>CM060413.1:100364688-100744688 GCA_030545235.1 Helianthus tuberosus
TGGTATTTGCTCGAACGGACCTGATTAAGTATATGCTGGCCCATGTTGAAGGGGAGAAATGGATCCTAGGGCAATCCGAGTTCACTTTTCGGTACGTTCCTGTGAAGGCGGTCAAAGGACAGGTATTTGCAGACTTCTTGGCAGATCATACCATGAATTTTTTCGAGCTCGATTAAGAAGTACTCGCCTTTGAAGGGGTGGTTCCATGGACTCTCTACTTCGATGGATCTAGCACTTTGGGGCTGCAGGGGCTGGAGTGGTATTAATATCACCTTCAGGCCCCACAAGCTGTTAAAAGATTGAATTTTCAAGCCAGGCGGTATCACCGTTTAGGAAAAACTGCTTTCGTGCGGTCTCTTTCGGATGAAGGTGAGTGGCAAAGTTTGGTTCAACTAAGGAGTAGGTCATCCTATCTGATAGAGCGGGTAATGCTTAAATTCTTTTTGTATTTGGAGTTGACACCGAGAAAGACTAAAGACGGGAGAGCACGCACAGACATCCTCGGAAAGCACTAATGAACTACGCCATCCCTGACACTTATGTGGTGAGATACCAACCATACGATATCACCCATAAAGCTAAGAGGCCACAGACACCGAATAATACCCATAAAGAACGCTAACCAGCATCTGATGCCATCCGATAAGGGAGAACTCTTTCGGCAAAATTTTACCGATTCGAATCATTATGCTCGATAAAGGAAAAAAGAGAAGCTCAAATAGAAAACAACACTACTGCTAGTATGATAGCGATCCAGGCAAGCGCCAAAGAAAGAAGGGGTACAAGCAAGCGCAAGAATCAAAGCAGGGCATGATCGAAGAGCTTAGACAGCAAGCAAGCGAGAAGGAATCCCTCAAAGGCATGGTCTTTCATGCTTCGATGCGCGCTAAGACAACTGCTCATGTCTATTTCTAATGCGCACGAACCAGAGCAATCTCCCGGGAACCCCATCCCAAGTAAAGAGGTACTGACCATTGGTTCTATCGTGCCCCAGTTAACGATAGCCTCGGATAGACTAAGGATCTTAGGTGAGACCTAGAGTGCAGCCGGAAGAAAACTTCCACATCTGAGACACCATGTGTGACAAACTCAATTGAGAAATGCCCCTCTTGTACGCTAACGTTCTAGGATGACAGGGTTGGTAAAAACTCTCCTTGATAAATTGAGTATGGAGAGCTCATGTGGGGCATCAAGTCAAAGATTTCCCTCCAGAGTCTATTCCATAGCTGATTCCTTACTATCTACTGTAAGAGGCCTCCGACAGGTTCTTATGCCTGAAAGACATTCACAGATGGAGGGATGACGAATGGTTTAGCAGGAGCTGGATAAGTCTCGGATAAAGGCTTCACCGGTCAGGCATTCATCAGCTTTTCTTTCTTTAGTTTCAGTATAGGATTGTCCTCTTAATTCAACTAGAAAGGTTTCTCAGTAACTGAAAATAGTAGCATAAACCACTCCTGCTGAGCTATAAAAGAACCTCTCCTGCCAGAATCATAAACTCTAGATTCTTCTGCTGTTCCTGGAGCTGCAGAAAGGGATGCTTTAGCTGCTGAGGCTATGAAGGGAAATGAGGTAGAGCTGGCATAAGAGAATGATGTTACTGAGCTAATATTGAAACGTCTATTTATGTGAGAACTTCTTGCGCCTTTGGTTGACACCACCTTAGCCTTAGTCAGTAAGAGAGGGGTAACTATTAGATATGGAATCCGGAAGTTCATGTTTCTGGGTTGGAGTCACCGAAGTGAACGATAGGCAAGAGAAGACCCAAGTGTGGACCTGACAAGCATAAGATTCATTCAATAACCAAGCCAGAGAGTCAGCACCACTCCGAAGTACTAATAACTAAGTTGAAGAGAGAGAGCAGGGCCATAGACGAAAGTGAACTATAGACAACTTACCGGAGACCATAGGCAATGAACGAAAGACCCGCGGAAGGGTATTAGTCACCGAGAAAGCTAGCGCGCGTAGATCAAAGCTTAGTAGAGAGACCGTACATAGGCCTGTTCCAAAGCCGATCCTTCAACCAGTACTGCTTCTCATGATTCTCAGTTGAGGGTGGGTTGACCCGGGCCCGGACGAACCTTCCAACAAGCAGAATAGAAGGTGACCATAAATCCATCTCTGTGGGAGGCTGCTACCCATAAGGCCATACCCGGCATGGGAAAGAAAAGCGGCGGACAACCGACTGAACTGGGGAGCCTAAACGGCATTGAGGATGAGTCCACCGGTCGGCAAACGGCTTCTATCTGCAGGTGCTTTCATTATGGATCGGTCGACTTATCACGATTGATTGCTCACACACAATTAGGTTAGGCAGGCTTGGGGGGTGATCTGAATCGCTATCGATACGATGCGGGGCTTATTTGCTGACCGTAACGAACCCCCTAAAAAGAGCGGGGAGACCTTTGACCTGGGCTGGGGAGGGCGCTTTGCTTTAGAACTTTAGTTCGTAATAAGGCTCGAAGACCTCCGTCTGGATTTGAAATGGATCAGGTAGGGCATCGCGTGGGTGGGATTAGCAGTTTGATCTATTTCCTTCAATGGTAGGAAATCCGCATCCGCGGGGGTATACGGGGGGAAGCCAGTCTGCAGTAACTCTACTTGCTCCTTTGGATCACTAAGGAAAATCTTTACTCACACATACCGCAGTGTATTCTTGTCAACTCACATAGTCGCACCTACCAGCATGATGTGTTGTAAAACACATACATTTATCTTATGCAAATTGTATAATTTTTAATTAGTTCATAGTCTTTTTTATTAGCTTTTACTTTATATTTGTTTAGATTGTATAAATGTAGGTTCGAATAAAAAAAATTAAACGCGAGCAAAACGATGATTAAAAAAAAGGGACAGCGTTTGTAATTAAAAATAAAAGAGATGCAAGTAGCTAGATTTTGTTTCTAATCAATATACATATTGAAATATGAATTCTTGATGATGGTGAATTGGTGTGTACGTCAACAAAATTTGCAAGTAATGTATTAACTTCATTTTGTAGGCAAATATTTATTGGAGGTAAACTTTTATGCTACAAATTTGAAGGTCACTACAGTTATCAACAAAAGAGAAAAAAAAAAAAAAAGAGAGACTAGAGATGCAATTATATATTGAAGATATATGCACTCATAAATAAAAAGAAGAATATTGCATCTGATGAAAAGGAATTGACGGAAGTGACATTCATGAATTTCAAATATTACAAGTCATGCCACCGTCATATTTTTGTTCAAGTTGGGCTTCTGGTTGCAAGCAAGGCAGATTGGCCCATCTTACCAATAATGATATATCGCTAAATGGGGCGCAATATATTAAGAGGGGTTTCTCGAGAACAACACTTCGGCAGCAGAACAACATCAGACGCAAACAAGAAGCAAACCACCAAATTCGTACAGGTGCATACAAGCAAGCTTTTGGATTCAAAGATCGAAGGGCGTGGTTCGTGATTGAAGATTGCAACCCGTAACATTTCTTGTTTCAATTATTATTTTTTTGACAATTATGAACATGTTTTCGTTTTTTAGACTTTGTTTTGAATCTGAGACAATGTTTAGAGGCTAAAACTTTTAAAGCCACTTAGGTTTGGATGATCTATTGATGCGTGTTTGACGGTTATTTTGACTATATGACTTTGACAACGTTTTGGAGTAAATTGGTTATAGTTGTTGCTAGAATTGATTGTGTATTTATTTGACAACGTTCTCTGAGTGGGATTGTTAGTATAAACCAATCTGCTTTTGTTCCAGGAAGGAAGATTGCTGATAATATCCTGCTAACACAGGAATTAATGCATAATTATCATAAGAAGATTGGGCCTCCACGGTGTGCGTTTAAAATTGACATTCAGAAAGCTTATGATACTGTGAATTGGGGCTTCCTTGAAAAGATATTGATAGGGTTTCGTTTTCACCCTAAGATGGTTCGATGGATAATGAGTTGTGTCTCAACAGCTTCTTTTTCAGTTGCAGTTAATGGTAATTTGCATGGTTATTTTAAAGGCAAAAGAGGGTTGCGTCAAGGTGATTCTTTGTCCCCATATCTTTTTACACTAGTTATGGAGATTCTTACTCTAGTTATTCAACATTCAGTGAGTATTGATATGTCATTCCGGTTCCACAACAAATGCGAAAAGCAGAAGATTATTAATTTATGTTTTGCCGATGATCTTGCTAGAGGTGATGCTGGCTCGGTGAATTGTATTATGAAATCGCTGAATGAGTTCACAAAGATGTCAGGATTGAAACCTAATATTCAGAAAAGTATTGTTTATTTCTGCAATGTCCCGGACCATGTGAAAGCTTTTATTCTACACCTATTACCATTTACTGAGGGATCTTTACCGGTAAGGTAGTTAGGTGTTCCGTTGATCTCCTCTCGGCTAAGATATGCTGATTGTAGTCCCCTTGTGGAACGGCTTAATGATAGAATTGCTAGCTGGAAGAATCAATACCTCTCGTTTGCAGGCAGACTTCAATTAGTTATATCGGTTCTTTCTTTCTTGCATGTCTACTGGTCGTCTGTTTTTATCTTACCAAGTCGTATTATCATGGAGCTAGAAGCTAAGATGCGGGGTTTTCTTTGGTGTCAAGGACCGATGCAGAAAGGGAAAGCAAAAGTTTCATGGAAAGCTGTTTGTGTTCCTAAATTTGAAGGGGGCCTGGGTATTCAGCGTCTTGGGGATATGAACAAAGCATTAATGGCGTAAAATGCTTGGAGTATTATTGTCAAAAGGGAGTCTTTGTGGGTAGCATGGATTCATACATACCGCTTAAAGGACAGGAATTTTTGCGATTGTATGATTCCGAATAACTACTGTGACAACTCGAGTTTCCGAGATTCCACTTTCGCATTTATTGCACGTTAACTGTCTAGTTGTTTGATTGTTCGATTTGTAATTGTACACGTTGGATTATAAGTTGAGATGATTGTTTGATATTCTATGTGTTTAATATGAGTAAAGTATTTGATCTCATGAACATGAATTTGTAAACTATTTAAGAAATTAGAACTACCCGACGAAACAAAGTGTTTCGCCATCAACCAACCCGACGAAACGGATGTGTTTCGCCATTAATCATTTCGACGAAACGGAGAGTGTTTCGTCATTCTCATCCCGACGAAACAAGCTGTTTCGCCGGCCCAGTGATTCGCCGAGGCCCATTACGAGCCCAGTACGTTAAATCGTGTTTATAACATGAACCAACTCTTTATTGCACACCTTTAGCAATCAGAAACCCTAGAACCTTTCCCCTAGTGAGACGACAGCCGTGTGTGTCCTCCCAAGTCCTTTTAGCGATCAACCCATCATTCCATCTATCACGGTTAGTACGTGTTCGTTAAATCGGTTTCATGATGCTTTGATTACTCGATACATGTTTGTGTTTATGCTTGATTTCTGGAACGGATATGAGTATATGAGTATGATGATTTTAGTTTCGTTATGTATGATTTAATCGGTTACAATTTTCGTGTATCGAGATTTGGATTGTTTGTTGATGATGATCAGATTTGAATGTTGATAATATTGAATCTGTGTATATGCCCTCGTGTAATGGTCAACATATGCGTAGATTGCCTAAGGTATCACATGATTATGTTATGTTATCAATGAATATCGATGATTGCTGAATGTCGTATGAATTTCTGAACGATTAATTATTGTATGATGATGCTTGATGATAGTATGAAACGGTTGTAGATGATTAGGGTTCCTGTAACACTACGTAACTGCTGAATGATGTTAACTGGTCGACGTAACAGACATTCTGGACGAAACGCTGCACTCGGCGAAACAGGCATGACGAAACAGATGTGTTTCGCCGAGAGTAGTCATGACGAATCAGATACGGCGAAACAAGTGTGTTTCGCCGAGGTTGTCACGACGAAACGAAGTGTGTTTCGCCGAGGGATATAACGACGAAACAGTGGTGTTTCGCCGAAGGAGATTCATGGCGAAACAAGGGTGTTTCGCCGATTGGGTAATCAGCTCAGTAACTTAGTTTAATTCTGTTAAAGTTAACTGAGTTAGTTAACTGCCGTTAAGTGTTAAGCATAACTTGTATGAACTTGAATACGTGCTTTGTGCTACTTGGTGATTACTAATTCAATATCCGCTATGATTGTGCTTATACGTGAACTTCGTGAATACAAACTGATTATGTACACGTGCGTACTTTAGGACGTGATTGATTAACTGTGAGCGCATACTTTAGCATACCGAGCAAACCAAGGTGAGTTCACACTCTTACCAAGGCATGGGATTCCCAGTGGGTAGGGAATGGGATTGAACAGTTACTCGTACTTACACTATTACTAGACTATCTACCATCGTCCTCGGATAGCGAAGGGCACTTACGTAAAACCTACGTAAACTTGTACTTATCACTGTCCTCAGGTTGCGAAGGGCACTTACGTAAAACCTATGTAAACTCACACATACTACTGTCCTCGGGTTGTGAAGGACACTTACGTAAAACCTACGTAAACCTCACGCGTACCACTGTCCTCGGGCTAAGAAGGGCACTTACGTAAAACCTACGTAAACCTTGTACGTACTCCTGTTCTCGGGTAAAGAAGAACACTTATGGTTACAACTAGTCTAGTACATACAACATGGGAAGCCCCCACTAATTGAACATACAATCGGCTTAGTAAATAACGCATAGTTATGCAACTAACTTACTATTACTGAAACGAACTCATTGATTGAACAACCAACTGTGAACTCGCTCAACTAGTTGTTGACTCTCTGTTACATGCCTTGCAGGTCGATAGGTACAATTGGAGCTTGCACTGGGAGGCGCGGTCGTTGTGGACATGGATCGTGGATGTTTTGTTAAACATTATGACATTTCATACTTATAAATTATGATGGGTTTTTACATTTATGCTTCCGCTACACACTTGATTATGTTTTGGTTTTGAAACACCTTTCGTATTGATGAATGACTTTTACTTATTCCTTATATGTTCAATATGATTGGTGGCTTGATCCTGGTCGTGTCACGCCCCATGCGGTGATACTCCGCGAGTGGATTTTGGGGGTGTGACAACTACACTTGGAGCTGGCGGAAAATCTTACAAATTCGTCCTCTTCTACGGCCTTTTGTTTGGGCGAAAATTGGGAATGGAAAGCAAGTCTCAGCTTGGTTTGATACGTGGAATGAATTGGGGCCTTTAAATAGTTTTTTATCTTATCGGGTTATTTCGAATGGTGGGTTCAACCTGAAAGATACGGTAAAAGATATTTGGAATGATGGTCGATGGTGCTGGCCTGATGCATGGTTAAATATGTTTCTGGTTCTAAATACTATTCCTCAACATATGCTGATGAATCATATGCCGGATAAATTTTATTGGAAGGCTGATGATAAACTAAGTGAGTTTTCAACGTCTGTGGTTTGGGACTCATTGAGGACGAGACAAATGGAAGTAACTTGGGTCAAGTCTATATGGTTCCCCCAGTGTATTCCTAAACACGCTTTCCTTATGTGGCTCGTTGTGAGGAAGAAGCTTCTAACTCAAGATAAGATCCTAGGTTGGGATATGGCCAGGAGGAACAATATGAACTTGATGTGTTGTCTGCTCTGCTATGAAAATATAGACTCTCACGATCACCTTTTTTTACGTGTAAGTACTCCACTCAAGTTTGGTTGCATGTGAGAGGTCATACTTCTATGGCGAATGTTAATCCGGATTGGGAGGAAGTGTTGGCTTGGTTGTTAGATAGCCGCTCGATAAAGAAGATATCTAGCATTGTGGATAGATTAACAACAGCATCGGTGGTGTTATGGAGGGAACGGAATAATCGTTTATTTCGCAATACTACAAGGCCACCTGACATCCTAGCTAAAGAGATTATTGCTACTGTCCATTATAAGCTTATGGGTATGAAGTTCAAGAACACCGGCCATGTGAAGGAGGTCCTCGAGCAGTGGAATGTGCATGGACAAGATTTGTTTGACTATGGCTAAGTTTCTGTGTTTGAGTATTTTGTAGTTTTGTTGGTTCTAGTTGGTAGGCTAGTGGTTGTGGTTTTTCCCTTTGTTCTGTTTGTCGGGTTTTGGTTTCCATAGTTTGGGGTATGTCCCTGCTATGTTCTAGTGTGTAGTTGTGCACACTACAAGTTCTTTTTTGGTTCAGTATATAAAATCACCGGGGTAACCCTTTACCCAAAAAAAAAATTTTTTGGGTAAAGGGTTACCCCGGTGAATTTTATAAATAATCAAAGAATAAAAACATGTGCATCAGAAATGATACACAATGCTAGACTTGGCATACCAAGATTAGGAAATCCAGCAAAACACAACCTAACAAATAAAGACAAAAACTAAGACAACCAAGAAACAGACATGACCAAGACTACACACAACGACCGATTCCTGTCAGGAGCTAGCCTGGGCCATTGTTGTCTTCAAGCATAGGAATCTTCCACTTCCTCATCAGCGATGTAAAGTTAGCATCACCAGTAGCCTTGAACCCCATCACACGTAATCTGACAGCATTCAGAATTCTTTCCGTTACCATAGAAACACTGCTTTGATTTGGAGTAAAAAGACGAGCATTTCTTTCTTGCCAAATGAAATACGTTGAAGCAGCAACCACCATCTTGCAAATAATGTGCTCGATCTTCTTAGTGCTAGCATGATGAATCATCCAGTCCATAACTGAGTCCCATGAGTTATTGACATTACTCATATCAACTATAACCTTCACGTTGTTCCACACTTGGGCCGCAAAAGAGCATTGGAAAAACAAATGATCCCTTGAGTCTCGATCATACTTACACAGCGGACAACACATTAACCGGCGGTTTGTTTCACTTCCCACCTCCCATGCCCGTAACCGGTCTTGGGTACTTAACTTGTTCAATATTACCAGCCACATATGGAATGAATGTCGGGGGATACATTGAGCGAACCAAATAAGATTTGCCCAGTTAACTATAGTGTTGCGATACCAAATATTATTCCAAACTTCTTTCGAGCCAAATTGCCGCTGATTACCCTCTAAGTCTTTCCAGATCAGGTTATCTTCCATTTGATGCGTCAAAGCGGGAGTTTCAAGATTAATTAAGACTGGAAAGAGGTCAAGCCAAGCTTGCGGCCACCTCCATTGGCCCTGATCATCAACCAGGGAATTAACCGAGGCTTGAAGATTAAAACCTGCATTAGCGATAACCCGAGGAGTGATAAAGGAGTTTAAAGGACTGAATTGGCACCAGTTGTCGCTCCATGCATTTGTTTGAGCTCCACTTCGAATCTTTCTCCATATAAATGGCCGAACAAGATTACGAATGGATAATAATTTCCGCCAGCTCCAAGTCATGCTACCACGGCTAGGAATATCCCATAAACTTCTTCCTTTTAACTTGTGAATATTGATCCATTGAACCCATAACGAGTGCCTGTTACTAACAATACTCCAAATGTGATTTGTCATGAGAGCCTTATTCACATCCGAAACATGTTTTATGCCCAGCCCCCCCTCTTCCTTAGGCAGACAAACCTTTTTCCAAGCCACCTTAGCATGAACTTTAGATTGAGGATCCGCATTCCATAAGAAACGTCTCATTCTTTTCTCTAGCTCCTTAACAACATACACAGGGATAATAAACACGGCTGCCCAGAAAATATGCATTGATGAAAGAACAGAGTTAATTAACGGGAGGCGGCCAGCGAACGAGAGGGATTTAGTCATCCAATTATCGATTCTTTTATCCATGCGTTCCACTAAGATCTTTCAATCACTCGACTTTAACCTGGACGAAATTAGGGGAACCCCCAAGTAGCGAACAGGCAAACTACCTTCTTGAAACGTCATAGCTTGAAGTATTTCCTGTCTAACCTGAAGAGGAACATTCCCAAAGAAGACAGTGCTTTTTGTAGGATTAGGGACCAAACCTGAGACTGCAGAAAAGCTTTGTAACACTTCCTTGACTTTCCGAATAGAAACAATACCACCATGGACGAAGATGAACAAGTCATCAGCAAACGAGAGGTTGATGATCTTCTGTTTCGCACATTGGGCATGATACTTGAACGAACTCGATTGAGCCGCTCTCTGGAGCATAGAAGAGAAGACCTCCATGATGAGAGTAAACAGATACGGAGACATCGGATCTCCCTGGCGAAGACCACGCTTACCACTAAAATAACCATGCATATCACCATTAATGTTTAAGGAATAAGAGGCAGTTGATACACACGTCATTATCCAAGCTACCATTCTATGATGGAAGCCAAAATGTTTGAGAGCGTCCTCCAAAAAAGACCAACTAACAGTGTCGTAAGCCTTCTGAATATCAATCTTAAACGCACATCGAGACGGACCTCTGTGAAGGTGATAGTTGTGCATTAGTTCCTGGGTTAGAAGAATATTATCAGAGATCTTTCTCCTGGGCACAAAGGCGGATTGGTTGATACTAATTAGCGACATCAGACTGCCATTAATCCTGTCTGTTAAGATTTTACTAATGCATTTATACAAAACGTTGCAACAAGATATTGGCCGATAATCCAGAACCGAATCCGGAGTCTCCTTCTTTGGAACTAGAGCGAGGATCGTGTGATTAATTTGTTTCAGAAGTTTACCGTTTTGAAAGAAATCCAAAATGGCGTTAGAAATATCATTACCCACAATATCCCAAGCTTGCTTGAAAAAGGCTGACGTATACCCATCAGGGCCTGGCGCCTTATTTTCACCAATGCTGAACATTGCCTTCTTGATTTCCTCTCGCGTAACCTGCCGAACCATATGATCCCTAGCACTTGCATCAAGAGTATTAAGAGGAAGATTACCCCAATCCATCATATCTACTCGATGTTCAGTGCCCAAAAAATTCTCATAATGACCGACTAAGGCTGCCATAATACCCTCTCCTTCATTGTTAGGTTGGTCGTTTTTTCCTAGTGTTTCTGGTTTGGCTGTTTTGGGTTGTTTTTTTGGGGATTTGTCTAGTCTTGGCATGTCAGGACTAGCTAACTAGTGCGTCGCTCAGGCGCTCTCGTGTATTATTTGCTTGATTTATAAAATTCACCGGGGTAACCCTTTACCCAAAAAAAATAATAATACCCTCTCCTTCATGCCTATTACCACTGGTATCAGTTATGCTATGAATTTTTCCTCTGGCATTACGACTTTTCACAGCATTATGAAAGAAGGTAGTATTAGAATCCCCTGCACACAGCCATTCAACCTTTGACTTTTGTTTAAGATAACACTCCTCATCATAAGCAGCAGTTTGGAACTCATTGAGGCAAAGGGCCTCCTGTTGTCGAAGAGATGCATTTAACGGGTCCTGATCTATCAGATTATGTATATTATCCAGTTTACTACGAAGCTCCGACACCTTTTTATGCAGGTTTCCTTGAGAGTACAACAATTTCCTAAAAAACGGCTTCAAGTTTCTAAGCCTTTTCATGACCGAGAACATCATAACACCATCAATCTTCTTATCCCACTCCTGTTCCACATACAACCAAAATTCAGGTTTAGAAGTTATAAAATTCGGGAAGTTGAAAGGCTTATGTTTCTTGTAAACTTGACTGGATAGCTTTAAAATGCAAGGAGTGTGGTCGGAGACCCGAAAAGGGTGATATAACACAAAAGCATCCGAAAATAAATCAAGAAAATGTATGTTCCCCATCACACGATCTATCTTCTTTAACAATCCCACCCCTTCCCTCGGCTTCTGGTTCCAAGTAAAATGGAGGCCATTCCCCTTCAAGTCTATATATTTAATACATTCATTAAACTCCCGGGAGCCGATTGAACTGTTAGACAGCCCAAAGAGAGAGTCTTCAACATGCAACGTCTCATTAAAATCGCCCGTTATAGAGCAGGGTTTATTATGACAGAAACTTTTATGTGTACACAAATCCTCCCATAACTGCCTCCTATCTTGGTAAGCATTTTTTGCATAGACAAAAGAACAGAAAAATACCGTATTATCATTTTTATTTAGGATCTGAACATGAATCACTTGATCTGTCTGAGCTAGAACCATAATATCCACCACCGCTTCATTCCATCCTAAGATGATCCTAGTACCTTTTTCACAAAGACCGCCATTAGAAGTCCAACTCCAGTTCTTGAAAACACTCTTACACACCTTCGCAAGCTTAGATACGTCCACATGAGACTCGAGCAGAGCACAAATATTTATTTTATTTTCAGAAACTAATAACCGAACCTCAGTTTGTTTTAGGGGACGGTTCAGGCCCCTAATATTCCACGTTAGAACGCTACCCATTGATAACACCTTGACCAGGAGTGCTTGCTCCCTCAGAATGATTTTTCGGATAATCCATACTCATGAAACGAGACGTTTCTGTAGGAATAATTTCCACAACTTCCTCAGTAAGCCGGCCAGATTTGATATTAAGAGTATCAGGTTTCCAGTTCTGATCAATCGGGTTTTCTATACCATCACCATCCAAGTTTTGTAAGGTCCCAAAAGAGTTTGCCATCCGGATAGTGCCAGTTAAGTTCGGGTAATCCAAATCAGGCCTACTAACAGGCTTTGTACCAGATGTACTCGGCTCAACTTTAGAGACTTTCGGCCGATATTGGAACTTAAGTTTTTGCTTTTTATGTATGCCACCAGGTTTGACTGTCTTCCTCTTATCAGTAATAAAACCATCAGCATCAACTGTAACTTGTTTTGGTTTAGCCGCAACATTCTTTAGGCATGAGTGGTCATCATGTCCGAAAATACAACATAGAGAGCAACGTTGGGGCTTCCATTCATATTCTACTCGAATTTTTTCCATAATATACCCCTCCTGGTCTAGTTTAGGAATTGCCACCACAATATGTTCCTTCAGTTCAGAATCAACATTAATTTCAATCATCGCTCTCGCAAAACTGCTTCTACCCCAGTTGTCTGCACACATGTCTGCCGTATAACTGTCTAATCTTTTTGGCACACCAAGTTTAGAAGCTAACAAGCTTAATCCATCATCCGTATAGATAGAAATAGGCACATTATGTAGTTTAATCCACACCGGGACAGACTTTATACCTTCTTTCTTTAAAACCTCCGACGGGGACCAAGTGTTCAAAAATAAAGGAATCTTCCGAATAAGCCACGGGCCACCCTCTAGAACTTTAGCCATACCTTCCTTAGAGTCAAACTTGAAAAAGAAAAACCCCTCGGAGTTCATCATCAGCTTAACAAACCCAAACCTGGACCAAACATTCTTTGCATAGTACTCAACTACCGGATATGGCAACCGATTACCTAGAAAATATCCATAGAGCACATTCTCAAACTTGTCTTGAACCTTCTGCACAACATCTCGTGGTATAACCACATCAGCTTCCTGGTTAGTATCAACTGGTACCATATGCCTGAAATTAACCTCCCTCTTATTCACCGTTTTTTTCATAGCCGCTTCTGCATATGATATCCGATTAGTTACACCCTCAAACAGTTCAGCTTCTCCAGTAACTGATAATGGATCCTGATCCGGTGATGTTTGAGCAGTGACTGGCTTTGTTATCTTAGTGAGTTCATCAATAACGTTTATCTTTTTGATCTCAGACTGTGAATTATCAGTAGTACCTCTACGAGGCATAAACATTGCACCATCAATATTCACAACTTTACTCGCAATACCCGTAGGTAAAGGTGGCTTACCACGATCATCCTTTGGATACCCACTTGATTTTTTCCGTTCATCCATAATGAGTACAGCAAATCTCTCTATTAGCACCGAAAATAAGAAACCATGCAAGAAGAATCAACCAGAAAACCAGCAGAACCACCAATGCCGAGAAAAACCCTAGACTAGCACAAAACCCTAACTTTTGATTCTAGCAATATCGAATAGTATAATTGTTAAGTCAAGGTTTCTGCCCTACCAGAAAGACCGACAAAACAACAACACTATCCAATCTGTTTCGAAATCAGGAAACTAGGGCAGCGATTGAAGAGAAGAACAGGATCAAAACTCTAACTCACAATCGGTCACAAATTCGCTAACGAGTTCGTTATAGTTCATTGAGGAATCAATTCACTAATCACCTACTGTTATACGAAGAAGATCACGACGCATGAATTTAGGGTTGCATTAGAAACAAGATCGCCAGGCCAGAGAGAGAACTAGGGTTCTCCAAAAAAAAAAAAACCAAAAAAATAGAATTGATTGTGTATGTTTTTGTTTTGCTGAATTTATTGATTTGGTTGATGAGTTTAATGCTTTTGATAGGAATAAGTCACCACTAGTTACGTTAAAACTCGCTTTTAGGTTGTTTATTCGCGATTCTCAATCTAATTGTTTGAACTTGGTAACAAGTCATAACATAAAATCAATTTAAAATCAGCTAGACATTAGTGTGCACCCATCTTCTTTGATTCGAAAGATAATTAGAAGTTGCTAGGTAATTATGTGCATTGTTTGGTAGTTTTGAGCACCCGATAACTCGGGGTTCGTATGTTCATTCATGCGTCAGTCAGTCCTAGGATTTTGGTGTATCATCTTATAGCTTGCTTCACATCTAGAGGGTTGGTTAAGGGTAATCCTTTGCAATTTAATATTTGTGGGTTTTAGGACCTTTAATTAGGCTTGTTTCCTTATAGCACTCCATTACACGTTTTGGTTGTTTTATTGGTCGGTTTTTAGGTTCTTGAGTTAGTGGGTCATTTTCCTTGTATCCTAATTACTATAGGATTTATTCTCTTTCACAAGAGAGTAGTCAGTTAGAAACCGAAACCTAAGTCATTTGTCAAATTGTTGTCTTCACGTGTCATTAGTGATTCCTACCTAAGTGGTTTGTTCATCTCTCCTGGTTGAGTTCACAGTCTTAGTTGCCTTCGTGTTCGTTAGTTTCGTTAAGTTAGTTAATTAATTTAGTTAAAATATTATTTAATTAATTCTAAATTAAAAACCAAATTCTAAAAATCAATTTAGGACTAGAATTGTGATTAGGGTTAATTATTATAAATGCTAGTCTAGAGTCCACGGTTCGATACTCGGTCTTGCTAGTTATACTACTTTCACGTCCGGTTCACTTGCCGTTGTGTGTAGTTAGCGAGTTCCACTTTTAAAACTTGGTCATAAAAATTAATTGCAAAAATCACACATCACAGCACAACAAGACGACTACCCCCTGCACTGTCACACCCCAAAATACGTCGCAGCGGAATATAAAACGTAGTGGTGACGGAAGCTGGTGCCCATTTATATCTTGATGATCGATGCATTAAATTGTTGGACATAACAACTTAATTTAAAACATAAGTTTTAATCTTAAGGTTTCAAAACGTTACACAACCATGACATAGTTAAATTGTTTTGATCCTTACGATCTTATTACATTCGTCCCAGAAAGTTTTAAAAGTTAGTCCAACAAATTAAGTGACAAAACATGCGTCAACAACCACAAGATACGCCATGATTCCCGAAGCCGAACTCAAGTACCTGTAGAACACGTTAAAATCAAGTGTCAACACAAAGGAAGGTGAGTTCACGTATTCACTTACAACCAATTTTAATCCAAGGAAAACTTTCTGATTAGGTGTTTATTTGAAAACATCCATATAATTTTGAAAGTCCGTTTTACTTCCTTAATAAAAATCCATGGGCCTTCCGCCGGTTCATCAATCCGACAACTTCAATATATATTGCCCAAGTTTTGTATATTAAATTATTGCGTCAACTTTCAGACTCGTATGTTAGCTAGACGATACGAACTATATATTAACCATGCAGGGATAATCAAAGCTAGACAATAAACAGAATATTAATTCGTCGTTCGACTTGACATGGGGCGACCGGTCACGACGGGGTTCTCAACCCGATAGATCTACCAACAATTCTTCGCGTGCAATACTTAACTGAATAAACGACATCATGGGCGCAGGGTTCTCTCATTGAGAACAATAGACCTCACGTAAAATATATATATATCTTACTAATATGACAATTTAATACACGACGTTGTACGAATTCCCCTTATTCTCCATCATATGAGACCCAGTCAATAATTCGTCCCTAACTGTACGGTCTTGTATCACTTAAGAAATACCGTACATACAATATTCATTCATCAAAAACGTTTTACTTCGAAACGTATAACTTATCAAATCTCATATATTTTCAGTGAAAATATATATTTTATATTAAAAGGTATGTTTTATTTCGAAAACATTATTAAACCCTTTTAACGACGTGTTCTACCCCCAAAATATATACAAAACAGTAAAAAGAGGGGTTTAGTGACACTCACCTTTGGGTGCGTATTTTAATATCGCAATCCCAGAGTTTGATTTTCTACACGTCCTAATATAGGAACAATTCTAAATCAACATAACATCACAAAAAATCCTAAGTTTCTCTGTTTTCTTAGAATTGTCTCATAACTTTGAGATTTTCTCGAAAAGTTATATATATATATATATATATATATATATATATATATATATATATATATATATATATATATATAGGGTTTAGTTTATTTCAGAACTCTAAATAACTACAGAACTTTCAGAACTCCTAATAAACAATCATTTTATATATAAGTTTTTGTATTTAGGATCAATTATATGTATTTCTTTGATTACATACATGTTAAAAGTAATTTACATATGTTTAATTGCCAAAATTATATATATGTGTCATAACTAATTACATATATGTAAAAAAAAACTAGTTTACATATGTGTAATCATAAAATTACATATAAAAAATGATAAAATTACTCTTAACATGTATGTAATCGTAAAAATACACATAATAAATGATAAAATTATCCTAAACATAAAAATATATAAATAAAAAGATTGTTAATTAGGAGTTTTGCGAGTTCTGTAAATATTTATGGTTCTGAAATGATCCTGGCCCTATATATATATATATATATAGGGAGGGGCTCATGCGAGAACCACCCTTATTGTGAGAACCGCGAGAACCAATGTGAACACAACCTAAAATAGCTAAAAAAACCTAACCCCCACCCCCCCCCCCCCCCAAAAAAAAAACCTAACCCCCCCCAAGCTAAATTCTAAAAACTAAAACCCCCAAAAAACCTAAAAAAAAACCTAACCCCCCCCCCCCCCCAAAAAAACCTAAACCCCCCCACCCCAAGCTAAAATGCTAAAAACTAAACCCCAAAAAAACCTAAAAAAATCTAAATTTTTTATGGTCAAATCGCTACTTTTAGTGGCCAAAAAATTTTTTTTTTTTAAAAAAAAAAAATTTTTTTAATTGTTTTTTTGGGCTTCGGAAAGTAGCGATTTTTATATAAAAAATATTAAAAAAAATTTGTGTGATTTTTTGCTATTTTTAGGCATTTTTGGTTGTGTTCACATTGGTTCTCGCGGTTCTCGCAATAAGAGGTGGTTATTGCATGATCTTCTCCCTATATATATATGAGTCCATATATATACATTTTTATGATTTTGCGACTTAAACGATTTTATTGGTGACCATTATTGTGTAAATCCGTTAACTCTCCCGTTTATACGCAATATATCTATGATTTGCGCGTCATAATATATATACATAAACGTTCACATAATTTATCATCGAAACACACGAAATCTTGTTAACTTATCTATTTTGTCATTTTTAAAGCAAATTACATAAAATTCTTCATATGTATCAAATTTCATGCTCGACAAACAAGTTACTCATTTAACGTGATTTTTACCGATTCTACCGCACAAAACGTACAAGCATACATGCATAGTCTAAATTTCCCACTATCAAGTTAACACTTAAAATATTATCACATTTACATATTTAAATCACTTAACACATTTTATCACATAAGGTTCACTCAAAATTTACCTATACTAGTGTTCATCGAAAATTGCGTATTTTAGCGATTCGGTAACGTTTTCGGGCGTCGGAAGTCACGTATGACCAACCAAACACCAAGTAAACTTAAGATTAGTTAAAATACTTATTTTTAAACTAAAAATATCAGTTTATTTACTGATCTAAATCAGATTTATAAAAATCGCTCGAAAAGCCGATTTTTGACCGTTTTAACGCATAGTTTTGCGTTAAACGTTACTATAATCATCTCAACTCGAAAAGACTTGATATTTTAACACAATACATGTTATTTACTGATTAAAATAATGGTTATAATCAGATTAGTGCAGTTTTTGTGTAAGTCACATAAATCATGTGATTTCACGTATTTTACAACTTTTAATGCACCAAGTACAACATGCAAAGCTAGCAAATATTATGACAAAGTTATAAGTCACTAAACACTTTAAAATAACTTCATTTTAGTGTTTATAATCTGCTCAACTTATTTTTACTAAATCATACTCAAATCACCTTTTAAGATTACATATCATCATGCATGTTCAAGTAAATGCATCTAATGCACTCATACAGCATCATCATCATCTTTTAAGTTCTAATCATACTCAAGAACATATTAACATCTAATTTTACATAACTCAACCTATATCATCCATCATCATACAATTTATTCATACATAATTACAACCTATATCATCCATCCCCTTAGGCGATTTTGGTTCCTTCTTGTAACCCTAGTTTTTTCTTGTGATCATTTGTATAACAGTCTGTGATTAGAGATTTGATCTCTTGAATCTCTATAACGAACTTGTTAGCAGTTGTGACCGATTTGAATCTAGGGTTTTGTTCTTGTTTTTTTAAATCGCCGCCTTAGTCATTAATTCGAAATCCCGATTGATTAACTTGGTTGTTATTGATCGCGGTTAACTGAGATTAATTTAGCTAGATCGATACACTGTTTTAATTGATTAAGGGTTGAAGATTGATACTAGGGTTTTAAGGATTAGGGTTTTCTTGTGGGTTGTATGCGTATGTCAGTTTGGTTGAGTTTTTCGTAATCTTGATGCATGGAAAGAAATAGAGATCAGGGTTTGGAGGACTTAGGGTTTCAGTCGTTTACCGAAAAATTGCATGGGGATATTTTTATTAGCAAGAGCAATACGAAGCCGTCGAACACTCAGGAGGTGCGAGGTAACATGCATGTGTTTGAGAACAGTAATGATTTCAGGTCTTTAAAGATTGATGGGAACCTGCTTTTGCCGAGATGTGGTATTGTCCAGAAGGAGCCAACACGGATAAATGTTATTGATGAACTGGAGAAGATCACTGTATCGGTTCACATGGAAAACAAAAATGTAGATCACGACCGGGATAACGAACCTGAGAAAAACACAACGAACTTTTCGTATACGGATAAGGTGAAGATGAGTAGATCGCTGAAAAGAGAAGTCAATTTCAGGAGGTTGGATTCGGTAGAGATTGTTCAGGATGCTGATGTGGTTATTCCTAGATAGGTCGTCCGAAAGGTCCAGGAAAAGTTTGAGAATGTTTTGTATGGCTATTTTTTAGGTAATCGTTTACCCTTCCCTGTGGTGAAGTATTACGCTAAAAATGTGTGGTCGAAGTATGGTTTCTCTAAACTCATGATGAATTCAGATGGTTTCTTTTTCTTTAAATTTGATTCGAAAGAGGGCATGGCTAAAGTGTTGGAAGGGGGACCATGGTTAATCAGGAAAGTACCATTGTTCTTAAATGTGTGGTCACCGTCTGTTAGCCTGAAAAAGGAGGGTATTAAATCTATTCCGGTGTGGGTGAAGATGTTTAATGTTCCTATCTCCGTTTACACGGATGATGGCTTGAGCTTGTTAGCATCCAAGATAGGGATTCCAAAAAGACTTGATGGTTATACGGCTGACATGTGTGCTGATAGCTGGGGAAGGAGCAGTTTTGCTCGGGCATTAATTGAGATAGATGCGGATAACGAATTGAAAGATCACATCGTTGTTGCTATACCGAAACTAGATGATGATGGGTACATTACTGAAAATGTGAAAGTGGAATACGAATGGCAGCCGCAACGTTGCTCTTTATGTTGTATCTTTGGCCATAATGACCAGACATGTGCCAAGAATGTTCAAAATAAAGCGAAACAAGTGGTTGTTGATGAGGATGGTTTTACTATGGATAAGAGGAAGGTGGCACGGGTGGGTATGATGCATAAAAAGCAAAAGCCGAAATTCGTCTACAAACCTAAAGTGAACAAATCTGGGCCGAGCACATCAGGTACCAAACAGGATACAATGGACGACACTAGGAAGGAAAAGGTGAAAACACAAAACTCTTTTGATGCGGGGAAAACTGGTGGGATAGAAGGTAATGGAGAAAATTCTCGAGTGGATGATGAGGTTGTGGAAACGGTACCTACTGAAATGTCTGCATTTATGCGAGGTGATCAGCAAAAAGATTCTGAGGGGGCAAGCACTCCCGGTCACAACGGTGTTAATGGATAGTATTGCCTCTTGGAACATAAGGGGTTTGAACCGACCCCTGAAACAAAGTGAGGTTCGTCTTCTGGTTTCTGAAAATAAATTATCTGTTTGTGCTATTCTCGAATCTCATGTGGATATCACGAAGCTTGCTAAGGTTTGTAAGGGTGTTTTCTGGTCTTGGAATTGGACGTCGAATGGAGGTTTATGTGATCGAGGTACAAGGATCATCTTGGGTTGGAATATTGATGTGGGTGACATTATGATCTTGGCTCAAACGGACCAAGTCATTCATACTCAGGTTTTCTCCAAAACTGATAATAAATCTTTTTTTGTTTCGTTTGTTTATGCAAAAAACAAATACCAGGAGAGAAGAATTCTTTGGGATAATTTGTGTAAGCATAAGGGTTTTTGCCATGACAAGCCTTTGGTTGTTATGGGTGATTTCAACTCTGCTTTACATATTGAGGACTCTCTGCATGGTCCTTCCACTCAATCGATTGGTATGAGAGAATTTAATGATCGTGTTCAATATTCGGAGTTGATAGATATTAAGGGCCATGGGCTGCACTACACATGGAACCAGAAACCAAAGAATGGTATTGGGTTGCTTAAAAAGATTGATCGTGTGATGGGTAATATGAAGTTTTTAGAGATGTTCAAGGATGTGTTTGTCTTGTATCATCCGTTTCGGATTTCAGACCATACCCCGTGCATTCTTAAGATGGCTGCTTCGGTCAAGAATCGTCCTAAACCGTTTAAGTTTGCTAATTTTATTACATCTAAGCCGGAATTCAGGGTGTGTGTAGAACAAGAATGGATAAAGCGAATTGATGGGGTTACAATGTTTGCGGTCACCAAGAAGCTTAGAAATCTGAAGCCGTACTTGCGTAAACTTTTGTTTAATCAGGGAAATTTGCATGAAAAAGTTGCTGATTTGAGAAAGAAGCTTGATGATATTCAGACTCTTATTGATAGTAGCCCATTAGATGTTGACCTTCGTAACATGGAGGCGCAGTGTCTTAAAGATTTTCAGATTGCAGCATATGATGAAGAATGTTTTCTTAAGCAAAAAGCTAAGGTGGAGTGGTTATGTGCTGGAGACTCCAACACAAAGTTTTTCCATAATAGTGTGAAATGCAGGAATGCCAGAAGTAAAATTCACTCTATTAGGGATGTTAATGGGGACCGTTACGAGGGAGAAGGTATTTTAGATGCATTGGTTTCTCATTATGCTAATTTCTTTGGTACAGAGGATCGGGTTGCAAGTATTAATCTGGACGATATATGTGTCAATACTATTAGTGCTGATATTGCGGTCAATATGGTTCGCCAAGTAACCCGAGAGGAGGTTAAAAATGCTATTTTTAATATTGGAGAGAACAAAGCCCCAAGCCCTGATGGGTATACATCGGCTTTCTTTAAGTCTGCTTGGGATATTGTGGGTGAAGATGTGTCCTCTGCTGTGTTAGAGTTTTTTGATAATGGCAAACTGTTAAAACAATTAAATCACACCATTCTGGCTCTTGTTCCTAAGGTTGACACTCCGGATTCGGTGCTTGACTATCGTCCTATATCTTGCTGTAATGTATTGTATAAGTGCATAAGCAAAATCATTACGGATAGAATCAAGGGTAGTTTGGAGAAGTTGGTTAGTATTAACCAGTCCGCTTTTGTGCTGGGTAGGAAAATATCGGACAATATCTTGTTAACTCAGGAGCTGATGCATAACTACCATTTGATTAAGTACCCCGCTAGATGTGCTTTCAAGATTGATATTCAGAAAGCCTATGATACGGTTAACTGGGTGTTCTTAGAGAATGTGCTCAAGGCTTTTGGGTTTCACCATAAAATGGTTGCATGGATTATGGCTTGTGTTACTACGACGTCGTTTTCGATTAGCATTAACGGTAATCTGCATGGTTATTTTAGAGGGAAACGGGGGTTGAGACAAGGTGATCCTATGTCGCCATATCTTTTCACGTTGGTTATGGAAGTTTTATCGTTATTGCTTTAGCATGCGGCTGTGTCTAGTAATGGGTTCAAGTATCGTGCTCAGTGTGCTAAACAGAAGATAATTAATGTCTCCTTTGAGGACGATCTTTTTATTTTCGAGCATGGGAATGTTTCGTCCGTCGGGAAGGTTAAGCAAGCTCTTGAGAGGTTCACCAGTATATCTGGTTTGGTGCCGAGTCCAGCTAAAAGTACGATTTATTTTTGTAATGTTCCGCTTAATGTTAGACAGGATATTCTCCGTTTGATGCCTTTTCAGGAGGACTCTCTTCCGGTTAGATATTTGGGGGTGCCGTTAATTACCACTAAGCTGATTTTTAAGGATTGTAAACCCCTTGTTGATCATATGGAAAAGAAGATTGATAGTTGGCTGAATAAATCTTTATCCTTTCTGTATTATCCTCCATGCATATTTATTGGGCATCGGTCTTTATTATTCCTACTCGGGTTATACATGAGCTGGAGAAGTATATGAGTAGGTTCTTGTGGAATGCTGGGTCGCAGGGTAGGGCGAAAGCTAAAGTGGCTTGGTCAGATATTTGTTTGCCTAAGGCGGAAGGTGGGCTCGGTATTCGGAGCATATCAGACGTCAACAAGGCTCTCATGACCAGCCATATCTGGAGCATTCTTACTAAAAGAAAGTCATTGTGGGTCGAATGGATTTACTCTCAGAAGTTGAAAGATCGTAGTTTTTGGGATGTCCAGTCCCGTGGGAGTATTAGCTGGGGATGGAGGAAACTCCTTTCCATTCGAGACATTGTTCGGCCGTTCATTTGGAAGTTGGTTAGGAGTGGGCTTCAAACTAATGTGTGGAGTGATAACTGGTGCCATCTTAGTCCGCTTAGCTCTTTCATAACTCCAAGACGTATTTCTAATGCGGGGTTTTCTATTTCATCATCTCTTGCGGACCTGATTGATGTTAATGGGCAATGGAAGTAGCCGCAAGCATGGTATGATATCTATCCAGTGTTGATTGAGTTGAATGTTCCTCAGTTGATACACAACATGGAAGACCATACAATCTGGAAAGATTTAGAGGGTAACAATTGTCATTTTCGGTCGTTGGAGGTCTGGAATGTGATTAGACATCGTGAGAGCCCGGTGCCTTGGGTTAATGGGGTTTGGTTCTCTCAATGTATCCCAAGACACTCGTTTCACTTATGGTTGGTTATCAAGAACAAGCTTAAGACGTAGGATAGGTTGGCTGTGTGGGAAGTGCAACTAATCTGAATCTTATGTGTTGCCCCTTGTGCAGAAATAATCGTGATTCTAGAGACCATCTTTTCTTTCAATGTTCATTTGCTTCGAATGTATGGAAGGAGGTGAAGCCGATGGTATCTTTGGAAAAGGTTGATGATTCGTGGCAGTCTATAATGGGTTGGATGACCCAAAACGCTTCGTCCAAGAAGATAGAGCATATTGTATACAAGTTAGTCATTTCGGCGGCTACTTATTTTATATGGCTTGAGAGAAATAATTGCCTGTTTTCTAATGCTCATGCAAATGTTGCTTCGGTGGTTGGGAGGATCAAGAACACGGTCAGGTTACGTCTAATGGGATTCGAGTTTAGAGGGGATGCTAAAGTTGACAAGATGCTAAAGAAGTGGGAGATCGCTAGGAACGAAGAAGAGAACGACCCGGGTTAGAGGCTAGCTCGTGGATTGTATAGTTTAGAGTGTGTGGCTCGGGGCCGTTTTTTTTGGGCTGTTCTTTTGTTTGGTTTTGTACTTAACTGGGGTTGTGTGTTTGGTTTTTTATTTTCCTAGGCTTCGGTTGTGTAGCCTAGTTGGTGTGTCATTCTGGCATGCCCTTGTACTGTTGAGTTATTTATAAAATTCACCTGGGGTAACCCTTTACCCAAAAAAATTACAAGTATCTTTCATTTACACACTAACTAACAAAACCCACTTGTGTGCACACACACATATGTACATACACGACACACACACACATGTGTGCTCATCCATCCAAAATTTATTTTAACATATTCATCTTTTAATCATATAAGCTTTTATAAAACCACATTTGATCATGCATGCATTTATCTTTTCAAGAATTATGTCAAACAAGAATCAACCCAAAAATCAAAACTCAAACTCTTACATATATGTTCACACACTCACGGCCACATACATATATGTATGTATTTCCATTTTGTTTTGACTAAAACCATTTTCTTGTTTAAATTTCAAGTTTGTGAAGAATTCTAAGATTCAAGAGAAACCCTCACTATTATTTTCAACACTAAGAATCAAGAACACTTTTTAAAAAGAATAGTTTTATACCCTCAAGGTTCAAGTGGGTTTTTGATAAAAAAAAAGATGATATGAAGCTCGGTTCTTGCTTGAAACTCCTTGGAATCACCTTTAAACCTTCAAATGTCCTTGAAATCACCTTGGAATGAGCTTGAATCTCCATGAACAAGCTAAGAATTTTCGAATTTTATGTGTTAGAGGAGGTGTTCGGCTGATTTTAGGAGAGAGAGGGAGTTAATTATGTGTTTGAAATGAATTCTTGGATAGTGTAAGTATGTAGTGCGTTTAGGTGAAGCATCATCATCACCACCTCTCAAAATAAGCAATAAAGGGAGGAGAGAGGGAGAGAAAATCAATGCATGGCATCCAACACAACTCATTACTCACATATGTATGTATATATATATTCAAAAACTAGTATTTTACTGGATACCGGGTATTTTATCTAGCGTTTTAATCCCGTTTTAGTGTGTTTTAAATTATTTTTAACACTCTATAAAAATAAACTCACCAAAATATTATTGAACAATATTTTGTTTGCCGGGACTGCGGTATTTGGCAGTATGCGCGCTTAAAATCGCAAAAATAGGAATTTATGCGTTTTCATTAATTTTTACCATTCTATAGTAATAAACTCATCAAATTATTATTAAAATAATTATCAGTTGCCTTGACAGGCTGTGTTGACAGTATTTTGTCGGTATACGCATTGCATCGCGCGGTACGCGCTTAAACTCGAAAATAGAGTTTCTTAGCGTTTTAATTTATTTTTCCACACGGATATGATTAAAATAATTATTCTAATCATAACAGACTATTTTTAGGATTTTAAAACTCATCGGGTGGTCACCGACGTTCGTTTCGCATTTTAACCGTTACGCGATAAGCGTTTATCTTACCGTTGCCAACATAATTTTTACCAAGGTTTAAATTTACCAACTCATTAAATTTCACATATAAACATCATATTCTGGGATGGAATGCTGATAATCTGGATGTTATGGTTATTGCCCAAACCGATCAGATTATTCATACTCAGGTGATTTTTAAAGTTAGCAAAAAAGTCCTGTTCTGTTCTTTTGTTTATGCTGAAAATAAATATAAAGATCGTAGATTGCTTTGGGAGGATTTATGCAAGCATAAGGCGTTGTGTCATGATAAGCCGTGGGTAGTTATGGGAGATTTTAATTCTGCTCTCAACTTTGAAGACGCGTTATATGGTACTTCAAAACAATCTATTGGCATGCGGGAGTTTAATGAATGCGTCCAACAAGCTGAATTGATGGATATTAATGCGCACGGTTTGCAGTATTCATGGAACCAAAAACCTAAGAGTGGAGTGGGTCTCTTGAAAAAGATAGATCGAATTATGGGTAACGTGGCTTTTTTGGATCAGTTTCCTACTGCATATGCGATGTTTCACCCATTTAGAGTGTCGGATCACACGCCTTGTATTCTTAAAGTTCTGGGTACCAATGGGTTTCGGCCAAGACCATTCAAATTTTTGAATTTTATTGCCACTAAACCGGAATTTAAGGAAACTGTTAAGCTTGAATGGATGAAAAGAATCGAGGGAGTCACTATGCTTTCGGTTGTCAAGAAATTGAGGAACTTGAAGCCTAAGTTGAGGAAGATCTTATTTAACCAGGGAAACTTGCATGTGAAGGTAAGTGATTTGCGAAAAAAGTTAGATGAGCTTCAGGTCCAGGTTGACCGTAATCCTTTGGATGGTCAATTGCGCCAATTGGAAACTCAATGTCTGAAAGATTTTCAAGCAGCTGCTTATGACGAGGAATGCTTTCTAAAACAGAAGTCTAAGGTAGACTGGCTGTGTGCTGGGGATTTGAACACAAAATTCTTTCATAACACTGTCAAATCTAAGAATGCAAGAGCCAAAATTTATAGTGTTATGGATGTAATGGGGTCGAGACACGAAGGTGATGGTGTAGCCGATGCTATGGTATTACATTATTTGAATTTTTTGGGTACGGAGGCTCAGGTTGAAACGGCTAACCTGGAAAACTTGTTTTCTAATGTTCTTTGTAATGATGTTGCCGAGCATATGATACGTCCGATTACACGTGAGGAGGTCAAGATCGCCATGTTTAGTATTGGAGATGACAAAGCTCCAGGGCCTGATGGGTATACTTCGGTTTTTTTCAAGCAAGCTTGGGATATAGTTTGTAATGAAGTTACGGATGCGGTTTTACAGTTTTTCAAAAAACGGTAAGCTTCTGAATCAGATTAATCACACTATCCTTGCTTTACTTCCGAAAAAAGACACTCCGGATTCGGTATTGGACTATAGGCCGATATCCTACTGCAATGTTTTGTATAAATGTATTAGCAAGGTTATTACTGATCGGCTGAAAGGCAGTTTGGGGTCTTTAGTCAGCATTAACCAATCAGCTTTTGTGCCGGGAAGGAAGATTTCAGATAATATTCTTCTTACACAGGAACTGATGCACAACTATCATCTTAACAGGGGCCCGGCTAGGTGTGCATTCAAAATTGATATACAAAAAGCATATGATGTAGTCAATTGGAAGTTCTTGGAGGATATTCTGGTTCGGTTTGGGTTTCACCATAAAATGGTGAAGTGGATCATGATTTGTGTGTCCACGGTTTCGTACTCTCTGTGTATTAATGGCAATCTGCATGGTTATTTCAGGGGTAAACGTGGGTTATGGCAAGGGGACCCAATGTCGCCCTACTTATTCACGCTGGTTATGGAGGTTTTATCGCTTCTTCTTCAACGAGCAGCCACCATACCCTTTAAATATCATGCTCACTGTGCTAAGGAGAAAATAACTAACGTGTCATTTGCGGATGATCTATTTATTTTTGTTCATGGTGATGTGGGTTCAGTCAAGAAGATTAAGGAGGCGTTGGAGATGTTTACCAATATTTCTGGTCTCGTTCCAAGTCCAGCTAAGAGTACGGTATTTTTTTGCAATGTTCCTCATTCGATAAAGCAGGAAATTATCGATATTATGCCGTTTCAGGAGGGTGTTCTTCCGGTACGTTATCTGGGGGTCCCTCTTATCTCTTCGAGACTTCTCTATAAAGATTGTAGGATTCTTATTGAGCGTATGGAGAAAAAGATAGTCAATTGGGCTACTAAGTCCTTGTCGTTTGCCGGTCGGTTGCAGCTTATTAACTCGGTTCTCTCATCTATGCACATCTATTGGGCTTCTGTTTTCATTATTCCAGCTCATGTTATTAGTGAGCTTGAAAAGCGAATCCGGAGGTTTTTATGGAATGCAGGTTCGGATGGTAGGATCCGTGCTAAGGTCGCGTGGAAACATGTTTGCTTGCCTAAAAATGAAGGGGGTTTGGGCATTAGAAGTATTTCTGACGTTAATAAATCGCTTATGGCAAACCATATTTGGAGTATTATTACCAAACGGGATTCTATTTGGGTGCGATGGATTCACGATTACAAGCTTAAAGGTCGAAACTTTTGGGAAGTTCCGTGCAGAGGGAGTATGAGTTGGGGGTGGCGAAAGATTTTGTCCATCCGTCATATCATTCGGCCTCACATATGGTCTTCTATTAAAAGTGGCGCTCAAACTAATGTCTGGAGTGATATGTGGTGCTCGCTAAGTCCGCTTAGTTCGTTTATCACTCCAAGAACCATTGCTAATGCTGGGTTTTCGTTACGGTCTACGGTTGCGGATATTGTTGATCAGAATGGTAATTGGCGATGGCCTCAAGCGTGGTTGGATCTTTTTCCGGTGTTAATCACCATATCGGTTCCTCTTATTGATCCTAATGTTGTGGATAGACTGGTTTGGAAAGACTTGGAGGGGAAGACATGTGATTTTCAATCGTCTCAAGTTTGGAATACAATTCGGAATCGGGAACATCAGGAGTTGTGGGCTAACATGGTTTGGTATTCTCAATGCATTCCGCGGCATTCGTTTCATCTATAGTTGGCATTTAAAAACAAATTGAAAACTCAGGATAGATTGGCAGTGTGGGAAGCGGGTAGTCAAACAAATTTGAATTTGATGTGCTGTCCGCTGTGTAATTTTGATCGTGATAGTCGGGACCATTTGTTTTTCCGATGTGCTTTTGCGGCTCAAATCTGGAACGAGGTTAAGAAATTGGTAAGCTTGGGTAATGTTGATGATACGTGGCCTTCGATATTAGTTTGGGTGGAACATCACGCTAAATCCAAGAACGCGGATCATATTGTTTGTAAGTTATTGATTGCTGCTTCTTCTTATTATATATGGCAAGAGAGGAACAACAGGCTTTTCAAGAATAACAAGAGATCGGTGGATCAAGTTGCTGAGGTGATTAAAAGTTCGGTTTGTTTGCGACTCATGGGGTTCAGATTTCGGGTGGGATCGACTAAGGAGAGGATTTTCAAGACTTGGAAGATTGAAGAAAATGTAGCGGCTCCGGGCTAGATGCTAAAGTTCTGATTGTTTTAGTCTTGGTTGTTTGAGTTATTGTCGTTTTGTTTGGATGTTTTGGTTTGGTTGTATTTCTTGTTTTCCTAGGCTTGGTATGTCAAGTCTAGTTGCTGTGTTGCTCTGACACACCCTTGTTCGGATTTGTTTCATTTATAAAATTCATCGGGGTAACCCTTTACCCAAAAAAAAAAAAACATCATATTCAGTCAAATACAGCTTTTTATCTATTCACAACACGTGTTACAGTTGTACGGTACGGCCTGAAAAGCCAGGTGTCACATGCACACCACTAAACGGCGCTATTTAATGCTTTGGTTCGCCCAATACAAGAACTGCAGCCCAAGCTTAAGGCTAAAGCCGTGGACTACGCCCCCGTGAGAGCCCTCTATTTGACTAACGTACTCCTTCCCCCCCATACCTTCACTGGGAATGATTGACCTTCGGATTCAAATAATAGCGAATCGCGTAATGTAAGTACTCCTTCCCATTTCTTCTTTTATGATTTTATCTACTTGAAATGCTTATGTGCGGAGAAGGTACCCAGGGGACCAAACGAAACAGCACTGCTTGTCTTCAACTAAAGCTTTGCCAGTACTGAAAGACGACTAAAGATTTATAAAGCAGACATAAGGATAATACCCCACCTTACCGGATTTGTAAAAAAGGAAAGGCTCGAAAGACCTACTTGACAAGTTTCCATATGGGTGAGTTCGTAGGTGGTCTAAGTCGAGTGTAGCGAAGGGAATGGAATGAACTGCAGGAGGCTGTAAAGCCGTAGTGCGCTAGCGAGTTAGCGCAATAACTTACTGTCTTGTTTTCTTTGTTGCTTCTTTTTTTTAAGATTAAACGAAAGCGGTTGCTAATGCTTGTAGCTTGCTTCTGTCCTTAGTCATTTTTGGACTCAAGCTGTTCTGACTGCCATATCTTTTTTGAACCGAATACCTTCCTCTGTCATCTCTGGTCTGTCTCTTTTTGATATAAGATTTTCTACCACGCCTGACTATGAAGAGCTTCGAGTCTATTGGGAGAGGATGTGGTGGTAACCCCCTCAGCTTCGTCTAGAGCCCGGGCGTCCAGCCGTGTAGGAAGACTCACCCTAGCCACTATAGCGACCCCACCCCCAACTCTAGCTGAGAAGCACCCTCCATCCACTTCCCCTTTTTCGTGTGCCCAAAAGCCCGGTTTATGAGCCCATTACCGATTCCCTTACCCAATCTCATGAGAAGCAAGCCCAGCCCTTTAAATGTCCCCAGACAGCCAGCCCTCACCAGGCATTGCTAAATGCTCCACCACGAAGCAAGCTCTCCCCAGATGCGGAAGTGGGGAAGCCGGAAGTGGCTAAAGAAGTCGGAGGAAGAAAGTAGTTGGACAACTGTATACAGTTAAAGAACATCCACCTTTCTCATTCCTTATGTACTTTTTCTTACTTCATCCATACATTTTTACTTTTTATGAAGTGTGGGGCAAACGGCGCCCTCTACTTCTACTTCTAACTAAAGGCGAAGAGCCGGCATTGCAAGCAAATAGAGAGCCTCCGCCCGTTTGATCGGTTGCGAGCCGGAAAGCATACCGGCAGTTTTAGTCATGAAAGGGCCGCTTGCTTAACTTCATTTTTCTACATTCTAAAAGAATTATATATACAATAAATAGAATTCTATATCTAACTATAAAAAAAGATATATAGAATCTTTTTCTTTTTCCAATTGTTCATTCCTGGGGAGAGGAAGAAGCAGATAGAGCACAGGTCTCCTCTTTCCGTTCGCTCTTCCCGAAGTGAGCGAATTGCATGTAGAGATCCGTAGGGGCTTATAGTTTAACTGGTTGAAACGTACCGCTCATAACGGTGATATTGTAGGTTCGAGCCCTACTAAGCCTACCACCCCCTGCTCTTCTCTTTCAGCCCTTGCTGGTGAAAGTCTTAGAATGAATGTTGGCCTAGATAGAGGAATAAAAACTAGCTCCACCGGAAGGGAGAGGATAGGCGAATCAGTAACTAAAATGAAAGCTGGAGTTAGACAATCAGTTGGAGAGATAGGATGAAGAAGTAGGAAGGGGTATTCGAAAGGCAGAAGGGTAAGAGCTAGAAGGCTGTCTTTGAGGATAGGATGGTCGGACAAGGAATCCAACCTCTTTCTATAGATAAGATAAGTCTGTAACTTCAGGTCGAATCACTAGAAGGTATACTATTCTGAGGGTAGGCATTCGTCGTCCCTCAATCGCTTACTGATATGCTTTATCTCATCTAGCCAGCACTCTAAGACCCTCTTTCCACCCTACTGGCTTTAGGTAAGAGTCTCAGATCGTATGCTTTCTAGCCTGCCTTTTTCTTGAGCTGGCCATGGAATAAAAAGTAGATCTCTATCTGATCTGTGAAGTGAAAGACTTTATCCCTCCCACCATACTTGTATAGTTCCTTAGATCAAGTCTTTTCTATGAGTAAAGCCGAAGCCTTTAGCGACTAGCCTGACCTTTTCTTCCTAAGAGGAATCACGACCACCACATTCCCTTAAAACCTGGTAGTGAGCCTGTGAGTGTAAGGTGTGACAACCCTCAAAATTCCATGTATTTCGTACAATTTATTAATAATAATTAATGTGCTTGACGACTGTGTGGAATTACGTAACTTTTTTCTGATATCTGTGTTATATTTACATGCGCCTGTTAACACACTAGTAATGTACAGAAAAGTCATTAAATAGTCCGTTATGATTTCCTAAGTGTTAGAAATTAAAAACGTTACAAAAATATATACATAGGACACGTTACGAATTAATTTAGCACTTTAACGGACTAGTATCCAACCGAACAACCGGACTTTACCCGGGACATAAAAATATTGTCATTGACATTGTTTTTCTTTTTCTGAGCCAGTTAGGGTCCCCGAATACCCTAACACCCGTTATAAACTGCAACACACTAGTAACTAATTTTAAATCTCTAAATAAACTAACTAAATACTTAGCTATTAGTCAAATTCCAACTAATTACCCCAACCCCCCAACCGTTCGTTTTCCCCATGTGTGACACACCACAAGTTTTTTTTTTTAATAGTTTATTTGCCATGTCCATTATCTAGGAGACATATGATCCTATGGTTAAAACCACTAACTAGTTTTATAAATAAACCTTTAAGTTAAGAATTCCATTTCACAACACTTAGCAAAACAATTACTCTCCCTCTCTTTCAAGTGAAGTCTCGGCTGAGAACCACAAGCACACCACCATCACTTTTGATTTCATTCAAAGCATTCTACATTCATTCAAGTGTGAAGGATCACGCACAAGGAAGCCCGGAGCTTGTGGATTGCCAAGGACCTCTCTACGTCGCTATTAACCACCCGTTTTTCGTCTAGTTTCTTCCCTAGCCTCGAGCTAGTAGTAAGTAACTCTAAACATCTTCTTGATCTATTCTAAAGTGGTTAATAAGAGTTTCGTCAGTTGAAAATCACTAAGATATAAGATCACCAACTAAAAGTCTACTAAAGTGATGAACAAGGTGGTTAATGGTTGAATATTAGTGTAAATCATGTAGATCTTGTGTGATTATGATTATTGGTTGATTATCTGATGTTTTGCTGATTAATATTAATATGTGATGTTGTTGTGGTCACTAAACATGATTAACGGAGTCAATCGAACACAAGTTAGTAAGTTAGAAAGTGAAAACAGAATTTGTCCCAGTTTTACAGCCAACTTCAGTTGGCTGTAAACAGGTCATAAACTCAACGAAAAACTGATATTTTGAATCTAAAATATGTTATTATGAAATACGGTTCTAATGGCACTGGAATCGTAATTTTTGGACTTCGTTTACTATTTTTAATGTGTCGATTTGTAACAACAGCTTAAGCTGAATTTTGACAGCAATAAATGGGTGTCGTACTTTCAGTCATAACCTGAGTTTTGTGATGAATCGGACAATGAAATTTGTACAGTAGATGACAACCGATGCATTTGTAATTACCCCACTAGAATTTCGTAAATCAGACACTCGATGAATTTTTAATAAATTGTTCCGTGGACTGTGGTCAGAAATACATAAATCTGAGTTCAGTCCGGAAAAATGAATTTTTATAAAATATTGGTAAGGAACCGGACCCTGATATTTTTACACAATAAAATTTGGAACGTTTAAGACATTCTGTAAAAATTTGGGAATTTTTGGAATAAGTTAACTATTTTATTAAAATGTCCGAAAACAGCCGGTTTTGAATATTAAAGCTGAAATGACATATGTTGTAAGTTGCATGTTTAAATGTCGGGTAGGTTATCTGTGAATGATATAACGTGTTGTATGTGTTATGTGCATTATCGTATGGTTGTTGATGAATAGGGAATGGATGGGGAACTTATATGGGCATAAACCGTTAAAGTGACGCATGTTATGTGATAGATACGTGTAAGAACTTTGTGCTCTATTTGAAACCACTAAATGACTAACTGGTAATCATATTAGGACGTGATTGACCGACCTTGACTGTTAGCTATATTTGAGAGTCTAACCGAGCAAACCGAGGTGAGTTCACACCCTTACTAAGGCATGGGATTCCCGGTGGTTGGGAATGGGATTGAATAACTATTTATATTATCAACACTACTAGACTGCCTACTACTGTCCTCGGATTGAGAAGGGCACGTACGTAAAACCTACGTACACTCACACTTGCTACTATCCTCGGATTGAGAAGGGCACGTACGTAAAACCTACGTACATTCATACTTACTACTGTCCTCGGATTGGGAAGGGCACGTACGTAAAACCTACGTACACTCATACTTACTACTGTCCTCGGATTGAGAAGGGCACGTACGTAAATCCTACGTACACTCATACTTAACAACCGTCCTCGGATTGTAAAGGACACTTATGGATACGCCTAGTCTAGTAACATACATAATGGGTAGCCCCCCCACTGATTATGATTATGGTTTGGGTAATGAAAAAGGAACTGGTTAAACATACTTTCAACTACGGGGTAACCCCCATGGCAATTAAGCCAACGAAAGTCAAACCACATTTTTCAGAAACAACTTAAAACTAAACAACCAAACGTGAACTCACTCAACTTTGTTGTTGACTCGTTGTTGCATGCCTTACAGGTCGCTAAATGCTTGGAGCTTGCACGAGGAAGGAGTCGTTGTGGAATAGGGACTGTTATGTCCCGTGCCTAATAAATAAACTTTATGAACTTATGGAACTTATGTTTGGTTGTTAAACTTATGAACTTATGATTTGGACTTATGTTTTATGCTTCCGCTGTTAAACTAAAATCGGTTACTTATCTTTTGGTCACCAATTGTATTGCGATTGGCTTTATTAACTTAAATTACGTTGTTTAATATGATTGGTGGCTTGATCCTGGTCACGTCACGCCTCCAAGCGGTGATACTCCGCGTGTGGATTTTGGGGGTGTGATAGATTGGTATCAGAGCCATTGGTTATAGAGAACTTGGTTTTAATAAGGGAAAAAGTTTTTATTAAAACCAGACTATAACCTGTACAGTGCTCAACGATCCACAACGACGCTTCGCTCCACGTGCAAGACTCGACACTATAGGTGATACGATTCATGTTTATATTACCTACTTGTTAGTTATATAGAACATTGCTTACGATATGCTTAGATAACATAGTATCTACTGCTTCAAAACTTTGTGTGATCACTCTCTTCTGTCATTCCACACTTGCGTAATGATACGACGCACTTCTCACTTGTGTTCTCCGTATGGTGAAGATCATGAGTGGACGAATCAGCCTCACACAATCCCAGCTGGCGGCTTTTATCAAAGAACAAGTTACTGCGGCACTTGCAGCCGCTCAAACAGGAGGCCAGCTTACCCAGCCACCTATGTGCACGTTCAAGACTTTTATGGACTGTCGTCCTAGTACCTTCAGTGGCACTGAAGGGGCCGTTGGACTCCTCCACTGGTTCGAGAAGCTCGAGTCGGTCTTCGAAATGTGTGAATGCCCTGAGGATCGTAGGGTGAAGTATGCTACTGGTACTCTTGAAGGGGTAGCGCTCACGTGGTGGAACGCTCAGGTTCAGCTGCTGGGGCTGGTTGCTGCTAATGCCACCCCATGGAATGACTTCAAGGAACTGATCAAGGAAGAGTACTGCAGTCGTGATGACATCCACAAACTAGAGGTGGAATTTTTCAATCTGAAGATGACGGGGTCTGAGATTGAGGCGTATACTAAGAGGTCGAATGAACTGGCCATCCTGTGCCCTACTATGGTGGACCCTCCCATCAAACGTATTGAGCTTTACCTCAAGGGCCTTGTACCCGAGATTCAGAGTCACGTGACTTCGGCTAACCTGGGTACCATTCAACAAATCATCAAGTTGGCTCACCGTCTCACCGACCAGGCAGTGGAACAAAACAGATTACCCAAGCGTATTGGTACTGCTACTACTGATACCCCCAATGATCACAAGCGAAAATGGGATGGGAATTCGGGCAAAGGCTCTACCTCTGTTCAGTCACAGTCTCAGCAACGAAGGACTGAGGACCATAGGAGCCCTGGTCAGCACTCTTCTGGTAGTCAAGGGCAGGGTGGATATCGAGGAAGCCACCCAAAGTGCAACAAATGCAACAGACACCACAGTGGACAGTGCAACAAGGGACGCTGTCAGAGGTGTCTCAAGTTGGGTCAGGAAGCCAAGGATTGCAGGAGCCCACGGCCTACGAATCAGAATCGTCAGCAGCAACAGCAAGCACCGCAGAATCAGCAACAGCAACAGGGCAACAAGGGATGCTTTCAGTGTGGTGCTGAAGATCACTTCAAGAGACACTGCCCACAGTTAAATCAGAATCACAACCAAGGAAACGGGAACCACAATGGGAACAACAATGGAGGCAACAATGGAGGCAATAATGGGGGTAACAATAATGACAACGGTGCCAGGGGTCGTGTGTTCGTGATTGGTCAAGGTGATGCAAGGAACGATCCCAACGTTGTGATGGGTAAGTTTCTTCTGGACGACTTCTTTGTTACTGTTTTATTCGATTCGGGTGCCGATACTAGTTATGTGTCCTTAAAAGTTAGCCAAATGCTTAAGCGCACTCCAACACTTCTAAACACCAAACACACGATAGAACTAGCAAACGGTAAAAGTCTCGAGGCCACGCACATAGTTAAGGGTTGTAACCTCGTCTTAGCTGGTCAGATCTTCTCTATCGATCTTATTCCTATCACACTAGGTAGTTTCGACGTCGTTATTGGGATGGATTGGCTATCTCATCATCAAGCGGAGATTGTTTGCAAGGAGAAAATCGTCCGCATTCCTCGTTCTGGTGAAGAACCTCTCATGATTCGTGGCGACAAGAGTGGTGCTGTCGAAGGCATCATCTCTTTCCTTAAGGCCCAGAAGTGTTTGCGAAAGGGCCACACTGCCATTTTAGCACTCGTTACTGACACATCAACGGAAGAGAAGAGAATTGAAGACATCCCTATTGTGCGCGATTTGCCCGAGGTATTTCCTGAGGAATTACCTGGTCTTCCGCCTCATCGCCAAGTTGAGTTTCAAATCGAGCTAGCTCCTGGAGCAGCGCCAGTAGCTCGAGCACCATATCGTTTAGCTCCATCAGAACTTGAAGAACTGTCCACACAACTACAAGAACTCTTGGAAAAGGGTTTTATACGTCCTAGCTCTTCGCCCTGGGGAGCACCAGTCTTTTTCGTAAAGAAGAAAGATGGTACTTTCAGAATGTGTATTGACTATCGCGAACTTAACAAGGTGACTGTGAAGAATCGTTATCCTCTTCCACGTATTGACGACTTGTTCGACCAGTTGCAAGGGTCGAGCTATTACTCCAAGATTGACCTGAGATCGGGATACCATCAGCTAAGGGTCCGAGATGAGGACGTCTCCAAAACAGCATTTAGAACTCGTTACGGCCATTACGAGTTTCTGGTTATGCCATTCGGGCTGACGAATGCACCAGCGGTCTTCATGGATCTCATGAACCGAGTGTGCAAGCCTTACCTGGATAAGTTCGTTATTGTGTTCATCGACGATATCCTGATCTATTCCAAGAGTCAGGAGGAACACGAGCAGCATCTACGACTTATGCTGGAACTTCTTCGAAAAGAACAGTTGTATGCCAAGTTTTCGAAATGTGATTTATGGCTTCGCGAAGTCCACTTTTTAGGCCATGTGGTAAACAAGGATGGAATTCATGTGGATCCATCTAAGGTTGAATCGATCAAGAATTGGACTGCACCCCGCACACCAACAGAAATCCGCCAATTCTTGGGTTTGGCAGGATATTACAGAAGGTTTATCAAGGATTTCTCAAAGATTGCGCAACCTCTCACTTCACTGACCCAGAAGGGTGTCGTCTACCATTGGGGTAATGCACAGGAATCCGCTTTTCAACACCTAAAGGATAGACTTTGTAGCGCGCCTATCCTCTCATTGCCTGAAGGCACAGATGATTTTGTAGTTTATTGCGACGCTTCCATCCAAGGACTTGGTTGCGTGTTGATGCAACGTGACAAGGTCATTGCCTACGCATCACGCCAACTCAAGGTTCACGAAAGAAATTACACTACTCACGATCTGGAGCTAGGAGCAGTTGTTTTCGCACTTAAGATATGGAGACATTACCTGTACGGTACCAAGTGCACCATTTACACCGATCACAGGAGTCTCGAGCATATCTTCAAGCAAAAAGAGTTAAACATGCGACAACGCCGATGGGTCGAACTTTTGAACGATTATGAATGCGCTATCAAATATAATCCGGGCAAGGCCAATGTTGTGGCCGACGCCCTCAGTCGAAAAGATGCTATACCTAAGCGTGTACGTGCATTACAGCTTACCATCCAATCTAACCTTCCCGCTCAGATTCGTGATGCTCAGGTTGAAGCATTGAAAGCAGAGAACATCAGGGCTGAATCCCTACGAGGATCGAGGCAGCGGCTAGAACAAAAGGAAGACGACGCTTACTATGTAAACGGACGCATCTGGGTCCCACATTATGGCAACTTACACGAGCTTGTGATGGATGAAGCACATAAGTCTCGTTATTCGGTACACCCTGGTTCGGATAAAATGTACCACGACCTCAAGACTACGTATTTGTGGCCTGGCATGAAAGCCCACATAGCAACCTACGTCAGCAAGTGCTTGACTTGTGCGAGAGTCAAGTCTGAATATCAGAAACCATCAGGCCTACTTCAACAACCGGAGATCCCGAAATGGAAATGGGAGCAAATTTCCATGGATTTCGTTACCGGCCTGCCTAGATCTCAACGCGGAAACGATACCATTTGGGTGATCGTAGATCGACTGACTAAGTCTGCACATTTTCTGGCTATCAAGGAAACGATAAGTTTTCTACCCTAGCAGACATCTATCTTAAGGAAGTAGTATCAAGGCACGGAGTGCCAACCTCTATCATTTCTGATCGTGACGCGCGTTTTATCTCTGAACTGTGGCAAGCAATGCACAAGTCTTTTGGCTCACGTTTAGATATGAGCACCGCTTATCACCCACAGACGGATGGGCAATCTGAACGCACCATCTAAACCCTTGAAGACATGCTTAGGGCATGTGTAATCGATTTTGGTAATGGCTGGGAAAAGCACCTCCCGTTAGTGGAGTTTTCATGTAACAACAGCTACCACACCAGCATTCAGGCCGCTCCGTTCGAGGCATTGTACGGACGCAAATGCCGATCACCTCTCTGTTGGGCAGAAGTTGGTGACAGCCAAATCACTGGCCCAGAACTTGTGGTAGATACCACCGAGAGAATTGCTCAGATACGACAGCGAATGGCGGCAGCTCGTGACCGTCAGAAAAGCTATGCTGATAAGGGAAGAAAACCACTCGAGCTCCAGGTTGGGGACCGAGTGCTACTCAAAGTCTCACCTTGGAAAGGTGTAGTCCGCTTCGGCAAACGAGGCAAACTCAATCCACGTTATGTCGGGCCATTCGAAGTCACCGAGAAGATTGGCAAAGTCGCCTACAGGTTGAACCTACCTGAAGAACTCAGCGGAGTTCACAATGTCTTCCATGTGTCAAATCTGAAGAAGTGTCTGCCAGATGAGACCCTCATAGTTCCTCTTAAGGAACTCACAATCGACGACCAGCTGCGATTCGTCGAGGAACCAGTAGAAATTACGGATCGAGATGTTAAGATCCTCAAGCATACCAGGATACCTCTGGTCCGAGTTCGTTGGAATGCTCGTCGTGGCCCAGAGTATACCTGGGAACGAGAAGACCAAATGAAACTCAAGTACCCCCAGCTGTTTAAGAAAAACACAACCACTACTGAGGCTGACGCTACTGCAGAATTTCGGGACGAAATTCCAAATCAACGGGGGGATGATGTGACACCCCAGGAAAATCAGGAAAACAACACAACTTAACTAGCTTCCTCAGTAACCACGCGCTAAATTTCGGGACGAAATTCTCTTAACAGGGGTGATGTCTGTCGTTAAGGACATGCACAAACCAACTAAACTATGTAGATATGATAAATCGGATATCGAACCAGAGGAGGATTGTGGAAAGTGTGTAATGCTCAGTTTTGATTAACTACTATTGAAAAAGTAAAACTCGGTTGTTGGATTTGATTGATTATCTAAAAATTACAAACTAAAAGTGAGATTTAAATCAATAGAAAGACAATGGTTCCTCCAGATTTCAGGTTTTACAGCTAGATTCAATTATGTGTTTAATCGAAACACTCACATAGACATAAGTGTTTAACTTAATTCATCAATTGTGATAACCAACGACTAAGTACTCCGGTCAATACATAACGGGAGGTTATCGAATGATTATCAATTACAATTTACAAACCCTAACCCCATGTCAAATATATCCCAATTACTATAACTCTCGGGAACTGAATGCTTAGAAATTAAGGTTTAAATAAACGTAACTGTTTACAATCAAGAAATCAAAACAAAGGTGAAAAGCATCGAATGCTTAGATCACCAAGTTAAACGATTGTCACAAACACATAAAATTATCTAACTTACAAAAACCCTCCATCCGGAGGAAACCACTAAAAGAACTAGCCGCTCATGGTGCAAGATTGCGTGCCCCTCTTCTATGCGTACCAGCCTCCCCTCTGCCGTCCAGATGATGTGAATGATAATCTCTTTTTTTTTATGATGAGGCTCTTCCAACAACTTCTATCACCGGCCCACCTTCAAGTCCACGTCTATAAGCCCATCTTCACATGATGATTCTTATTGGCCCAATTAATGATGATGTTAATTGTGATGTGCCGCCCCCAATCTCCTTTGTGTGGCGGCCCAATGCAAAGAGTCCACAAGTCTCCTCCAAAGTTCACGTGTCTCCCTTCAGATGTCGGCCCACTATTGCTGCTCCCAATGCTTGCTACTACCTCCCAATTCATGTCTAAATGATGATGTTAAGGTCTCAGAAGTCAGCGCCTCCCAAGTCCTTCTGTTGTCGGCTGTGATGATCTCTCCCCACTTGTGATGATGTGAGTTATATAAATGAATCCCTTTTTCATGTGATTATGATGTCCTCGAAATCCCCTTTTCTTTACAATCTTCATATATTAATGATGAGGTGATATCATATTCAAAAGCCAAGACCCCCACGTGATTGTGATTCTCTCAACAACTCTACATGTGCACGTGATTGAATATGGGTGAATCATGCAACCATCACACACTCATCATATAACTTCCATCAGTTTTCATAATTGGCCTCTCGACTTTGTGTCTTCGTATTTCTTGAATTCCCGAACTCTAACTTGATCCGAATCGACGCCCGATCATCACGAATCACTTTGTTCATCATCCTTGAACGCTCTAACTTTGCCGGTTTAACCCGATTAACCTGTAACACCACAAACGCTCGTAGATACCAATTCGACATATATAATCAAGTTCACGACAATAAAACACTTGTTATAATACACTTTAGCACCCGGTTTTCACACACTCCATCACATCCCCACACTTATCATTGATTGTCCTCAAGCAACCATTACGAACATTACTCACCTTATTAACGAATCACCATTGAATCCTTTACCGAATTTACAATCTAAGATCCCAAGTCATACCCGTCCCATAGACTGACACAATCGAGATTGACAATCTGACAAATAAGTGATACGCGTTTGAAACAATTCAAGACTTGCGTAACTAAAACTAACATGCTTATGATACTACACACATGCCACACGCCCCTCACAATAATCGCTCCACTCGTTTTCATCAAGATTAGCGTGTGATGTGCTAGTATGTAATTCACTCAAAACCAAATACGCTACTTTGCAATCATACGCTTGAATGGCAATCATACCTCCACTGAATCAAGTAACGTAACACATATCAAAAGGACTTTTCGGGTTTTGGGTTAAGGGTAAAGGTAGGGATATATTTTTGGATTTTTATGTTTATACGGCGAACACAAACGAATATACCAAACCATGACAACTTATTCACAATATTACTAACACTTGGGTTATTCTCGACCCATTTATTTAACACAAACATAATAATGATTTTTTTTTCTTTCTTTTTTCTTTTTTTTTCATTTTTTTTCTCTTCTTTACTTTTTCTTCTTTTTCAACAAATATCTAATATATAAGTGTCATTCATGTTGGTAATCAAACGGGACAAACAAGGTGTAACAAGCGAAGGGTAAAAGGCTCAACATGGTTAACTAAGGTGGGGTGGATAAACAATCAACACATAAAACAATGAATGGATCCTAATGCCTTTATCATTTATGTGTAAACGCTAAAACACAGTCTCGGCACGTATCAAACTACACAAGTTCTAACACAAAGCAACATATGGCCTACACTCAACAATTGAACAGTTATTGTAATTCAACTAACAATGTAGGCTCAAATATCTCACCGAACAAAAGGAAATTGGGTTGCCGACACGTAGCATGTGTAATTCCTAAAGCATGTTACCCCTAGTTAGACATCTCTTCTCAACTATTCTCTAAAAACATGTCAGAAATACTCTCATGAAACTTAAAGGGACAACCATGACTAGGGATCTAAGTTAGTTTAATATCAGTAGGAACCCTTTAGCAATTGAAAATGTTGGTTTTCATGTAGTTCAAGCATACTTGAGACACAAAAAATTTTAAAATTTTTCAATTTTTAGCAAATCAACCCTTTCAAGCATTTGAGATCAACAATCTTACCAACCCTCTCTCGAGTTACCGCATCCCCACACTTGGGATACATTGTCCCCAATGTATGGTGCAATTTATAATCTAAACTCGAGAGATACCACCCAACAAACCATGAACGGCTAATAACTAGACGACTCAACACAAAGAAACCACTCCCAACACAAGAATTTCACACCACCAAGTACACAAAAAAAAAACACAAGATAGATAAACCCATGCACCTGATCAGAAAACAAGTGAGTGTTTGTAGTGGTGTAGCTGTTGTGATCTAGCCGGAACATACGCCCTCATATATTCTTTGAAATCTCATCGGGGATGTTGCAAAACATCCCCACACTTGATTCATTGCATCCGTGAAGATAGAATTGTATAAACCTGTCAAAACACTACACACCAAACGAAACCAAAACAAAGTACAAACTCTACATCCTCGGGCTGCCTCCCGAGAGCGCTAAGTTTAAAGGTCTTCAGCCAGACCGTACCTGATATGCGCTATGGTGGTCTCAATGCACACTTACCTAATGTATTTCCAATGAATGCCCGGAAATTTACATGCCATCTCCATAAGCTCGTCAGTATAATTGGCATGTTTAGGAAGCACATGCGGGTTTCGCTGATCCACTTCACAAGATATACACCGATGTCTTGTAGTTTCACCCTTTTCATCTTCATCCTCGAACCCTCTTCCCCACACTTATTAATTGGAATGATTGATATGGGAAGAGGTTCGGTACACACATTCATCTCATCAGACTGCTCTGCCTCATCATCCTCACACACCATCTGATCCACCAGTGACTCTTCATCAGATAAAGGACTCATTGGTGTGGTATTATCCTCCACAACCTCCTCCTCCATGTGAGAATAATCTCTAATATCAACAGGTAATGGTGAGAGACGCTCTTCAATTTCTATCTTCATTTTTAACTTCTGACACTTGGAAACTAGGCAGCTGATTCGATCTTCATCGGAAAGGTTGGGTGCTGATAGATACTACTTGAGTTTGGACAAAGTCACTTCCAACATAGCAAGCTCTTTCTCCTCCTCGGTCTGATAAGTATACACACCCTCGGGCTTAGAATATTCCTCGGGATGATACTGTCGGTATCCCTGATACGGTCTTGAGATGTACGCATCCATCATTTTTTTATTCCAATACTCTGGATTTTCCAAATACACCGCGCACACATCATCATAAACAGAAGTATGATTTTGACCGCAACAGAAACATTGTCCATCCGTCCTTGGTTCATAATAAGCATCCTCGTCCCGATCCCATCCGTCAGAGTAATAATCATCCTCCACCATTGTATCAGAATCATAGAAATATGGTGGAGGGGAAGGATTACCATAGCAAGGCATCGATGGTTCTTCCAATTTCGCTCTTTCCCGTTTAAATCGGGCCTCGTGGCAACCGATACACGGGTGAAGTGGTTCCTTGCACAAAATGCATGTAAGAGAGGTGCATAATATTGTAAGATCTATCATCCTACACAAACACAAAAACACAAGCACCACGCATAAATCTGAACAAAACAAAACAAAACTGACACTATTTTTGGATTTTTATTTTTTTTTATTTTTTTTAAACTAAAACTTAACACTAAACACTTTGCGCACGCCTCCCCGGCAACGGCGCCATTTTGATGTTTGTCGTTAAGGATATGCAAAAACCAACTAAACTATGTAGATATGATAAGTCGGATATCGAACCAAAGGAGGATTGTGGAAAGTGTGTAATGCTCAGTTTTGATTAACTACTATTGAAAAAGTATAACTTAGTTGTTGGATTTGATTGATTATCTAAAAATTACAAACTAAAAGTGAGATTTAAATCAATAGAAAGACAATGGTTCCTCCAGATTTCAGGTTTTACAGCTAGATTCAATTATGTGTTTAATCGAAACACTCACATAGACATAAGTGTTTAACTTAATTCATCAATTGTGATAACCAACGACTAAGTACTCCGGTCAATACATAACGGGAGGTTATCGAATGATTATCAATTACAATTTACAAACCCTAACCCCATGTTAAATATATCCCAATTACTAGAACTCTCGGGAACTGAATGCTTAGAAATTAAGGTTTAAATAAACGTAACTGTTTACAATCAAGAAATCAAAACAAAGGTGAAAAGCATCGAATGCTTAGATCACCAAGTTAAACGATTGTCACAAACACATAAAATTATCTAACTTACAAAAACCCTCCATCCGGAGGAAACCACTAAAAGAACTAGCCGCTCATGGTGCAAGATTGCATGCCCCTCTTCTCTGCGTACCAGCCTCCCCTCTGCCGTCCAGATGATGTGAATGATAATCTCTTTTTTTTATGATGAGGCTCTTCCAACAACTTCTATCACCGGCCCACCTTCAAGTCCACGTCTATAAGCCCATCTTCACATGATGATTCTTATTGGCCCAATTAATGATGATGTTAATTGTGATGTGCCGCCCCCAATCTCCTTTGTGTGGCGGCCCAATGCAAAGAGTCCACAAGTCTCCTCCAAAGTTCACGTGTCTCCCTTCAGATGTCGGCCCACTATTGTTGCTCCCAATGCTTGCTACTACCTCCCAATTCATGTCTAAATGATGATGTTAAGGTCTCAGAAGTCAGCGCCTCCCAAGTCCTTCTGTTGTCGGCTGTGATGATCTCTCCCCACTTGTGATGATGTGATTTGTATAAATGAATCCCTTTTTCATGTGATTATGATGTCCTCGAAATCCCCTTTTCTTTACAATCTTCATATATTAATGATGAGGTGATATCATATTCAAAAGCCAAGACCCCCACGTGATTATGATTCTCTCAACAACTCTACATGTGCACGTGATTGAATATGGGTGAATCATGCAACCATCACACACTCATCATATAACTTCCATCAGTTTTCATAATTGGCCTCTCGACTTTGTGTCTTCGTATTTCTTGAATTCCCGAACTCTAACTTGATCCGAATCGACGCCCGATCATCACGAATCACTTTGTTCATCATCCTTGAACGCTCTAACTTTGCCGGTTTAACCCGATTAACCTGTAACACCACAAACGCTCGTAGATACCAATTCGACATATATAATCAAGTTCACGACAATAAAACACTTGTTATAATACACTTTAGCACCCGGTTTTCACACACTCCATCAAGGGGGAGAATGTGACAACCCTCAAAATTCCATGTATTTCGTACAATTTATTAATAATAATTAATGCGCTTGACGACTGTGTGGAATTACGTAACTGTTTTCTGATATCTGTGTTATATTTACATGCGCCTGTTAACACACTAGTAATGTACAGAAAAGTCATTAAATAGTCCGTTATGATTTCCTAAGTGTTAGAAATTAAAAACGTTACAAAAATATATATACATAGGACACGTTACGAATTAATTTAGCACTTTAACGGACTAGTATCCAACCGAACAACCGGACTTTACCCGGGACATAAAAATATTGTCATTGACATTGTTTTTCTTTTTCTGAGCCAGTTAGGGTCCCCGAATACCCTAACACCCGTTATAAACTGCAACACACTAGTAACTAATTTTAAATCTCTAAATAAACTAACTAAATACTTAGCTATTAGTCAAATTCCAACTAATTACCCCAACCCCCCAACCGTTCGTTTTCCCCATGTGTGACACACCACAAGTTTTTTTTTGAATAGTTTATTTGCCATGTCCATTATCTAGGAGACATATGATCCTATGGTTAAAACCACTAACTAGTTTTATAAATAAACCTTTAAGTTAAGAATTCCATTTCACAACACTTAGCAAAACAATTACTCTCCCTCTCTTTCAAGTGAAGTCTCGGCTGAGAACCACAAGCACACCACCATCACTTTTGATTTCATTCAAGGCATTCTACATTCATTCAAGTGTGAAGGATCACGCACAAGGAAGCCCGGAGCTTGCGGATTGCCAAGGACCTCTCTACGTCGCTATTAACCACCTGTTTTTCGTCTAGTTTCTTCCCTAGCCTCGAGCTAGTAGTAAGTGACTCTAAACATCTTCTTGATCTATTCTAAAGTGGTTAATAAGAGTTTCGTCGGTTGAAAATCACTAAGATATAAGATCACCAACTAAAAGTCTACTAAAGTGATGAACAAGGTGGTTAATGGATGAATATTAGTGTAAATCATGTAGATCTTGTGTGATTATGATTATTGGTTGATTATCTGATGTTTTGCTGATTAATATTAATATGGAGTTAATTACGTAGTTAGTCCCTGTGGTTTACACTAAATAACAATCTAAGGTACTAAGAGTTTAAAATAACATTCTAGGGTATTAACTTTTCATTTTGTAACGTTTGGGGGTATTAAGCTTATTTGTAGGCTTAAAATCACATTCTGTTAGTACCTAAGTATGTTATTTTGTGCAAACCACAGGGACTACCTATGTTACTACCTTAGAAGTTAATACCTCCAAACGTTACAAAATGAAAAGTTAATACCCTAGAAGGTGATTTTAAACTATTAGTACCTAAGTATGTTATTTTGTGCAAACCACAGGGACTAACTATGTAATTAACTCTATTAATATGTGATGTTGTTGTGGTCACTAAACATGATTAACGGAGTCAATCGAACACAAGTTAGTAAGTTAGAAAGTGAAAACAGAATCTGTCCCGGTTTTACAGCCAACTTTAGTTGGCTGTAAACAGGTCATAAACTAAACGAAAAACTGATATTTTGAATCTAAAATATGTTATTATGAAATACGGTTCTAATGGCACCGGAATCGTAATTTTTGGACTTCGTTTACTATTTGTAATGTGTCGATTTGTAACAACAGCTTAAGCTGAATTTTGACAGCAATAAATGGGTGTCGTACTTTCAGTCATAACCTGAGTTTTGTGATGAATCGGACCATGAAATTTGTACAGTAGATGACAACCGATGCATTTGTAATTACCCCACTGGAATTTCGTAAATCGGACACTCGATGAATTTTTAATAAATTGTTCCGTGGACTGTGGTCAGAAATACATAAATCTGAGTTCAGTCCGGAAAAATGAATTTTTATAAAATATTGGTAAGGAACCGGACCCCGATATTTTTACACAATAAAATTTGGAACGTTTAAGACATTCTGTAAAAATTTGGGAATTTTTGGAATAAGTTAACTATTGAGTTAATTACATAGTTAGTCCCTGTGGTTTGCACAAAATAACAACCTTAGGTACTAATAGTTTAAAATCACCTTCTAGGGTATTAACTTTTCATTTTGTAACGTTTGAGGGTATTAACTTATAGGGTATTAACATAGGTAGTCCCTGTGGTTTGCACAAAATAACATACTTATGTACTAATAAAATGTGATTTTAAGCCTATAAATAGTGCTAATACCCTCAAACGTTACAAAATGAAAAGTTAATACCCTAGAATGTGATTTTAAACTATTAGTACCTAAGGTTGTTATTTTGTGCAAACCACAGGGACTAACTATGTAATTAACTCTTAACTATTTTATTAAAATGTCCGAAAACAGCCGGTTTTGAATATTAATGCTGAAATGACATAAGTTGTAAGTTGCATGTTTAAATGTCGGGTAGGTTATCTGTGAATGATATAATGTGTTGTATGTGTTATGTGCATTATCGTATGGTTATTGATGAATAGGGAATGGATGGGGAACTTATATGGGCATAAACCGTTAAAGTGACGCATGTTATGTGATAGATACGTGTAGGAACTTTGTGCTCTATTTGAAACCACTAAATGACTAACTGGTAATCATATTAGGACGTGATTGACTGACCTTGACTGTTAGCTATATTTGAGAGTCTAACCGAGCAAACCGAGGTGAGTTCACACCCTTACTAAGGCATGGGATTCCCGGTGGTTGGGAATGGGATTGAATAACTATTTATATTATCAACACTACTAGACTGCCTACTACTGTCCTCGGATTGAGAAGGGCACGTACGTAAAACCTACGTACACTCACACTTGCTACTGTCCTCGGATTGAGAAGGGCATGTACGTAAAACCTACGTACATTCATACTTACTACTGTCCTCGGATTGGGAAGGGCACGTACGTAAAACCTACGTACACTCATACTTACTACTGTCCTCGGATTGAGAAGGGCACGTACGTAAATCCTACGTACACTCATACTTAACAACCGTCCTCGGATTGGGAAGGACACTTATGGATACGCCTAGTCTAGTAACATACATAATGGGAAGCCCCCCACTGATTATGGTTATGGTTTGGGTAATGAAAAAGGAACTGGTTAAACATACTTTCAACTACGGGGTAACCCCCACGGCAATTAAGCCAACGAAAGTCAAACCACGTTTTTCAGAAACAACTTAAAACTAAACAACCAAACGTGAACTCACTCAACTTTGTTGTTGACTCGTTGTTGCATGCCTTACAGGTCGCTAAATGGTTGGTGCTTGTACGAGGAAGGAGTCGTTGTGGAATAGGGACTGTTATGTCCCGTGCCTAATAAATAAACTTTATGAACTTATGGAACTTATGTTTGGTTGTTAAACTTATGAACTTATGATTTGGACTTATGTTTTATGCTTCCGCTGTTAATCTAAAATCGGTTACTTATCTTTTAGTCACCAATTGTATTGTGATTGGCTTTATTAACTTAAATTACGTTGTTCAATATGATTGGTGGCTCGATCCTGGTCACGTCACGCCTCCAAGCGGTGATACTCCGCGTGTGGATTTTGGGGGTGTGACATAAGGCCCTACAGATACCCCCACATCCAAAAGGCTGAGATAGAAAAACAGGTCAAGGAGATGCTGTTAAGTGGTATTCTTAGGGCAAGTGTGAGTTCTTATGCCTCTCAAGTGTTGCTGGTGAAAAAAAGGGACTATACCTAGAGATTTTGCGTGGATTATCGAGCACTCCATGCCATCACCATGAAATAGAAATTCCACATTGAGGAATTGCTTGATGAATTACATGGTAGCATGATATTTTCGAAGCTTCATTTGAGAAGTGGTTACCAATCAGATTCGGGGGTTTGAAGATGATATACACAAGACTGCATTTCGAACTCACCAGGGCCATTACGAATTCATAGTTATGCCCTTTGGTTTAACTAATGCTCCAGCCTCATTTCAGGCTTTCATGAATGAGGTTTTCATGGATTATATGAGGAAATTTGTATTGGTTTTTAGTGACAGCCTAGATAGCCACTTGCAACACTTGAGGATAGTGTTTGAAACTTTAAAACAACACAAATTGTTTGTGAAGAAATCGAAATGCTCTTTCGATCAGGCAAGGTTAGAGTATTTCGAGCATGTGGTAAGCAGTGAAGGGGTATCAGCAGATAAAAGCAAGATTGACAGCATGTTGAGCTGGCCACAACCCACTACTGTCAAGGGGTTGAGAGGCTTTCTGGATTTAACAGGCTATTACCGAAAATTTTGAAAGGCGTATGGGGTTATCAGCAAGCCACTGACCAATTTACTGGATAAAGATAGCTTCACCTGGAATGAAGAAGCAGCAAGGGCTTTTAGTCGTGTTCTGATGCACACCAAATCTTTGTCACAAGTTTTGAGTGAAGTTGTGCTCGTTCTTGTGCACCTCTGCTTGGATATTATCTACCATGTGACATATGCTACTTTTGTCTTGCTGCAATGGCGTGATTGCTGCTCACGTGCGCGTGCATCTACTGATTCACTTGATGACTGATGCTCGGCCACTGCTGCTGCTACTACAGAGTATTCTTCTCCTTGGTTCCTCTTGAAGCTTGGGGATGTAGTTACATGCTTATGAGACTACTGTAGTCGACTTAATAGTGATGTACTTTGTAATATACTTTTTGCAACCTCGCTCTCCCAAAGGAGCTTTCTAGCTACTGATCTCCTCGACCATCTTCCTTTTGGTATAAAAGAAAGAGCTTCCTGAGAGCCGCTACACGACCTTCCACTTGCAGAGAGTCCTGCCGATGTAGCTCTTGTTCTTCTTCCTTATCGAGGTCTTCCCTTTCCTCTGATCAACAATGAGACTTTCATTTAAGTCGTCACCTTAGCGAAAGCACTAAGTAAGCAAACTACCTTAAGAGCCAGTATCTGATAGCTGTAACATGCCTTCTTCTTACAGAGTAATGCCCCTATTGCGAATCTCTCTCATAAGAAAGAAGAGAGCTAGCATAAGCAGAGCTACCATCTATACTACCAGAAGAGCAACTACTATCAGTCCTAAAGAGCCAGTATCCGTCCTTCACTCTTAACTTAAGGAAAGGATAGACCTTAGCGCTTCCTCTCTTTTTTTGGGGTAAAGGGTTACCCCGGTGATTTTATATATTCATAAACAAACAAAACAAGTAGTAAGGTAACATCCTTACTAGTTCAAACATGGGACATACCCCCATGAAAGTAGAACAACGCATAAACAACTAAACAGTAAACCAAACACGACTACTAGACAAACTATCTAGACATAAATAACACTAGAACTATACGAACTCATCCATTATCCATCAGAAGATCAGCTCCATGAATATCCCACTTCTCCAACAACTCCCGAACTCTAGCAGTATTCTTGAATCTGAGCCCCATCAATTTATATCTGACACTTTCTAAAACGGCCTGACATAGAGTATCCGGAGGTCTAGCATGGTTCCTAAACAGCCGATTGTTTCTTTCCTGCCAAAGTGTAAGCCAGCGCCGCAACCAACAATCTACTAACCATATTTTTTGCTGATTTTGATCATGAACAAAAACCAAGCCATTCAAAAATATCACTCCACTTTGATTCCACTTTTTCCATACCAGCATTAGAACGAACCATTCTCCAAATTTGCGTGGATAGCTTGGACTCAAAAAAATAGATGGTCATGCGAGTCCACATTCTCATAACACAACAGGCAACACATCATGTTCACGTTGTTACTCCGAGTATGATTCCATTGCAAGATTTTGTCTTGAGTTAGTAACTTACGTCGCACAATAAGCCACATCAGAAAAGCATGGCGAGGAATACATTGAGAGAACCAAATGATTGTAGCCCAATCCACCTCCTGCTCCCTTGTACGAACGGAATCCCAAACTCCAGAGGAAGAGTGCTCGGCCACATTATCCCCATCCTTCCAAAGAAGACGATCTTGAACATTTAAATTCCGTTGCATGTGATCTAGATGAATAAGAACCGGATACGTATCTCTCCAGGCAACCGGCCAAAGCCATGAACCATTAGAAAACACATCCGCAACTGTAGCATTTAGAGAGAAACCCTCACGATTGATCACTCTCGGAGACAGGAAAGTACACAGCGGACCAATATTACTCCACGTGTCAAACCAAGCTGAGGTATGGCGGCCATCTCCAATCATAGACCAAACATGTTGACGAATCAAGGGGCGAATCTGAACCATCTTCCTCCAGCTCCAACAACAACTGGATGGAACCTTGTGATCCCAAAAGCTCCGAACTTTTAAACGATAAGAGGGAATCCAAGCAACCCATAAAGATTGACGATTACTTAGAATACTCCAAATATGCGAAACCATAAGAGCTTTATTAAAATCAGCTATCCGACGAATACCCAAGCCCCCTTCACACTTTGGCACACAAACAGACTTCCAAGAAACTTTCGCCCTACCTCGCTTAGAAGAAGATTGAGCCCAAAGAAAATTCCGCATTTTAGCTTCTAATTACTTAACCACCCTGGCTGGTAAAATAAATACCGAAGACCAGTACACATGAAGAGCTGAGAGAACCGAGAGAATTAGTTGTAGTCTACCAGCGAACGACAACATTTTATTCTTCCAATTATTGATCCGATGTTCAAGCCGTTCCACAAGAATGCTACAATCCTTATACAACAGCCTAGAAGAAATAAGAGTTACCCCAAGTATCTCACAGGCAACGTACCCTCGACAAATGGTATAATAGTCAAAATTCCTCCTTTAACATGATTCGGGACATTACGGAAAAAACCCTGTACTCTTCTGAATACTAGGAACCAACCCCGACATTCGAGTGAACTTAGTTAGGGAAAGCATAACACACCTAGCCAAAGCCACATCACCTCTAGCGAAAAGGAATAAATCGTCCGCAAAACATCGGTTAACAATTTGCTGTTTCTCACATTTATTATGGAATCTGAATGATGAGTCAATCCTTGTCGCATGGTTCAGAATGCAAGTTAAGACTTCCATCACAAGAGTAAAAAGATAAGGGGATAGTGGATCCCCCTGCCTTAGACCCCTTTTTTCCTTTAAAAAATCCATGAATATTCCCATTAACACAAACCGAATAAGAGGCAGTAGATACACATAACATGATCCAGTCTACCATGATACCCTTAAAACCAAAACCAACCAGCACGGTTTTAAGAAAACTCCACTCAACCGTATCGTAAGCTTTTTGGATATCTACCTTAAAAGCACACCTCGGGGGACCAAAATGACGATGGTAATTATGCATTAATTCCTGTGTAAGAAGAATATTATCTGAAATTTTCCGACCAGGAAAAAAAGCTGATTGGTTAATGCTAACAATCTCATTCAACGAACCCTTCAACCGATCCGCCAACACCTTACTGATACATTTATAAATAACATTGCAGCACGATATAGGACGATAATCAGTAATATTGGTAGGAGTCGACACCTTGGGGACCAGAGCAAGTAATGTGTGATTAAGTTGCTGGAGAAGGTTTCCCGTGTTAAAAAAATCAAGAATAGCATTCGAAACATCACTCCCCACTCTAACTCTCTCTCCTTTAGGCGATTTTTTGTTCTTCATGAATCCTTCGTTTTTCTTCGTGATCTTCTGCATAATAGTCTGTGATTAGAGTTTTGTCCTTTCAAAACTCTATAACGAACTTGTTAGCATTAGGGATCGATCCAAAACTAGGGTTTTTTCTTGTTTTCGTTCAATCACTGCCTTAGAGATCAAGTTCGAAACTCTGATTTATTAACCTGGTTGTCATTGATTGCGGTTAACTGAGATTAATTTAGCTAGATTGATACTCTGGGTTAATCGATTAAGGGTTGAGGATTGATTCTAGGGTTTAAAGGATTAGGGTTTTACGTCTTCTTTGCTTTTTGTTCGACTGGTTCCAGGGTTTTCTTCTTGCATGGTTTGTTGCTGTTTTGTCATCAGAGAGAGGTGTTATTCTTAGTATGGATGATCGTAAGAAATCGGAGGGGGATGTGCACGATGGTCGGTTTAAACCGCTGTTCACTTCTTCATTGCACCAGGGTTTAGCGTCTCGAGTGGTAGATATTGAAGCATGAGGAGGATAAGGGAAACAAACCAATATCATATGCTGAATCCGTGATGAATGCTACAGGTAAAAAACTTAATTTTAGGTCCCTTGCTAGTCCGGATCGACGTGCGGATTGTGATGTGGTATTGCCGAAGGATTCTATTCGAGTGGTAAAAGACAAGCTAGCAAATACGCTGTATGGATACTTTCTGGGAGATCGGATTGCGTACCCGGTGGTAGAATATTATGTCAAAAATAACTGGAAAAAGTTTGGGTTGCAAAAAACTATGATGAACGCGAATGGCTTCTTTTTCTTCAAGTTTGCTGACCACGTGGGTATGATGGCTGTTCTAAATGGGGGCCCTTGGATAATCAGATCTCAACCTTTTTTTCTATGCGAGTGGACTCCAAATACTAAACTGGCTAAAAAGGAGGTGAAGCAAATGCAAATTTGGGTAAAAATACATGATGTTCCTCTAGCGGCTTATACAGAGGATGGTCTTAGTTTGATTGCTACAGCGATTGGTGAGCCAAAGCTTCTTGATTCTTATACCACATCGATGTGCTTGGATTCCTGGGGGCAAAGCAGTTATGCTAGGGCCTTGATTGAAGTGTCGGCTGATAAGAAGCTTAAAGAGGAAATAACCATGGTTGTTCCGGAGCTTGAAGGTGATGGATATGTTAAGGAGACCATGTATGTTGAATATGAATGGAACCCGCATAGGTGCTCTCATTGTTGTGTGTTTGGCCACACAGATGATCTATGTCCTAAACAACCGAGGAAGATGGGAAAACAGTTCAATGGAGATAAGACTTATAAGCCACTCGAGCAAGATCGAAGACATGATAAGAAACCGGTTGTAGATGATGAAGGATACATGGGGGTGCATGCCAAGAAAGTAGCTAGGAAGGTAGGGTTTCCTGTTAATAAGCAAAAGCCGAAATTTGAATATAGGCCGATTGGACCTAAACCGAAGGAACCAATGAATAACTCGGGTCAATCACACTCTGTTATATCTCCGAATCCTTTTCATGCTTTAAACTTTGCTGATAATGTGGTGCATGGTTGTTGTTTTCGTTGCTTAAGTGAGAGAGGTGTTAATTTCACAATGGATAATCAGAACAAACCTGATGATTCTGCTCTTGGAGATCGAGGTAAGCCGCCATTACAATATAAGGGTTTAACTAGTCATGTGATCAAAATAGATGGTAATCCGGTGTTACCTAGAAGGGTTTCTATGCAATTGTCGCAGCATGATGCTAAGAAGCTTAATGTGATTGATGAATTATCCAAGATAACGGTTCCGGTTCCTTTACCAGATTATGGGGGTGCGGGTATAAACATGGCTGTTGGTGATGTGGGTATTAACGTGCCTGATGCTGAGTCTCATGGAACTCAGCCGAGTACTGGTTCTACATCAAGGTCTATGTCATATGCAGATACGGCGGCTGCTAATAACTCAAAGAAACTCAATTTCCGTTCACTTGCCAGCGCTGTAATACATGAAGGTTGTGATGTGGTTTTGCCAAGGGAATCAGTCCGTTCGGTGCAGGATAAGATGGCTAATACTCTTTATGGGTATTTTTTAGGGGATCGGGTAGCTTTTCCAGTGGTTGATTATTTTGTTCGATTGAATTGGAAGAAATATGGCTTGCAAAAAACTATGATGAACGCGAATGGTTATTTCTTTTTCAAATTTAATGATGAGCTTGGTATGTCGAATGTACTTAAGGATGGGCCTTGGATAATCAGATCTCAACCACTGTTTCTTGATAGATGGACTCCAACTACTGAGCTCGAAAAGAAAGAGGTAAAGAAGGTACAAATTTGGGTCAAAATTCAAGAAGTTCCTCTAGCAGCTTATACGGAGGATGGTCTCAGCTTGATTGCAACAACCATTGGGGAACCAAAGATGCTGGATTCGTTTACTACGTCTATGTGCATGGACTCATGGGGTCGTAGCAGCTATGCAAGAGTGCTGATTGAGATCTCGGCTGATAAAGAGCCACGAGAAGAAATCACAATGGCAATTCCCGAACCGGAAGGGGATGGTTTCATTAAAGAGACTATGTATGTGGAGTATGAGTGGAACCCGTATAGATGTGCCACATGTTGTGTGTTTGGTCACTTTAATGAGATGTGCCCGAAGCAACCAATGAAACCAGCTAAAGCTAAACAAGAGGTTCAAAAGCGCAATGCTCAACAAAATAAACCAGTAAAGAAGATGCCTATCGTTGATCAAGAGGGATATACATAAGTGTATGGGAAGAAAGCTGCTAGAAAGACTGGAATTCCTATTAACAAACAAAAGTCTAAGTTCGAATATCGTCCTGTGGGGCCAAAACCTAAGGGTGGCGGCAACAATGCTTCAACGTCAAACACTTCTAGGTCGAATAATCCGTTTGATATTCTTAATGAAGTGGGTGAGGCTTCGGGTACAACTAAGAGAGTTTCGGAGTCGGATAAGGGGCACGTGGATTCAGATGAAGATGAGGTAGTGGAGGTTTATAATGAAATGGATGATTTTATGATAAATGGGACTTTAAAAATTCATAGTAAACAAGGGGCAAGCACTTCTTCTCCAGTCGTTACCGATGGTTAGTATCGCTACGTGGAATATAAGGGGGTTGAACCGCCCTCTTAAACAATCAGAGGTTCGTCAGGCGGTGAAGGATTATAATCTTAGTCTATGTGCTATTTTGGAATCTCATGTTGATATAGGTAAGCTGGATAAAGTTTGTAAATCTGTTTTTCGTTCTTGGGAGTGGACATCCAATGGAGCCAAGTGTGATAAAGGTACTAGAATTATTATTGGTTGGAATCCAGCTATATTTGACGTCATGGTTTTGGCTCAATCTGATCAGGTTATGCACATCCAGCTTATTTTTAAGGTGGATAAAAGAATGGTTTTTGGTTCTATTGTCTATGCTGCTAATTATTATGTTTCGCGTAGAGCTTTATGGCAAAGTCTTTCCATGCATAAAGCTCTGGTTGGCAATAACCCTTGGTTTATTATGGGTGACTTCAACTCTGCTTTGAATCTTGAAGACAAATCTATGGGGGTTTCATCTATTTCGAATGGCATGAAGGAATTTCAAGCGTGTGTGGACGATATCGAGATGTTTGACATTAATCGGTCGGGTTTCCATTTTACGTGGAACCAAAAGCCAAAGAAGGGCGTTGGATTACTGAAGAAAATTGATCGAGTCTTAGGGAATACTCAGTTTGTCGGTTTATTTCCGTCTGCAGTTGCTCTTTTCCATCCGTATAGGCTCTCGGACCATTGTCCGTGTATTTTAAAAATCCCTGAAGCTGGTAAGATGAAACCGAGATGTTTTAAGTTTCCTAATTTTTTGGTTCATAAACCTGAGTTTCTTGATATTGTTAAAAGTACCTGGGATACTAGAATCAATGGAGTGCATCAATTTTGTGTTGTTAAAAGAGTTCGGCTCCTTAAGCGGCCTCTTCGAGCTTTATTGTTTAAACAAGGTAATCTTCATAGTAAAACCCAAGCTCTTCGAGATAAACTTGACTCTCTCCAGCAGTCTATTGATCGGGACCCTATGAATGTTGATTTACGAGCTGAAGAAGCTAGCACTACGAGTAGTTATCAGGAAGCTTTGCTAGATGAGGAGCGTTTCTTGAAACAGAAGTCCAAAGTGGACTGGTTGCAAGCTGGTGATATGAATACTGCTTTTTTCCACTCATCGCCGAAAAATAGGAACCATCGCAGCCGCATTGATGTTATTCAGGATTCTGGGGGGGAAGGTGTTTGAAGGTGACATGGTTCATAAAGCCTTTGTTAACCATTATGAAAACTTCTTGGGTTGCCTAGGAGACGTTTCTCTTACTCCAGCGCCTGATTTATTCTCTAAAACTTTGAACCCGGCCATTGCTGAGCATATGATCCGTCAGGTAACTATAGAGGAGGTTAAAGCGGCTATGTTTTCTATTGGTATCGATAAAGCTCCTGGGCCTGATGGGTACACTGCTGCATTTTTCAAGAGTGCTTGGCATATTATCGGGGTTGATATTTCTAATGCTATTATTGACTTTTTTGATACCCGGAACTTATTGCGCGAGTTGAATCATACCCTCATTGTCCTTGTTCCAAAGGTCCCTACCCCTTCGGTTGTTACTGATTATCGGCCGATAGCTTGCTGCAATGTTTTGTATAAATGCATCAGCAAGATTGTTGCAGATAGAATTAAAGGAGCTCTGAATGATATTGTTAGTGTTAACCAATCTGCTTTTGTGCCAGGTAGGCGAATATCTGATAATATTTTGTTAACTCAAGAGCTTATGCACAATTACCATAGAAATGCTGGGCCTCCACGTTGTGCTTTTAAGGTTGATATACAAAAAGCGTATGACACTGTTGATTGGAGTTTTCTTAGGAGTATTCTTATTGGATTTGGGTTTAATATCAAGATGGTGAATTGGATAATGGTATGTGTTTCTACTACCTCTTATTATGTTTGTGTTAATGGAAATGTCCATGGTTATTTCAAGGGTAATCGAGGTCTAAGGCAAGGGGATCCGTTATCCCCGTATCTGTTTACTCTTGTTATGGAGATTCTGACAGCCATTTTACATCATTCTCTAAGGATTGATTCTTCGTTCAAGTTTCACAATAGATGTGAAAGGCAGAAAATTATAAACTTGTGTTTTGCCGAGGATTTGTTTCTTTTTGCTCGAGGTGAGATTGCATCGGCCAAGTTTATTATGTCTTCTCTTGCTACGTTCACTAAGATGTCGGGGTTGGTGCCTAGTGTTCAAAAAAGCACTGTATTCTTTTGCAACGTTCCCAGTTACATTAAACGTGCTATTTTGAGAATTATGCCGTTTGTGGAAGGTTCGTTGCCCGTGAGGTACTTGGGGGTTCCCCTCATTTCCTCGCGTCTTTTGTATAAAGATTGCAACGTTCTTGTATAAAAACTTGAGAAACGTATCATGCATTGGAGGAATAGGATGCTTTCTTTTGCAGGCAGGGTTCAACTTATCATTTCAGTTCTATCCTCTATGCATATTTACTGGTCTTCTGTGTTTATTTTGCCGGCTCGGGTGATTAATGACTTGGAAGCTAGAATGCGGAATTTTTTTATGGTCTCAAGAATATTCTTTTCATAAAGGAAAGGCGAAGGTTTCATGGAAATCTTTTTGTATTCCGAAGTATGAGGGGGATTAGGCATTAGACGTATTGGTGATGTTAATAAAGCTCTCATGACTTCTCACATTTGGAGTATTATTACTAACCGACAATCTTTATGGGTTGAGTGGATCCATTCTTACATATTAAAAGGTACAAGTTTTTGGAGATGCACTGTTCCTACAAATTGTTGCTGGTCTTGGCGAAAGCTTTTACAGATTCGGTCTCTAATGAGGAATCACTTTTGGTCCGAGTTAGGTAATGGCGCTAGTACTTCAGTGTGGTATGATAACCGGTGTTCTTTGGGGCCGTTGGGAGATTTTTTGTCTCCGAGAACGATCACAAATGCGGGTTTCAGGTTGGATGCTGCAGTTGCTGATTTACGGTCAAATGGGGCATGGCGTTGGCCTGTCGTATGGAGGGATGTTTATCCTATTCTTATTCAGCTGGACCAGGTCAACACTGATCCAAATAAATGTGACCGGATGAGGTGGCGAGAAGGGGATCATGTTAGTAACTTTTCTGCTTCGAGTGTCTGGAATTCGATTCGCTATGCAGAACCAGAGATTGATTGGTGCTCTATTGTTTGGTTCCCTCAGTGTATTCCGAGGCATGCTTTCTTTATGTGGTTAATCATGAGGGGTAAGTTACTCACACAGGACAAAATTCTGAGTTGGGATATGTCGCGAAGGAAGAATATGAACATGATGTGTTGCCTTTTATGTTACGAGAATTATGACTCTCATAGTCACTTATTTTTTGAATGCAAATTCTCCTCTCAAGTCTGGCATATTGTTCGTCAAAAGGTAGGCATGGATTCGGTTCAACCAATATGGGGGATGGGGATTGGCTGTTAGCCCGAGGCCGGTCGAAGTCAGCTACTAACCTAGTTGCGAGAATCTTAGTTGCGGTTAGTGCTTATGTGATTTGGCAAGAGCGGAATGCTAGGTTGTTTAAGAATCAATTAAGACCTCCAGAAACTATTAGTGCAACTATCATTCAAATGGTTCGATACAAACTGATGGGAGTGAAGCTGAAAAACACGGCAGGCGTCCAGAGGCTTCTTGGAGATTGGGAGATTCATAGAGTTCATAGAGATGTCGATGGTGGTTGAGTAGTTGTTTGTTTATTTTGATGTTGGTTTCTAGATGCGAGTCTAGTGGATAGTTTTAGCTTGGTTTGCTAGTTTGTCGTTTTTGTTTACTTTCATGGGGCATGTCCCATGATTGAACTAGTGTAGGTTTTTCTACACTACTTATTTTATTTGATGTGAATATATAGAATCACCGGGGTAACCCTTTACCCAAAAAAAACTTTGCTGATAATGTGGAGACGGGGCAGAGTAGTAAAGATGGAGGAGGTGATCAGCAACTTTCAGATGATGAAGAGGTTGTGGAGGTTTTTAATGAAACGAATGAATTTCTGATGGAAGGTACTCATAATCCTAAAGCAAATAAAGGGGCAAGCACTCCTAATCAGGGGGTTTCCAATGGTTAGTCTTGCTTTCTGGAATATTAGGGGGTTGAACTGCCCTCTAAAACAAAAATAGGTTCGTTCCGAAGTTAAAGACAGTAACTTAAGTTTTTGTGCTATTCTTGAGTCCCACGTTGAAGTTGATAACCTTAGTAAGGTGTGTAATTCGGTTTTCCGTCACTGGGATTGGACTTCGAATGGGGGTATGTGTTTTTTTTGGGTAAAGGGTTACCCCGGTGATTCTATATATTCACAACCAAACAAAACAAGTAGTGTGGAGAACAAAAATTAAAGTTTAGAAAACTTGAAAAATGGGGGTATGTGTGATAGAGGTACCCGTATCATAATAGGTTGGAACCCGGATATCTTTGATTTGATGGTTTTATCTCAAACATAATGCATATTCAATTGTTTGTTAAAGAGGACAAGAAGTGGCTCTATTGTTCAGTTGTGTATGCGGCAAATTACTATGTTACTCGTCGTGAATTGTGGTCTCATGTGCCCTATCATAAGCAGATGGTTGGTGATAAGCCGTGGCTTGTTATGGGCGATTTCAATTCTGCTTTACGCTTAGAGGATAAGTCTATGGGTGTGTCATCCATCTCTACGGGTATGCGAGATTTTCAGGCTTGTGAGTCGAATATTGAGGTGATGGATATTAATCAGTCAGGTCTCCATTTTACATGGAACCAGAAGCCAAAAAAGGGTGTTGGTTTACTTAAGAAAATTGATCGTATCATGGGCAATACTTCGTTTGTAGCTGAATTTCCTAACTCAGTGGCTGTCTTTCACCCTTATGGGTTGTCGGATCACTCACCGTGTGTCCTAACAATGAATCGAGCTACTACTAACAAGCATAAGCCTTTTAAATTTGCAAATTTCTTGATTCATAAACCTGATTTCCTAAAAATTGTGAAGGATGGTTGGGAGGAAAACGTTAGTGGGGTTCATCAATTTCGGGTTGTGAAAAAACTTAGACTATTAAAGAGCCCTTATCTGCTTTACTCTTTAAGCAGGGTAATCTCCACAAGAAGGTGACTGAAATCCGTGAAAATCTAAATGACATTCAGTCAAAAATTGACAACGTTCCTATGAATGTGGATCTTAGAGCTCTAGAAACGAAATTAAACTCAGATCTTCAAGTTGCTTCTCTTGATGAGGAAAGATTCTTAAAGCAAAAATCTAAGATGGAGTGGTTAAGAGCTGGGGATGCTAACACTGCGTTCTTTCACGCAACTGTTAAAAGCAGGAACCATCGATGTAGAATTCAAGTTGTTCGGGACACGAATGGGGTGGAGTACGAAGGTGAGGCGGTTCAAGATGCATTTGTTAAACACTATGAGGTTTTTTTGGGATGCCAAGATAATTTATCTATGTATCCTACTCCTGATCTCTTTACTAAGCATGTGAACCCGGCTGATGTGACAACCCACATAATTACAGGTACTGTACAAATTAATTAACCCTAATTATGTGCCTAATGACTGTGCTTGATTACATCTGACACTTTAAACTGCTTACTGATTCATGTTACATACATACATGTGCATCCTTTACATACAGTCACTCCATTTATTTCATACAGACTCTTAGTGACATACTTGATGCACTCAGCACAGTTAACACACTAAACAGTTGATTCAGAAATAATGCTGACAATGCCAACACATAGACAGACAATGTTATTATGGCCAGTATGAGCCAGGGATAGGATACCACACTGGTTTGGAGTGTAGGGAAGCGAGGACCATAAGACTGCGTCTTTAGGTGATAGATATAGTGCCGGGAAGTGCCTAAAACCTACTTTAAAAGCAGAATTCTGCATTCTTTTATAAAATTCAGCATTTTATTATACCCGTAGAATACACAAATATGGCAGAATGGTCCTGTATACTTTCCTAAGTGCCGGGAATAATTTGTGTTACAAAAATATATATGAAAGGCATTATTTGGACTAATTAAACATTTAAACGGAACGGTACCTAACCGGATAACCGGGACACTAAATTTTTGTCAATAACATTGTTTTACTACTTTTGGCTAGTCATGGTACCCGTTTGCCATAACACCCATTAAAAATCATTTCACTACACATATAAGTCCAGACTTACAATTTAACTACCTAGTTACCATTTAGTCACAATTTTTACATCAAGACCCCCCCCCCCCACCGAATTCTCGGTCCTAGGTGGACCCCCCTCACCTCCACTTCTTATTTTGTTGATTGGTTGATTAAAATAGTAAAATTGTTGCTTAGTATCTACCCAAGATATGCATGGCATCTTGTAAGTGCATGTTCCCTAGAAATCTCATCATTAGGTTGAAAACCACACTCCAACCTTACCTCCCTCTCCCTATTTCGGCTCCCCATAACCGAACCCACCCCCCATCTCTCTCATTCCTTCATCTTCTTCACCACAAGTCCCATTCCAAGCCTTGAAGATCATTCATAGAAGTTGCAAGTTGAAGGGCTCTCAAGAAAGCTTTGTTTAAGTCTTTATCACCATCATTTCTTCATCATCCTTGCACTAAGATTTCTACCCTAGCTTTGTGCTAGTAGTAAGTCTCTACACCTTGTTCCATCTTATTCTTAGTTAAAATATGATGTATGACGTTATTTGTTCAAATCACAAGAAATAGAACCCTAAAAGATGTATGACGTTATTTGTTCAAATCACACGTTATTTGTTTCAATGCTTCTACCTGAGCATCTCGTATCTGTGAAGGAAGACTGGACTGAATAGTGAGTTGCAACGCTCGTACACGCCTAGGTGTAGTATCCTTTCGACTGAGGGCGTCGGCCACCACATTGGCTTTGCCCGGATGGTACTTTATAGCACATTCGTAATCGTTCAGTAACTCGACCCATCGACGTTGTCGCATGTTCAATTCTTTCTGCTTGAAGATATGCTCAAGACTCCTGTGATCGGTGTAGATGGTGCACTTGGTGCCATACAGATAATGTCGCCACATCTTGAGCGCAAAAACAACAGCTCCAAGCTCTAAATCGTGCGTAGTGTAATTCCGTTCGTGAATCTTAAGTTGACGTGAAGCATAAGCAATAACTTTATCCCGTTGCATCAACACACATCCAAGACCTTGAATAGATGCATCGCAGTAGACTACAAAATCGTCCGTGCCTTCAGGCAATGAGAGGATAGGTGCGCTACAAAGTCTATCCTTTAAGTGCTGAAACGCTGTTTCCTGTGTATCACTCCAACGGTAAGCGACACCTTTCTGTGTCAGTAATGTGAGCGGCTGTGCAATCTTTGAGAAGTCTTTGATGAACCGTCTGTAATAACCCGCCAAACCCAAGAATTGGCGTATTTCAGTTGGTGTGCTAGGTGCAGGCCAGTTCTTGATCGAATCTACCTTGGATGGATCAACATGAATCCCATCCTTGTTTACCACGTGGCCTAGGAATTGGACTTCACGAAGCCAGAAGTCACATTTTGAAAACTTAGCGTACAGCTGTTCCGTTCGAAGGAGTTCCAAAATAAGTCGTAAATGCTGCTCATGCTCCTCCCGATTCTTCGAGTAGATCAGGATGTCATCAATAAAAACAATAACAAACTTGTCAAGGTAAGGTTTGCACACCCTGTTCATAAGATCCATGAAAACCGCAGGCGCGTTCGTTAACCCGAATGGCATGACCAAAAACTCGTAATGGCCGTAGCGAGTTCTGAATGCTGTTTTGGAGACGTCCTCATCCCGGACTCTCAATTGATGGTAACCTGACCTCAGATCAATCTTCGAGTAATAGCTCGACCCTTGCAACTGGTCGAATAAGTCGTCGATGCGTGGAAGTGGATAGCGATTCTTCACGGTCACCTTGTTTAGTTCGCGGTAATCTATGCACATACGAAAGGTACCGTCTTTCTTCTTCACAAATAATACTGGAGCTCCCCAGGGCGAAGAGCTAGGACGAATAAAACCCTTTTCCAAAAGTTCTTGCAATTGTTTAGACAGTTCTTCCAGTTCAGTTGGAGCTAAGCGATAAGGCGCTCGAGCTATGGGTGCTGCTCCTGGAGCTAGCTCGATCTGAAATTCAACCTGGCGATGGGGCGGTAGCCCAGGTAACTCTTCAGGAAACACTTGAGGAAAGTCGCGTACTACAGGAATATCCTCTAACTTCTTTTCTTTCGTCGATGTATCTGTAACGAGTGCTAATATAGCGATGTGGCCCTTTCGCAGACACTTCTGAGCCTTCAAGAAGGAGATGATGCCACTCACGACACCACTCTTGTCGCCTTGAACTTCGAGAGGTTCTTTGCCAGTACGGGGAATACGAATGATCTTCTCCTTGCATAGGATCTCTGCTTGCTGTTGGGATAACCAATCCATACCAATGACGACATCAAAACTACTCAGAGTTATAGGAATGAGATCGATAGGGAAAGTCTGACCAGCGAGGATAAGATTACAACCTTGAACTATGTGTGTGGCTTCTAGACTTTTACCGTTAGCTAACTCTACGACATGTTTGGTGTTCAAAAGTGTTGGTGCGCGTTTAAGCATTTGACTAACTTTCAGAGACATATAACTGGTATCCGCACCCGAATCAAATAATACAGTAACATAAAAGTCGTCGAGAAGAAACTTACCCATAACCACATGAGGATCGTTCCTTGCGTCACTCTGACCAATCACAAATACACGACCCTTAGCACCATTGTTGTTGTTGTTTCCCCCATTGTTGTTCCCACTGCCCTGATTATTGTTGTTGTTGTTTTGATTCTGATTTAACTGGGGGCAGTTCCGCCTGAAGTGACCTTCAGCCCCACACTGGAAGCATGTCTTATTTCCTTGCTGTTGTTGCTGTGGCTGGTTTCGTGGAGCTGGTGGCTGTTGTTGCTGGTTCTGATTTGCAGGCCTTGAGCTCCTGCAATCTTTAGCTTCATGACCTACCCTTAGGCATCTCTGACAGTGGCCTTTACGACACTGACCACTGTGGTGTTTGTTGCACCTGTTACACAGTGGATGAATTCCCCGATATCCACTCTGCCCCTGACCACCAGACGATTGCTGACTCGGACTCCGGTAATCACTAGTCTTGCGCTGCTGCTGTGCTTGTGACTGTACAGTAGCTGAACCCCTGCTGGAATCCCCTTCCCATTTCCGCTTGTTGTCACTGGGAGTAGCAGGAGTAACTGGAGTGGTAGCGGTAGTAGTAGTGCTGATACGTTTAGGCAGCCTGTTCTGTTCCACCGCCTGATCGGTGAGGCGATGAGCTAACTTGGCAATCTGCTGAATGGTGCCAAGATTTGCTGAGGTTACGTGACTTTGAATCTCCGGCACCAGACCATTGAGATACAGTTCGATACGCTTAATGGGAGGGTCCACCATAGTAGGACACAGAATAGCCAACTCATTCGATCTTCTGGTGTACGCTTCAATTTCTGACCCCATCATTTTCAAGTGGTAAAACTCTACCTCCAGCTTATGAATATCATCACGGCTACAGTATTCCTCTTTGATCAACTCCTTGAAATCATTCCAGGGTGTGGCGTTAGCAACAGCCAACCCTAGCATCTGAACTTGCGCATTCCACCAAGTCAGCGCAATGCCTTCTAGAGTACCAGTGGCGTACTTCACCCTGCGAGCCTCAGGGCATTCACACATTTCAAATACGGACTCGAGCTTTTCAAACCAATGGAGGAGTCCAACCGCTCCTTCCGTGCCACTAAAAGTAGTAGGACGACAGTCCATGAAAGTTTTGAAGGTGCAAACAGGTGGCTGAGCGTGCTGACCTCCTGCTTGTGCGGCTGCAAGTGCCGCAGTAACTCGCTCGTTAATGAGAGCCGTCAATTGGGCTTGCGTCATGTTAATGCGTCCAGACATGATCTTCATAACAAATATGACATAAGTGAGAGAGGTTCGCGAGTAGTGCGATGACAGAAGAGAGTAAGCACACAAGTGTTCTCATGCAATAGTGTTAAGTTAACCTAAGCATACCCTGAGCAAAGTTCTATGCAATTCTAGCAAGTAGGCAATAAGACTTGTACCATATTACCTAGAGTGGTGAGTCTTGCACGTGGAGCGAGGCGTCGTTGTGGATCGTTGAGCACTGTTTCGGCTATAGTCTGGTTTTAATAAAAAAAAACGTTTTCCCCTTATTAAAACCGAGTTCTCTATAACCAATGGCTCTGATACCAATCTGTCACACCCCCAAAATCCACTCGCGGAGTACCACCGCTTGGAGGCGTGACATGACCAGGATCAAGCCACCAATCATATTGAACATAAGCAAAAAGTAAAAGTCATTCATCAATACGATAAGTGTTTCCAAAACCAAATATAAAAAAGTGTGTAGCGGAAGCATTTAAAGTAAAACCCAACATAAGTTTAAGTACAAAATGTCATAATGTTTAACAACACATTTCACGATCCATGTCCACAACGACCGTGCCTCCCGTGCAAACTCCAAAAGTACCTAAGGTCCTGCAAGGCATGTAACAGAGAGTCAACAACTAGTTGAGCGAGTTCACAGTTGGTTACTTAGTTATAATGTTCGTATCGTAAATCGTATGTTCGTTTAGTAATCATGTATCGTTTGTAATAGCATCGCGGCCCTCTAGGCATGTTTGCGAAGTTTAGTGGGGGTCTCCCATGTTTTCTAGACAAGTTATATTTGTATCGCGGCCCTCCAGGCATGTTTGCGAAGATTAAAGTATAGTTCGCGGCCATTCCAGGCATGTTTGCGAAGATTTGTTCTAGTATAGTTCGCGGCCATTCCAGGCATGTTTGCGAAGAGAAGTATATGTATCTCAAGTCTAGTAGTATCTACCATTGACCCTCCTCTACCGAGGCCAATGGTATGTAATTCCGATAACTCTTAATCATAAATAATCAATCAACCCATTCCCTACCCCGGGAAATAAATAATCAATCAACCCATTCCCTACCCCGGGAATCCCATGCCTTGGTAGAAGTGTGAACTCACCTTGTTTGCTCGGTATGCTAAGTTAAGTGCTCACAATAAATCAGTCAAGTCCTATAGTGCACGTATATTCAATCAGTTCACATTGTTTGTAAAGTTTCACATTGAACTAGCGTCACAATAATATCACAGAGTGTGTTTGGCAGTTAATCACACATCACATAAAAGTTAATCACAGTTCATTATAGCATATTATCCAAAAACATACTTAATACAGTTACTGACTTGGCATAGTTAAAGAACCATAACATAGTTGAATCAGAACTAACAGAGTTAACATATGTAACTGGATTAACAACCTAATGTAGTTAAGAACAAACGGAGTTACATACAGACAAGTTTAATAACTTACTGTGTAAATTAAATAAATAGAGTTAATAACTTAACAAGGTTAACAATCCATAAAAGTTAACAACTTACTAGCTTAACAGAGTTAAGTAAACTAACTGAGTTATACAAGTGGTTAGTTTATTTGAATAACATTTTCAATGACATTAATATTAACAGTTAACAAGTTGCCAAAAACACATAATGCCGAAAACACCCTATGGCCGAAATCCACTTTAGCCGAAATCCCTCATTGGGCCGAAATCACTAGCTTAGCCGAAAACACATGTGGGTCGAAATCACCCCTTGGGCCGGAACTCACATCTGGGCCGAATACACAATATGGGCCGAAATCACATAAGTGATTTCGTCCACTTTCATTTGTGGGGGGGGGGGTGTTTTCGTGACTATTCATCATTATCAACAACACTTACAGTAACAAAAAAAAACCCAGTAACTAATAATCGATTAACAGTTACATGATCAATCATTAGTAGGAACAATCAATCCCACAAAAGCTAAAACATTCATTTAGATACTTACTCATCTAAATAATCAGGATTAACATCCAACAATCATCATAGTTTTTAACATTTAACAGGAGATCTAGTTATGCATTTATCAACTCACTTTATCTCGAAGATTAACAATCACCATTCATAGAAAACAATGATCTAAACATTAAATCATCAATCAAAATCAGATCATAAGATTATAATATCTCACAGTAGCAGTCAATACAAGATATCCTCTTAACATGTAAATCACTAACCGTAGATTTAACAGGGGTTTGGCTTCAAGATGAGGAAATTCTGTTGTGGGTTTCAGATGTAGAGAGAGAGAGCAAAGTGATAAGGTTTGGTAAGTGGGTAACGTCTCGGAGAAGATTTGTTTATAAACTGCTTATATAAAATATCTCAAAATACTGGGCCATGGGCCAAGCCCATCTCTGTTTTCGTCAGCCACATGGACGAAATCACTATAAGGTGTTTTCACCACTAGGGTGATTTCACCAGGGAGGTGGTGTTTTCATATTAGCAAGGGTGTTAGGCCAAACTTCCATAATAAATTATCCAATCCCAAATATCAAATATTAATCGCAATACTAATTAACATTTTTACAAATGTAAGCGTTGTGAAACAAACAAGTCGCATTAACAAACAATATAAAAAAAATTAACGTGCACTAAATGCGAAGATGGAAATCTTGGAAACTCGAGTTGTCACATTTGATACCCCTCGTATCGATCTCCCGATTACTTTCCTTCAGGACATTCCTCCGCCACGACCTGGGGAGGGATCGTCGAGTCAGCCTTTCGGCCACACCCCATTTATGACCGGAGATAGCCAGTTTATACCACAGACTCCTTATCATAGTTTTGTTCCACCCGTGTCAGCTACTGCACCCTTCATGTCTCAGTTTTCCCACACCACTGTACCGGTTACATTTACCCCACCCACTACTCACCTAGTTTCAGCCCCGATGGGGGAACCATTTCTATGGTCATCACCCCATGTTATGCCAGTATCCGACCCTTATCACCCGTTTCATGTCGGATACTCTATAGAGGACACGCTCACGTCACTGCAGTTACAGCAGGACGCCCTGAGAAGATATGTCTAGGAGTTGGGGAGAGCTCCACATCCTCCATGCCCCTGCCAGACTCTGTATACAGCACCTCACACCCCTTTTGCATCATCCCATGACTCAGATGTTCGTTTCCTTCCTCTCGACCAACAGGTGGCTTACCTGTTGCGTTTCGCTTATGCTCTTGAGGAGGACTTGGTGCATTTGGGCCGATTGCTTTTCTCTCGCTTTCCACCTCCTCCGCCGCCATCAGCATAGCCACTTTTGATTTATTACAGGTATTGACTATTTTTGACGAGAAGACAGCGACCGAGCCAGACTTTACAACATTTTTGAAGACCACTTTTTGACATCATGACTCTGGATATTTGATTTTGTCAGTTGTATTTGTTTAGACAGTTCAGACAAGGGCATTGTGACCCTTAGTCTCTTGGGTTGTACGATACTTTCTGGGAAAATTTACAAACATTGTATTGTGGTTTTAATTATATGAAATCTCAGTCGCAGTATTCTCATTACATGCTTTGTTAAAGTTATTTGTTTTATGATTATGACACGAGATGTTATGTGGATGATAAATGTTACTATGTATAAGTATAATTATTATACTTGCTATGACCTGACCAATATGAAACATCCTCTAGGAAATGCCTCCATGACGCGAAGCACGCATGCCGACTACCCAGGCATAACTGCAAGGAATCATCGCGGCCGCTATTGCGCAATATGCTGCTTCTCAAGGAGAAACAAGCGGAAACATTTCGAACAACAACAACAACCCTCCGAATGGTAATGATCAGTCTTAGGAGACACATTACACTATATTTGGATGATTCATGTGTGACTGCTAATAATTCCTAAATGACATTGCTTGTACAGGGTGTACTTTTAAGCAATTTTTAGATTGCAAGCCGCAAAACTTTGATGGCACTGGAGGTGCCCTGGCTTTTACCCGTTGGACTGAGAAGACAGAAACGACGATAAGAATGAGCAAATGTGCGCCGGGACAAGTTATGTACATCACTGGGCTCTTTACTGATGGTGCCCTATCATGGTGGAATCTCCAAGTTCAAACCTTAGGAGAGGCCGCAGCGTACGCCATGACTTGGGCTGAACTGAAAGAGCTGATGCGCAAGAAGTATTGCTCCAGAGCTGAGATCCAGAGATTGGAAACCGAATTTTGGAACTTAAGGATGGAAGGTCCAAAAATCGCTGAGTATGTTCAAAGGTTTCATGATCTGTCCCATGTAGTGCCGTACATGGTCACGCCCGAATTCAAGCGCGTGGAACGTTTCATCTGGGGGTTAGCACCTCAGATTATGAGTATGGTCACAACGTCAAAACCGGCAACCATTACTGAAGCCATCGACTTGAGCATCTCACTGACTGAAGAAGCCACCAGGCTAAACAAGTTTTCGAATGATGATCAGAAAAAGAAAGAGACCCATGTGGAGTTGTCTGGTGAAAACAAACGGAAGTTTTCCAACTTCAAGCAAGGAACCAACAGCGGTAGCAAGAGAGGTGAATCAAACATACCGGCCAGGGCCAAGACTGGTGATGAAAACAGAGGAAAGGGTTACATGGGCACTCTGCCCAAGTGTGGTACATGTCAGTTCCATCACCCCGGCCCGTGCCGACTCAGAAAATGCGAATCTTGCGGGAAGACGGGCCATTCAAAGGAGACATGTTGGGTTGGATCAGGCCAGGGTGGCCAAAGGGGTTACAATAACAACAACCGTGGTAATGGAAACAGGCCGCAAGGGAATAATGGGGGAAACGGAAATCGTGGAAATGCCCCGAATCAAGCTGGTAACCGGGGAACAAACGGAAATCGAGGCGGGAATGGTAATGGGAATGGCCAAGGGCCAGGATGCTTCAACTGTGGGGACGTTGGGCACTTCAAAAGGGAATGCCCAAAGCTAAATCAAGCGCAAGGCCGAGTTTTTAACATTGGTGCGAGGGAAGCGCGCCAAGATCCGAATGTTGTCACTGGTACGTTCCCTATAAATCAACGCTATGCGTCTGTTCTTTTTGATACTGGTGCCGATTATAGTTTCGTATCGTTAGAATTTAAGAACATACTTGGGTTGGCCACTAGTAAGTTAGACGTTCCGTATTCTATTGAATTGGCGAATGGGAAACTAGTTGAAACGGGTGAAGTCATCAGGGGATGCATGATAGAACTGGGAGGACACGAATTTACACTAGACCTACTGCCAGTCGAGTTGGGAAGCTTCGACGTGGTAATAGGAATGGATTGGCTAGCTAGCAACAAAGCCGAGGTCATTTGTCACGAAAAGACCATCCGCATCCCAATGGCCGATGGAGAGACGATTGTAGTGCATGGAGAAAAGCGCGATACGCCATTGAGGATCATTAGCTGCTTGAAAGCTAGGAAGTGTTTGAAGAAAGGATGCGTTGCCTTCTTGGCACACATCGTGAATAAGGAAGTCGCTGAGCCAAAGATAGAAGACATTCCAGTTGTAAAGGAATATCCTGAAGTCTTTCCAGAAGACTTGCCAGGATTGCCGCCTCCAAGATAAGTCGAATTTCATATTGACTTAGTTCCAGGCGCCGCGCCTGTGGCTAAGGCACCTTATCGACTTGCACCTTCAGAGATGCAAGAGCTGTCAACACAACTCCAAGAGCTGTTAGACAAGGGATTCATCAGACCAAGCTTCTCACCTTGGGGAGCTCCAGTTTTGTTCGTTAAGAAGAAGGATGGTAGTTTTCGTATGTGTATAGACTACGGCGAGCTTAATAAGTTGACTGTCAAAAACCGATATCCTTTGCCAAGGATCAATGACTTGTTCGATCAACTACAAGGTTCGAACTTTTACTCAAAGATCGATCTAAGATCGGGTTATCACCAGTTGAGAATACAAGAGGAAAGTATTCCCAAAACTGCTTTTAGAACTCGATATGGACACTACGAGTTCCTGGTTATGCCATTTGGGCTAACAAACGCACCAGCAGTTTTCATGGACTTGATGAATAGAGTCTGCAAGCCGTACCTCGACAAATTCGTAATCGTATTCATTGACGATATTTTGATGTACTCGAAGACGAAGGAAGAACACGAGCAACATTTGAGAGCTATTCTAGAGCTACTTAAAAAGGAGAAGTTGTACGCTAAGTTCTCGAAATGTGAGTTTTAGTTATGCGAAGTCCAGTTTCTTGGACATGTGGTTAATGGAAATGGAATCCATGTGGATCCCACAAAGATCGAGGCGATCAAGAGCTGGGAGACTCCAAAGACGCCAACCGAGATTCGACAGTTCTTAGGGTTGGCTGGTATTATCGAAGGTTCATTGAGGATTTTTCTAAAATCGCTCAACCTCTGACCGCACTCACACAAAAAGACAAGAAGTTTGATTGGAGCGATAAGCAAGAAGAAGCGTTTCAGTTGTTAAAAAACAAGCTTTGTGACGCACCGATTTTGGCTCTACCCGAAGGCACAGATGACTTCGTAGTATATTGTGACGCCTCGCGTCAGGGTTTCGGCTGCGTGTTGATGCAGCGACAGAAAGTCATAGCCTATGCCTCGCGCCAGCTAAAGGTACATGAGAAAAACTACACCACGCATGACTTGGAGTTAGGCGCCGTAGTGTTCGCATTGAATATCTGGCGACACTATTTGTATGGGACGAGATGTACAATCTTCACTGATCACAAGAGTTTACAGCACATTTTTTATCAAAAGGAACTTAACATGAGATAGAGACGATGGGTTGAGCTGTTGAACGACTACGACTGTGAAATCAAGTATCACCCAGGAAAGGCAAATGTGGTTGCTGACGCCCTAAGTCGAAAAGAAAGGATTAAGCCCATAAGGGTTAGGGCCCTAGAAATGATTGTCCAGACAGACCTCTCGTTGCGCATTCGTGCCGCGCAGAGAGAGGCCTTGAAAGAAAGGAATATTGAGGATGAGTATCTCCGTGGGATGGAGAAGCAGTTAGTGCCAAACAAGGAAGGAACATTGTGTTTCATGAATCGAATTTGGGTTCCTCTGTTTGGAGGATTGAGAAAGGTTATATTCGATGAGGCTCACAAGTCACGATACTCGATACATCCAGGAGCGGATAAAATGTACCAAGATCTTAAGGATTTCTATTGGTGGCCTAGGATGAAAGGCGATGTTGCAGTCTATGTTGGCAAATGTTTAACATGCGCCAAGGTTAAAGCCGAGTACCAGAACCCTTCAGGTCTCCTGCAACAACCTGTAATACCCCAATGGAAATGGGAACATATTTCCATGGACTTCATAACGAAATTGCCAAAGACGCCCAAGGGCCATGATACAATTTGGGTAATAGTAGACCGTCTAACAAAGTCTGCGCACTTCCTGCCGATCAAGGAGAAGGACAACACGAGTAAACTTGCTGAAATATACATGCGGGAGATAGTTGCACGTCACGGAGTGCCTCTCTCGATTCTCTATGATAGAGATGGACGCTTTGTGTCAAGGATTTGGCAGTCCTTCCAAGAAGCATTTGGTTCTCAATTAAATCTGAGTACAGCATTTCACCCACAAACGGATGGCCAGAGTGAACGAACAATTCAAACATTGGAAGATATGCTGAGAGCATGTGTAATGGACCTAGGTGGTAGCTGGGACAAACACTTACCCTTGGTCGAATTTTCGTACAACAGCAGCTACCACATCAGTATTGGAGCCGCGCCATTCGAAGCTCTTTATGGACGTAAGTGTCGATCACCGCTATGCTGGGCTGATGCGGGTGATAGACAGCTGGTTGGCCCCGAAATAATTCAAGAGACAACAGACAAGATATTTCAAATTCAAGAGCACATCAAGGCAGCTCGCGACAGACAGAAAGGCTATGCAAACCAAAGGAGGAAACCTTTAGAGTTTCAAGTTGGGGATATGGTTTTGTTAAAGGTTTCACCCTGGAAGGGTGTGGCACGCTTTGGAAAGCGTGGGAAGTTCAATCCGCGTTACATTGGTCCTTTCAGAATTCTGCAAAGGATTGGGCTTGTAGCATACAAATTGGACTTGCCTGCTGAACTTAATGGCGTTCACGATACATTCCATGTATCGAACCTGAAAAAGAGCCCAACTCAAGAGACAGTTGTCATTCCTGCTGACGAGGTTCATATCAACGACACACTCCACTTTGTTGAAGAACCGGTTGAAGTTACGGATTGGAAGATTAATAAGACACGCCGGAGTAGTGTTAAACTCGTCAAAGTTCGATGGAATGCGCGACACGGCCCAGAATTCACGTGGGAATGTGAGGATCGTATGAAGGCCAAGTACCCACATTTATTCCCCAAGACCCCTACAACTAGAAGCAGAACTTAAAATTTCGGGACGAAATTTTCTTAACGGGGGGAGAATGTGACAACCCACATAATTACAGGTACTGTACAAATTAATTAACCCTAATTATGTGCCTAATGACTGTGCTTGATTACATCTGACACTTTAAACTGCTTACTGATTCATGTTACATACATACATGTGCATCCTTTACATACAGTCACTCCATTTATTTCATACAGACTCTTAGTGACATACTTGATGCACTCAACACAGTTAACACACTGAACGGTTGATTCAGAAATAATGCTGACAATGCCAGCACATAGACAGACAATGTTATTATGGCCAGTATGAGCCAGGGATAGGATACTACACTGGTTTGGAGAGTAGGGAAGCGAGGACCATAAGACTGCGTCTTTAGGTGATAGATATAGTGCCGGGAAGTGCCTAAAACCTACTTTAAAAGCAGAATTCTGCATTCTTTTATAAAATTCAGCATTTTATTATACCCGAAGAATACACAAATATGGCAGAATGGTCCTGTATACTTTCCTAAGTGCCGGGAATAATTTGTGTTACAAAAATATATATGAAAGGCATTATTTGGACTAATTAAACATTTAAACGGAACGGTACCTAACCGGATAACCGGACATTAACCGGGACACTAAATTTTTGTCAATAACATTGTTTTACTACTTTTGGCTAGTCATGGTACCCGTTTGCCATAACACCCATTAAAAATCATTTCACTACACATATAAGTCCATACTTACAATTTAACTACCTAGTTACCATTTAGTCACAATTTTTACATCAAGACCCCCCCCCCCACCGAATTCTCGGTCCTAGGTGGACCCCCCTCACCTCCACTTCTTATTTTGTTGATTGGTTTATTAAAATAGTAAAATTGTTGCTTAAGTATCTACCCAAGATATGCATGGCATCTTGTAAGTGCATGTCCCTAGAAATCTCATCATTAGGTTGAAAACCACACTCCAACCTTACCTCCCTCTCCCTATTTCGGCTCCCCATAACCGAACCCACCCCCCATCTCTCTCATACCTTCATCTTCTTCACCACAAGTCCCATTCCAAGCCTTGAAGATCAATCATAGAAGTTGCAAGTTGAAGGGCTCTCAAGAAAGCTTTGTTCAAGTCTTTATCACCATCATTTTTCATCATCCTTGCACTAAGATTTCTACCCTATCTTTGTGCTAGTAGTAAGTCTCTACACCTTGTTCCATCTTATTCTTAGTTAAAATATGATGTATGACGTTATTTGTTCAAATCACAAGAAATAGAACCCTAAAAGATGAACATGGAACTCTACATAAAAACCTTACATAAAAAGTTTGTATGAAGTTGAAATCAGGTTGGATTAGGGTTGGTTAAAGCATGATTGAGGTTTGAAGATTAAATCATCGATAAACCATGGTTAGGACCTTTGTTGATGCGTTTTTAGTAACTTTTACATTGTAAACAACAAGCTGATTGGTATTTCCAGCCAACTTCAACAGGCTGTAACTGGACCGTTTTAAATCGAAAAACTGACTTTCTAAAGCCTAAAATATGCATTTTGGAATAACCGAACAAATGGCACTGGAATCGTAATTTTTCGAGGTCGTTTACTATTTTTAAAGGACTGTTTTTGGACAGCAGCTCAAGCTGTGTTCTTACTGCAGAAAAAGTGTGTTGTATTCGGAGTCATAACTTGAAACCTGAGTAAAATCAACTCATGGAATTTTTACAGTAGATGGTCACCGTTGTCACGGTGATCCTTCAACTTGAATTTCATCAATCGGAATTACGGTTAATTTTTAGTGAATTATTCCGTAAACTGCAATCAGAAAGTGACAAATCTGATTGCAGTCGGGTAAATAAATTTCTATAAAATATTGGTAACGAACTGGACCCTGATATTTTTACACAATAAAATTTGGATCGTGCGGGTCATTCCGTAAAAAATTGGGAATTTTTGGAAAAGGTTAACTATTTTATAAAAATCCTCGAAAACAGTCCAGTTTTGATTTTTAAAGCTGAAATAAAGTAAGTATTGCTTTGTATGTCTATATGTCGGTTTGATTATTGAAAATGAACTACGGGATATATGTAAAAGAAAATGATATGCTAATTAAGCATGGACACCTCCGTTTACAAAGGAGACTATGGCGAAATTTTCCGAAAGTCCGAACACTTAGTAAAATATTCGAGAAACATAGATACGAAATAGTTGCCTAACTATTTTTCTAAAGACGATAGTTAAGTTAAAATAATTATTATTATTTTAACAAAATAATACCAAAGTAACGAAACTCAAAACACTAAACTCTAAGCCAAGGCACAGCCCGTTCGTCTAATAGACATTAGTACGTTGTAGGTTGTCGTGTAGCGGACAGAGTTGAGATTCGAGTCAAGACGCACTACAGTGAGTTCATGACCCCCTTTTATTTTACTGTTTTCCGTTTTATACTTCGGGGGTGGAATACATGTTTACAATTTATTTAAGACATTTTATACATGGTATTGTTAGCTTAAGGAGGGTTTTTACTACGCGATCAAGTGAGTGGTGGGCATGACACTTAAGGCCATTAATCCTCATTGTAGGACCACGGGACATGAGTGATAGATCTATTTGGGTGTAGCGAGCCCACACCCATGAGGCCGGGGGCCCATAGTGGTGACTATGTCTTCATACTGGAGACAATTTTGCTAGGTTTGAGTCTTCCTGCATCATTCACATATACTATTGGCTTTGCAACCCAATGGTGATCAGTTTTTCCTTATTGCTACATACCAGGGACTATTTTACTTACAGACATACTAAACGGTTTATACACACAGACTTACACATGAACTCGCTCAACTTTTTGTTGACTTTTTAAACTACATGTATTTCAGGGAATTAAGTGGATCTGGCAAGTGATGCATGTTAGCTGCGTACTAAATAAGGATGTCATCCAGAGTCGTAGGTTTGGGAAGTGTAACTCCTTCCTGGACAGGTTGCATGTCTCAAATCCTCGTGTTGTTGGTAGTCTTTTGTCGAGTCTTATGAACTCATTTTAAACAAGTCATGGTTTGTAACGTATTCAGTGGTTGATGTTTTTTTAAAGACAATATGTTGTGCATTTTCTAAACTACTTTAATGGATGAACATCTTACGTCTTTATCATATAGCATTGTTGTGATTGTTGCTATGGTATTAAGAAGTCACACCAATAAACCCACGCTTCCGCAAAAGCCAGGGTGTGACAGCTGATGCTTCTCACATGACTCGTCCGGTCACGGTGGAGGATGTAAAGAAAGCCATGTTTTCTATCGGTAATGACAAGGCCCTAGGTCCAGATGGCTACTCTGCTGTGTTTTTTAAAGCTGTCTGGCCGATTGTAGGGAGTGATGTTTCTTTGGCTATTATTGATTTTTTCAACACAGGTAGATTGCTTGGTCAGATTAATCATACACTTCTTGCTCTTATTCCGAAGAATACTTCTCCTGTTTTGGTCACTGATTATCGCCCAATTGCTTGTTGCAACGTCTTATTTAAATGTGTGAGCAAGATTATTGTGGATCAAATAAAGGATGTTCTTAATCAAGTTGTTAGTATAAACCAATCAGCTTTTGTTCCTGGCAGGAAAATCTCGGACAACATTCTTCTCACCCAAGAGTTACAACACAATTATCATAGACATACGGGCCCCCCTCGTTGTGCTTTTAAGGTGGATATTCAGAAAGCTTATGATACGGTTGATTGGTGTTTCTTGAAAAATGTTTTGATTGGGTTCGGTTTCAATGCTAAGATGGTTGAATGGATCATGATGTGCGTCACAACAACATCTTATTCTTTGTGTGTTAATGGAAATGTGCATGGTTCTTTCAAGGGCAAGCGTGGTCTTCGACAGGGTGATCCTCTTTCTCCTTATCTTTTTACGCTGGTTATGGAAATTTTGACTTGCATTCTTCAGCGGGCTGCCCGAATTGATAAGTCTTTTAAATTTCACAATAAATGTGAGAAGCAGCGTATTATCAATCTTTGTTTTGCTGAGGATTTGTTCTTGTTTGCTAGAGGAGACATAAATTCGGTTCAATGTATTATGACGTCTCTTTCAAACTTTACAAATATGTCTGGGTTAGTTCCTAGTATTCAAAAGAGCACGGGGTTTTTTTGTAATGTGCCCTCTCATGTTAAAAATCATATTTTGAGTATTATGCCTTTTGTTGAAGGGTCATTGCCGGTGAAGTACCTGGGAGTTCCTCTTATATCTTCTGGTCTTCTGTATAAAGATTGTAGTGTTCTTGTTGAAAGGATGGATCAATGGATTTCCAAGTGGAGGAATAAGCTTCTTTCCTTTGCGGGTAGGTTACAGCTTGTTAATTCGGTTCTTTCGTCAATGCATATTTACTGGTCTTCTGTTTTTATCCTTCTGAATCGAATCATTCTTGAATTAGAAGCTAAACTGCATAACTTTCTTTGGTGTCAGATGGCTTGTTTCATAAGGGAAAGGCTAAAGCTTCTTGGAAATCTATCTGTGTTCCAAAATATGAGGGTGGCTTAGGGATCCGCAGGATTGGGGATGTCAATAAAGCGCTAATGACGTCTCATATTTGGAGTGTTCTGGTTAGACGAGACTCTCTTTGGGTGGCATGGGTTCATTCGTATAGACTCAAAGGGAATAGTTTCTGGATTTGCAAGTCGGTGGCGACTAGTTGTTGTAGTTGGCGGAAGTTATTACAGCTTAGGCCGTTTATTAGAGATTTTATCTGGTCTAAGTTGGGTGATGGAAGCAACACGTCAGCTTGGTTTGATTTGTGGAGCCATTTGGGTCCGCTTGGTAAATTTTTGACTCCCAGAACCATCTCAAATGCAGGTTTTTTCTCTAAAAACTACTGTTCAGGAGATTCATGTTAATGGGGTTTGGAGGTGGCCTGTGGCGTGGAGGGATACTTATCCTGTCTTAATCCAACTTGATAACATTCGTACGGATTCTAATCGATCTGATCAGCTTTTGTGGAAGGATGGCAACGAATTAGCTGAACACTCCTCAACTCGGGTTTGGCATTCGCTTAGATATCGAGCCGAGGAGGTGGATTGGGTTAAACTTGTATGGTTCTCACAATGTATCCCTAAGCATGCTTTCTTTATGTGGTTGGTGATACGTCGTAAGCTCCTAACTCAAGACAAAATTCTGCAATAGGATGTTTCGAGAAGGAAAAATACGAATATGATGTGTTGTCTTTTGTGCTACGCGGATATTGATTCTCATAATCATCTGTTTTTTGATTGTAACTATTCTACTCAAGTTTGGATCAAGGTTCGTGGCAAGGGGGGTATGAGTAATGTCGCTCAAGAATGGGAAGCTATTGTTGACTAGTTAGCGGCTCGAGCTACTACAAAATCAGCAATTAATTTCATCAGTAGACTCATAGTTGCAGCAGCGATCTATTTTGTTTGGCAGGAACGCAATGCCAGAATATTCAAGAACCAGACGAGACCTCCAGACGTTCTGAGTGATTTAATCTTGCAGACTGTTCGATATAAGCTAATGGGAGTTAAGTTCAAGGAGAGCAATAATGTTCGAAGATTGCTGGAATCATGGGAGATTTATACCAACCATTTGGACAATGATGGAGGCTGATTATTTTTAGTTTGTTTTTCTAGATTATAGTCTAGTTGTCTTATTTTTGATGTTCTTGGTTGCTTGTTTTTGATGTCTTGGCTTACTCTCATGGGGGGTGTCCCATGTTTGAACTAGTGTGGGTTTTCCACGCTACTTGTATTTTTTGGTTTGTTGATATATAGAATCACCGGGGTAACCCTTTACCCAAAAAAAACATCACTCCCCACTATATTCCAAGTACTCTTGAAAACCGCAGCCGTATAACCATCCGGCCCAGGGGCTTTATCATTCCCAATCGAAAACATAGCTGACTTAATTTCCTCCAAAGTCACCGGCCGAACCATATTATTAGCACTATCAGGATTCAACTTATTACAAAAGAGATCAGGCAAAGGAACCAAAGAAACTTGACCTTCACATCCTAAGAAATGCTCATAATGATTGACAAATGCCGCAGCCACCTTATCACCCTCAAACAGGTTTCCACTAGAGTCAGATATGGCCTCAATGTGATTAATGTGGTTCCTACATTTTAACGATGTGTGAAAATAGGCCGTATTAGCATCACCAGCACGAAGCCATTCTACTTTAGACTTCTGCTTTAGGAATCTTTCCTCATCAAGCGACGCCTCCTGAAAATCACGAAGCACAGAAGCTTCTTGACATCGTAAAGAATCATTCATCGGGTCCCTATCAATGTCTCGCTGGAGAGCCTCAAGTTTTACTCTTAAGTTCACAACCTTTTCATGTAAATTCCCCTGTTGAAATAAGAGAGCACGAAGAGAATATTTCATTAGAGTAAGTTTCTTAATCACACGGAACCGGTGAACCCCGTTAATGTGAATATCCCACTTTGAATTAACAATATCCAAAAAACCCGGCTTATGCACCAAGAAATTTTTTTTTTGGGTAAAGGGTTACCCCGGTGATTTTATATATTCACATCCAAAAAAGCACAAGTAGTGTAGAAAGCCTACACTAGTTCAATCATAGGACATGCCCCATGAAAGTATCAACCAGAAAACACAAACAAACCAAAAACAACCACCAAAAGGACGACCACTAGACTACAATTCTAGAGAAACAGGAACGTATAAAAAAACACTTAATTAGCTGCCATCATCATGCATTTCTGTACCCTTGATCTCCCATTCCCCTAGAAGCCTTCGAACATTGACACAATTCTTCAGCTTCGCTCCCATCAATTTGTATCGCACTTGTTGAATAATAATTTCGCTTATAGTTTCCGGAGGCCTCAACTGGTTCTTGAATAATCTATAATTGCGCTCCTGCCAAATTAAATAAGCAGTAGCCGCCACCAACAGTCTCGCAACGTAATCAGACACAGAATTCGACTTGGAGCGATCAAGCAACCACTTAACAATGTCGTTCCACTTAGGTTGAACCGAATCCATGCTGACTTTTTGCCTTACCATAAGCCACACTTGAGTCGAGAACTTGCATTCAAAGAACAAGTGATTATGCGAGTCGTGATTAGCATAACATAACAAACAGCACATCATGTTCATATTCTTTCTTCGCGAGATATCCCAACTCAAGATTTTATCTTGAGTAAGCAACTTCCGCCTCATGATAAGCCACATTAAGAAAGCATGCCGAGGGATACATTGAGCAAACCACACAATACGACACCAATCAATCTCCCCTTCTTGATGCCGAACCGAATCCCAAGCACGAGAAGAAGAAAAATCATGTTTATAATCCCCTTGTCGCCACATGAGTTTATCAGACTTATTCGGATCCAAAGACAACTGATCAAGCTGAATAAGAACCGGGTAACTAACCCTCCAAGCATTTGGCCACCTCCAAGAATTATCTGAATAAAGATCGGACACTTTAGAACCCATGTCAAACCCCGTATTAGCAATGACTCTAGGAGAGAGGATTTGATCCAGCGGCCCTAACTCACTCCATGTATCGAACCATGCTGAAGTAGCCGAACCATTGCCAATTTCGGACCAGATGAACTTCCTCATAAAGGGCCGAAGCTGAAGAAGCTTTCTCCAAGACCAGCAGCAAGAAGACGGAACTTTGCACGCCCAAAAAATTTTACCTTTTAACCTATATGTGAACCCACTCAACCCACAAGGAGCGACGCTTCGTAAGAATACTCCAAATATGCGATGTCATAAGAGCTATATTAACATCACCAATCCGACGAATACCTAAACCACCCTCATACTTAGGAACACACACCGATTTCCATGACACTTTTGCCCGCCCTTTTTGAAAAGCGCTGTCATGAGACCATAAAAAATTCTGCACCAAAGCCTCCAAATTAAGAATCACCCGGTTCGGCAACATAAAAACAGACGACCAGTAAATGTGCATCGAAGAAAGACAGAAATAATAAGTTGCAACCTGCCAGCAAATGAAAGTAACTTATTCCTCCAATGCAAGAAACGTTTTTCCAGCTTCTCCACCATCACATAACAATCTTTATAAAGCAACCGCGAAGAGATAAGCGGCACACCCAAATATCTCACAGGCAAAGAACCCTCCTTAAAAGGCATAATATTCAAAATAGCAGTTTTTACATAAGATGGCACATTCGAGAAAAACACTGTACTTTTCTGAACACTAGGCAACAAACCCGACATTTTTGTAAACGAATCAAGGGACTTCATAATACACCTAGCCGAGGCAATCTCACCTTTCGCGAAGATAAACAAATCGTCCGCGAAACATAGATTGATAATCTGTTGACGTTCACAGTTATTATGAAATTTAAACGAAGAGTCAATCCTTACCGCATGTTGTAAGATGGCCGTAAGAACCTCCATAACCAGAGTGAACAAATAAGGAGAGACCGGATCACCTTGTCTTAACCCCCGATTACCCTTAAAGAAACCGTGAACCTCACCATTAACACAAACTGAATACGTTGTAGTGGAAACACAAACCATAATCCAGTGAACCATTTTAGGATGAAACCCGAAACCAACCAAAATACTATTGAGAAATTTCCAATCAACAGTGTCATAAGCCTTCTGAATATCAACTTTGAAAGCACATTTAGGGGGCCCGATATTACGATGATAATTGTGCATCAACTCTTGCGTTAACAAAATGTTATCAGAAAATTTTCTACCTGGCACAAAAGCTGACTGGTTGACACTAACGATATCGTCCAAAACCACTTTAATTCTATCAGCAACAATCTTGCTAATGCATTTATACAATACATTGCAGCAAGCAATCGGACGATAGTCCGTTACCATAGACGGGGAGGGGGACTTAGGAAGAAGAACGATAAGAGTATGGTTTAATTCCCGAAGAAGCTTCCCAGTAGCAAAAAAATCAATAACAGCATCCGCCACTTCACTACCCACAATAGGCCAGGCACCTTTAAAAAATCCAGCAGTAAAACCATCGGGACCCGGAGCTTTGTCTGAACCAATCGAAAACATCGCCTTCTTAACCTCTTCAGCTGTGACCGGACGTACCATATGCGCCACTGCGTCTAAATCCAATGTTTTCGTAAATAAATCTAGAGCCGGCATAAGAGACGTGTCTCCCGGGCAACCCAAAAACTTCTCATAATGCTTAACAAACGCTTCCTGAACCAAATCATCTTCATACACCTTCCCACTAGAATCCCGAATAACATCGATACGACTATAGTGAATTCTGTTTTTGAGAGACGAGTGAAAGAAAGCCGAATTCATATCTCCAGCCGCCAACCAGTCCACCTTGGACTTTTGCTTCAAAAATCGTTCCTCATCTAATAATGCTTCCTGATAATCACGACGGGTATTAGATTCCACCTCCCGAAGCAACACACTAGACGGATCATTATCAATATCGTGCTGAATCTCATCAAGTTTAACCCGCAAGTCTTGAACTTTCTTGTGGAGATTTCCTTGCTGAAAAAGTAAGACTCGAAGAGGAGACTTTAGCAACCAAAGTTTCTTTACGACAGAAAACTGATACACCCCTCTAATACTCGTGTCCCAAGTTCGCTTTACAATGACTAAAAAATCAGGCTTATGAATAAGAAAATTAGCAAACTTGAAGGACCTGTGTTTTAATTTCCCAACTTCTGGAATTTTCAGAACACACGGACAGTGGTCCGATAACCGAGCCGGATAAAACACCGCCACCGCATTCGGAAACTGGGCTATGAACTGAGAATTCTCCATAACTCTATCAATTTTTTTCATCAAACCAATCCCCTTTTTCGGCTTCTGGTTCCACGTAAAGTGGATACCCGAACGATTCAGGTCCAGCATCTCAATATCATCGACACAAGCTTGAAATTCTCTCATGCTAGCCGAAATCGAAGAACACCCCATAGATTTATCTTCAAGATTCAAAACAGTGTTAAAATCACCTAGCATGACCCACGGAGCATCACGAACAAAAGCTTTATGTAAAGATAGATGGCTCCATAACTCCCTACGAGAAACATAATAGTTTGCAGCATAGATAATCGAACAAAACACCATTTTTTCTCCTGTTTAAAAATCAGTTGCAAGTGCATAACCTGGTCCGTTTGCGAAAGCACCATAACATCAAAAATATAAGGATTCCAACCAACAATAATTCTGGTACCTTTGTTACAACGAGCCCCATTAGAAGTCCAATGCCAAGACCGAAAGACCGACTTGCATATTTTAGAAAGATTACTCGGATCAACGTGAGACTCAAGAATAGCACATAAACTTAAATTAAAATCCTTGATTGCTTGACGAACCTCAGCTTGCTTAATGGGGCGGTTCAAACCCCTAATGTTCCAAGAGGCAAAGCTAACCATTAATAACTAGCGAAGAAGGAGTGCTTGCCCCTTTTTTATTATCTTTTTTATTGGTTCCTTGCCTCAAAAAATCATCCATCTCATAACCATCCGCCTCATTATACACCTCATCCACCACATCGTCCTCCACATCAACGTGAACCTCACCTGACTTGTTCCACCCTCTACCTCATTTACACTTGGATCATTAAGAACATCAAACGGATTCACCAATTGAAAAGTGGGCGCGGACGACCCACTAACCGGCTCTTGATTCTTCTTTGCTACCACTGGCCTATATTCGAATTTTGGCTTAGGCTTGTTAATCGGGAAACCAGATTTTCTAGCAACCTTCTTTCCATGAACTCCTGTATAACCCTCCTCATCAACCACTGGCTTCTTACCAACCCTTGTAACATTACGGACATCAGCCTGAAGTTTAGGCTGGTTAGGACAAGTATCATCAGAGTGACCAAAAACACAACAGTGGGCACATCGCAGAGGGTACCATTCGTATTCAACAGACATAGTTTCCTTAATAAATCCCTCCCCCTCAGGTTCAGGAATCGCTAAAGTGATCTCCTCTCTTAACTTCTTATCAGCCGAAACCTCTATTAAGGCTCTCGCATAACTACTACGGCCCCACATATCCATGCACATCGATGAAGTATACGAATCCATAACTTTCGGCTCACCAATCGTAGTTGCAATCATACTAAGGCCATCCTCCGTATACGTAGCAATCGGGACATCATGAATTTTCACCCATACCTGCACCTTCTTGACTCCCTATTTTTCCAATTTAGCAGTCGGACTCCAAATATTTAGAAAAAGCGGCTGCGACCGAATAATCCAAGGGCCATCTTTCAAAACATTCAGCATACCTGCCTCATCCGACAACTTGAAGAAGAAAAATCCGTTATCATTCATCATAGATTTCTGGACGCCATACTTCTTCCAGTTATTACACACAAAATAATCCACGACTGGATATGCTACACAATCACCCAGAAAATAACCATAAAGGGTGTTTGCCATTTTATCTTGAGCTAACCGCACAGATTCCCTTGGAAGAACAACATCACAACCCTCATGCATATTTTCACTAGCAAGAGAACGAAAATTCAGTTTCTTGGACTTGTTAGCAAACAGCGAATCAGCATATGATCTAGGTATAGAGGTACTGCCATTATCCACCTTGGCCCCCTGGCCCCCTGGCCCCCTTCTTGCCCATCTTTTCCTTTACTCGAAGCCTCACACTCCGGTTGTTCCAAGTCTAGACTAACCGGAGTAGTAATCTTAGAAAGTTCATCAATGATATTTATCTTTTTAGGTTCAGTAACAATACCACGACGAGGCAGCAGCGGATTGCCGTCAATGTTGACTACACGACTAGCTATACCCTTGACTGATAAAGGAGGTTTACCTCAATCCCCCATTGCAAAATCAGCAGAGAACATACGATCATCCATGCAGAAAAACACCACTCTCTCCTTAGAACAAACAGCGAACAACCATGCACATGAAACCCTAAAACACCAGCGACACAAAGAACGAAGAAAACAGAAACAGAAAACCCTAAAACTAGCAAACCCTATCCATGGACACTCGACGAAGTGCACACAGAATATTCAGGCGGCGATGAAAAACAACAAAAACCCTAGATTAAAATCGACTCAAGAATGCTAACTAGTTCGTTATAGAAGATTGAAACTCAACCACTAATCACAGACTGTTATACATTCAATCACGAAATCAAGAATGCTAACTAGTTCGTTATAGAAGATTGAAGATCAACCACTAATCACAGACTGTTATACATTCAATCACGAAAAATCTTGGGATCCATGAAGAACAGAAAATCGCCTAGCTAGTGAGAGAGAATTAGGGTTTTTTCTGCACCAAGAAATTAGCAAACTTGAAAGGTCTCGGTTTGGATTTCTCAGCCGAAAACAACTTCAAAACACACGGACAGTGATCCGAAACTCCATAAGGTCTAAAAACAGCAACCGACTGAGGAAACGCACTAACAAAAGGCGCGTTACCCAAAACTCTATCAATCTTCTTCAGTAAACCGACACCCTTTTTGGGTTTTTGGCTCCATGTGAAATGAAAACCCGTTCGACTTATATCAAAGACCTCAATATCCTCAACACAGTCTTTAAATTCACGCATACCAGGAGAAATAGAGGAACTACCAATCGATCTATCTTCAAGATTAAGAGCAGAGTTGAAATCTCCCATAATAACCCAAGGTTTATCATGAACTAGGCCCTTATGCATACGTAAATTCTGCCAGAGTTCCCTACGAGCAACATAATAATTCGCAGCATAGACCAAAGAACAAAAAAACATACTCTTATTAGCTTTACAAAAAACCTGGACATGTAAGATTTGAGCCGTCTGAGCAATAACCGTAACATCCACCTCCGCTGGATCCCATCCCAAGATAATACGAGCGCCTTTATTACAACAGCCCCCATTAGAGGTCCAATCCCATCTCCTAAACACAGCATTACAGACTTTACGAAGATTATCCACATCCACATGAGACTCTAAGATCGCACACAAACTGAGCTTATTATTTTTTACCACCTGGCAAACCTCATTTTGTTTAAGAGGCCGGTTCAAACCCCGTATATTCCAAACAGCCAAACTAATCATTTAGACACCTTGGAAGAAGGAGTGCTTACCCCTTTTTTGTGAACATCATGGCCTGAGTCTACTTTAAGAAATTCATTCGTTTCATTATATATTTCCACCAACTCCTCATCATCAGAGGTCTCATTCCCATCTTCCATTTCCCTACCAGATTTACTAGATTCCCCAACATCATCTCTTAATACATCAAACGGATTACTAGACACCAGAGTAGTCGGTTTATCCACTTTCTTGATACCTCCATCCATTTTATTACCTATTGGCCTGTATTCAAATTTTGGTTTCTGCTTATTAACTGGGAAACCAGATCTCTTTGCAACCTTTCTATCATCGACTGTCGTAAACCCATCATCATCAACCAAATTTTTTCCGTGTCCACGATACTGAGCCACCTCCTTTTGTTTTTTCCCGTTATTTCCCATATTCCCATGTTTCAGATTAGTCCTGACCTGTTTCTGACATACTTCATCAGAATGACCAAACACACGACAATGGCTACATCTATGCGGACTCCACTCATATTCCACATACAACTTTTCTTTAACGAAACCATCCCCATCAAGGTTTGGAACAGCTATAACTAATTCCTCCTTAAAATCGTTTTCGGCAGAGATCTCGATGAGTGCACGAGCATAACTACTTCTCCCCCAAGCATCCACACACATAGTTGTAGTAAACGAATCCAGCATTTTTGGCTCCCCAATCGCAGTCGCTATAAGACTCAACCCATCTTCCGTGTAAGCAGCAATTGAGACGTCATGGATCTTAACCCAGAGTTGTAACTGTTTTACTTCCTTCTTCTCAAGCTTAGTAGAAGCCGACCATATATTTAAGATTAAAGGTTGCGAACGAATAATCCACGACCCTGCTTTAAGAGCATTCATCATGCCAGATTGATCTGCAAATTTGAAAAAGTAAAATCCATTAGCATTCATCATGGATTTCTGCAATCCGAATTTCTTCCAATTGTTCCGAACAAAATAATCTACTACCGGGTAGGCCACGCGATCACCCAAAAAATATCCATACAAAGTATTGGCAAGTTTATCCTGAACAGCTCTAACAGAATCCCGGGCCACATCACAGCCATCTTGTTTCTCAACACTAGCAAGGTTTCGAAAGTTTACCTTTTTAGAGTTATTATTCAAAACGGATTCAGCATAGGACAAGGGTTTTGGCATCCCCACATTAACCTGAATGATTATCTTCCGTCATACCTCCTCCTGCATGAATGTTCTCCGAAGCCATGGTCGCCGAATGCACAGTTTCTAGACTAACTGGAACTGTTACTTTCAGCAACTCATCTATCACATTAATACGGCTACCCTCCGCCTTCTCATTCACTACCGTTCCTCTACGTGGCACAAATGTTTTACCATCAATATCGACAACCCTTTCAGCAAGACTCGGGGGGGGGGGGGTTATTGCACGGACCTCCCGGCCGCTGGAGTGATCCCACTCCACAAGCTAGCAACGTCCCAATGCTGCCTGGCGGTGAATACCCCATCCCGAGCTGAGTCCGTTTCCCTCTGGGAAGAAGGTGGCAGAATTACCCCCTGCCTGGACTCGAACCCGGGTCTCTGTGAAGAGTAGAGGTGGGACTGGCCAACTGGGACACCCCAGTTGGTTTCCTTTCAACAAGACTCTTAAAAGACAAAGTAGGGTTTTGACGGCCATCATGCTGAAAATTCCCGGATTTAGAACGAGCATCCATGCTAAAAAAGACAACTCTCTATAAACACAAAACTTCAGACTACCATGCACGAAAAACAAACCAGCACGACCAGAAAAACAACGAACAAACGAAAATATGGAACAACCCATGTATCTTTCGAAATCATATAGAGGAATTAGTAAGTCAAAAATCCAACAAACCCACACCTCTATACAATCATATCGAAACAAGAAACTAGGGCGGCGATTGGAAAAACAAAGACAAAAACCCTAGATTCAACTCTATCCCTTTGCTAACGAGTTCGAATTAGATGTATTGATAAGTCAATACTCCAATGATCAGACTGTTATACAAAGATCAAGAAGAAAAATCAAAGGTTACAAGATGAAGGAAAATCGCCATGCTAGAGAGAGAATTAGGGCTTGTTGATCGTGGCCTTCATTGAGTGCATTTTACCCTCAGCGCTTCCTCTTGATCACAGTAATGCGGGAAGTCTGGCTAAAGGAAAATAGCATCATAAAGAGATGAAAAAAGAAAAATGAAGGCGTCAGCGAGGGACCTCTATAAAGTCATTATCTGATAGCTTTCACAGGGCTTCTTGCTAAAAGATAAATTGACATAGAGAGCGACTGATTCCAGGCTTAGTATCTTCGGTTTCATCTTATAGTCTGACTTGCATCACTCTAATAGGATTCCTTGCTTGCATCATATCGTACAAATAAGGCATTAGAGAGCCCTTTCTCTTCCTTTATTCGCCATAGGAAGAAATTCCAACTATGCTACTGCCTTCTAACCATAGGACTGGAATCCGAGCTCCTAGGCAAAAGCTTGAAGCTTGAAGACAGAAAGAGAAGAGATTAACGGGATGTTTTATAGTCAAAGTTGCGCCTAATGCTTAAGTTAACTATTAGGTACTATATTAGAGAAAGACTTAATATGCCCAATACTATACACTAGGAAGAACTTGATTAGGGTAGTATCCCAGCTCTTGAAGGGGGAAGCACATACCTAATAGGGTTCAAGCTTATACGATTCGTGTTATCCCCCCGAAGCCCCTATCGCCTGCTTGGAACTCCTGAATTCACTCTTTAACTAGAGGAAGCGCCTAAAAGGGAAGCAACTGGGCTAGACTGCTGATCTTATGGAGTAGTCTGACCCTGAGAAAGAGACTGTCATCACTGCCGAGAATAAACATGTTGTGTCGGGTGACTGGAATCCTCTGAGGTCAGCTTAACGGGCTGACAATCGGCAGAAGATGCTGAGCAAAGCTGCTTGAAGCGTGAGGCTGACCCGTAACATCAACTGCAGAAGAATGTGGTTAGAGTTGATGAACAGGAGAAGGCCGCAATACATCTCCATCATCATTCTCCCCTGGGGCTTATTTTTTTTTGGGTAAAGGGTTACCCCGGTGATTCTATATATTCACAAAACAATAAAACAAGTAGTATGGATCACCCATACTAGTTCTAACATGGGACATACCCCCATGATAGTAAGCAAGCCGAAACAGCAAACAACATCAAAAAACAATCCAAAAAACCACTAGACTATGATCTAGAACACAAACTATCAAACGAAATCAATAATATTAGCCTCCATCGTCATGCATTGAGTCTCCATGAATATCCCACACTTCTAGAAAGCAGATCCATGTTCTTGAATTTAACTCCCATAAGTTTGTACCGAACCGTCTGAAGAATCATAGCGATAATCGCATCCGGTGGCCTCGTTTGATTTTTAAACAATCTAGCATTACGCTCCTGCCAAATGAAGTAAGCTGTCGCCGCAACTATAAGCCGACTGGAGTAATTAGAAGCTGATTTGGACGAACCCCTAGCTTGAAGCCAAGCCATGACATCATTCCACTTAGGATCAACCCTCTCTCTATATACACCTTATCCCTAACCGCACACCAAATTTGAGAAGAGAACTTACATTCAAAGAACAGGTGATCATGAGAATCATTATTCGCATAGCAAAGTAAACAGCACATCATATTCATGTTCTTCCTTCTAGATATATCCCGCTGTAAAATTTTATCCTGAGTCAAAAGTTTCCGATGCATGATAAGCCACATAAGGAACGCATGCCTAGGGATACATTAAGAGAACCAAACCACATTCACCCACTCCACTTCCGTCTCCCTAGACCTGATCGATTGCCACACACACGAAGACGAATGCTCCTTTAAATTGTTACCATCTTTCCATAGAAATCTATCACTTCTATTCGGATTTAACTGCAAGTGATCGAGCTGAATCAGGATCGGAAAAAGATCTCTCCAAGCCATAGGCCATAGCCAAGCCCCATTCAACGAAATATCACTGACCGAAGCATGAAGCGAGAACCCTGCCGAAGAGATAACCCTTGGAGTTATAAAAGTCGCCAGCGGACCACACTCACACCAACGATCATACCACGCTGAAGTCATCCTACCATCTCCTAGTTTGGACCAAACATTATGTCTGACTAACGGACGTAACTGAAGGATTTTCCTCCAGCTCCAGCAATAGGACGAAGGAACTCTACACTCCCAAAAGTTAGAACTCCTTAGCCTGTTAGAATATATCCATTGAACCCAAAGAGACTCTCGCTTGGTAATGATGCTCCAGACGTGAGACACCATGAGAGCACTATTAACATCCTGAATCCTTCGCAAACCAAGGCCTCCTTCATATTTCGGTTGACATATAGTTTTCCACGAGACCTTTGTCTTTCCTTTTTGAAAGGAACCATCTTGAGACGACAAAAAATTCCTCATTCTGTTCTCTAGCTCCTTAACAACCCGGGCAGGAAGAATTAACACTGAAGCCCAAAAGATGTGCATAGAGGACAAAACTGATAAGATAAGCTGTAATCTACCCACAAAAGATAGAAGTCTATTCTTCCAATTCATAATACGTTTCTCCAACCTTTCTACAAGAATACTACAATCCTTGTAAAGGAAAAGATGAAGTGACCCCATTAAAGAGAACACTCAAGGATACATCGAGTCTTTTGAATTTCACGTCATAGCGTCTATACTCGGATTGAGCATATCCAAGAAAGACACAAGTGGTTTCCTTGGGACAATTTCTCTCTTAACTACGTAGGAATATGAACAAAAGACGTGCATCCAAACACTCGAGCCTATAGTACTGCTCCAGTAAGAAGTTCGTGAGGTGCCGCTACAGCTTCTTCCCTCTCTCTTCCCCCAAAAAAGGATAGAGATGCCCCGTCCCTTCTTTATGCACATCCATATACATAGCCAGACACAAAGGTGTACAATCCGGTCAAAATCTGCGGCATTCAGTGTAGGTTCTCTTACTTGCTCTAGTGGTTGGCAAAGGCCAACCGAGAGGGGAGAACGAATGGCTCAGGAATTGACTAGTTCCAAGCAGACTCGTGGAGCTTGCAGTTTGGATTATCTTAGAAAGAGTAAGAGGAGTCGTCTTAGGAAATGACTTAACTTAAAAGACAGATGACGCCCCAGCTTGACTCGAATCAAGACTCCTTACAGCTCACACCAATAGCGGAGCGGCCGGAGATTGATTGAAAAGGCGCAGCCCTACCGCCCCCTAGTCGCCTACCTACTCGTGTTCGTAGCTCGATCGGAGGTCAAGACTGTGGTCCGGCGGAAAAACAGAAGTCATCCGTATCAAGTGATACATGAATTGCTCAGTAGTGCTTCGCCACTACTGTAGCTCGCAGAAATAGCTTAATTGGTAGAGCATAGCCATGCCAAGGCTGAGGTTGAGGGTTCAAGTCCCTCCTTCCACTCTTGGCTTCGTCGTTTAGTGGTAATGAGTGTGCGCCCCTTTAGAGATAGGGGCGAGGGACCGAACATGTAGGATTAAAGATGAAAAATGACTGGGTCAGCATTGATGAAACATGACAAAGGAAAAACTTCTCCCATCGCATCATTAACCGGTGTAGGATTAAAGATCAGGTCCAGGGTTCGAGTCAAATCGACCTTCCCTCTCATCTCAGGGTGAGGCAAGGAATTCAAGCAAATGTTCGTTCTTCAATCTCTCAGCTGCTCAAGAAGTTGGACTAGCTGCTCCTCCGAACCGGAGTGGATTCTAGTGGAAGGGCAGAGCAAAGCCTTGCAGTAGGAAGGTGTTTGTTGCTGGGACGGGTTCAAACGAACTGAAGGGAGGAGGAATTCAATAGTCCTCTCTTCCTGGGGATTCATCACTAGCTAGGGCTTTCGAATCAAAGCATGGGCATCTGTAACTAAGAGGGATCAGTAAATCGTCGATGGAAGAGCCGTGTTAGTAAACTTCTATTGGGACTTCTATGGATTATGGATTCGACTAGAGGGACTCCTAGCAGCAAACTAGTATAAAGGGCCCCAGACGTAGGAGCCGCCAGCCGGATCGACCAATAAATGATAGGCCAGAGGGATGGGCTCATTCGACTAATCAGTGATCCCTGGGCCTCCCTAACACATATGTCCCTGAAATAGGGGATTGGTTGATCGGAAAGCTCGGACAGGAGTAGGACATTCCATACAATTCCGATTCGCTAGCCTCTCAAATCCCATTTTTTCATCAGGGTGAATTCTAAGGTTCCTTATTCCGGTTGTAAAGCGGAAGAAGAGGGAGAAGGGGCACAGCCCCACCAGCAGCCCACGTTTCCGACCCGAAAGGAATTGCAAATGAAAGAAGAATCTGTGTGCACTATCCATGGAGTGACTATTCTAAATCTCCTCTTCTCTATCCCCCCCTTTTTTGCCTTCGGCTATTACCGGCCCAACATTGGATTTGTTTGAAAACAATACAACCAAGGTGGCGTTCATTCAATCAAAGCTTTTATGCCCTAGCACTAATGACTCTCTTTAGAAAGAATGGAATGCAGGGAACAAGTCTTTCCTTTCCACTGGTTCTTGAAAGCTCTCAATCCCCGCTTCTCCCATATTGATTCTCCCTCTCGCATCGGTTCTGCATCAGATAATGAGCCCATGCGCAAACTTTCTCTTTTATTGTATTGGCGCCCAATAGGTAGGCTATTAGATTGAGTCGAAAGCCTACCATAAAGGTTCCGATTCGAGCGAGAGCCCAAACGGGGGAGGCGAGAACATCTTGATCGAAAGCTCCACTGTTCTGAATAGTGAGAAAGACTTTTTCAAATTTGATCAAATTGATTGATCATTTTTGAATATCTTAGGTGGGCCAACCGACCGAGTTGGGCTGGGCGTCCATTCATTGGCAAATGAAAAATCTACCTTTTTCACACTCAGAAAAACCTAGAAAAGAGGAAGAGTCACTAAGACAAGAGCTAGGTAAGCAAGCAAGAAGGAGAGGCTAGAAACGGCTGGGGCTCTCCATCTCTAAGAAGATTGTGTCCAGGATCTGGTAATCTAAAGCCTTGCTTCTTCTAGTCGGCTCGTATTAGCCTGTGCTTTATTACAGGTAGTCATTCCCCCGTTCCTTTAGTCTTTTCAACGGTACTTGAATCTTAAGTCGCGGTCATGTCTCGCCCCTCGATATAGTGACCGGTTCCATGTTTTCCCCGAATTTCATTAGTTCCAGGCTCAAGTGCCTGTTCATCCATCTTCATTCCAAAGGCGAGCATATCCATTGAGTGACTGTAGTTATGCTATCGTTTACAGTCAATAGTTCTTAACCAACCCTTTTTAGAGCTTTATAAAGCTTTAAAAGAGAATAGGGAGTAAGGGGGACATTCGCTTCTTTATAAATTGGACCCGGACCTTCTTTCTTCTTCTGCGGAGCCCTGTTAAAGTAACCGGCGGCAGGTTAGTACAGTTCTCCTGCTTGCAGATTTTTCCCTGCGCTGATTCAGGAGCCTTCTTCTTTCTAAAAATAAAAAAAAGAAGAAAGGTCTGGTTACGGGAACCAACGGTGATGAAGGTTACCTACTTTCGGTGGACGTGGAGCCAACGAGTTCAGTTGAACATCGTAATGAGTCTAAGGTTACAGAAGCGTTCGCCAACTTTGATAGGCATATCATTGCAAGCAAATAGAGCAGAGAGCTTACCCTTTCTTTCTATTAGAGTCGTGAGCCTGTTGTAGTCGGTCCTAAAGGGAGAACCTTTCTGCTTACCCCGCGTCCTTGCACGGCTCGGCTCGTTCTTCGAGCCCTGCTTCCCCCTCTCCCCGTTTACCGTACAAAACAGGCCGTCTAGAGTATAGCCAAGTGGTAAGGCATCGGTTTTTGGTACCGTCATGCAAAGGTTTGAATCCTTTTACTCCAGATTATAACACACGATCGAATCTGTCAAAAACGAGCTGACGACTATAGGGGAAGCGGCTGACTGCAGTCCCTGAGCCCAGCTTGTAGCAAGCCAAAAGTTTGACTTGAGCCTACTTTGCTAAGAGAAGAGAGAGAAGGAAAAGACAGACGGCAGAAAGCAATCCTTCCAACCATGGAGTTGAACACAACACTGACTTCGGCCAGTTTCTTTCATCAATCTCCTGGCACTTACTTAACTCCTTGTTCCGTAAACCGGTCACTGGTTGATCTGATCGGACCCCGGACACGCGAGAGTCCAGTCTGAGAGGAATGCATGGTACCCTGGCGCTTCATGGGGCGGACGTTCGCAGTCCCCCTCCCTCTAATCTAAGCCCACAGGTCGCTCCAAACCCTACCAGCTTTCCAGGCCATTCAATCCCCGTCATTCCATTTTAGCTCACCTCCAACCGGAAAGCTTTCGCGATGATGCTTTCCGAGAATACATCCTTCAAAAATGGGATTTGGTTGGATGGAGTCTCGCAGAAGAATATCATTTTATAAAAGGGCGCTACAACTAGCAGCCACTTTCTTATTAGTAAGATAGGTTGCTTGAGCCAATCTTTAAATCGTGGGAGGAAAAGGCAGAAAAGTGAGCCCACCCCAGGAAAATACACTTCTCGTTATCTTGTTCCTGGTCAAGCTGCCGTACCTGCTCCTTACTCGCATCCTCCCCAATTAAAGTAACGTAAGGAGGGGCCACTATCAATTGAATAAGCGTCTCAAAGAGAATGAGGTCTAGCGCCCCATCGAGAAAGAGAAATAGAACAAGGTGGGAATAAGATATAAGGTAGGACAACCAAGGGCAGTTCAATGGCTTTATGGGAGAATCCTTAGACTTTATGCGTAGGCACGCCCAGTGGTATCCAATCAATGTAGTCGGCGGAACAAAGGAAAGAGGAATGGGAGACGTTTTAGAGGAAGATCTAAGAACCGAGAGGGAAATGGAGCTCGAATCCATAGCATTCTCCACGCACCCACCATTCGTTAGCAGCGACCTTACCACGCTTACCACCAGCCATTTCACTCGAATATGTAGTAAGCAGTATCCTTCGCAACTAGAGGAGAAATCCTCTTCTTTTCTTTATCTTTTTGAAATCAAAAACCATAAGAACCATAGGTGCCACCAACTGAGGCTGAGATTGGAGATACAACGATTGGAGTGCAGTGACCGTACCCGAGATAGATCTGAACTGACGGTTATGGAGAATAGGTGCAACGGGGAATCATGGGAATAACGAGAGGGTACGTAGGGAACATGGCTGACCAAGCTCCTTTTTCTAACGATTGGAAAAAGAAAGAGGCCGGTGTTCTTCCCAACTGCTCCAAAAAACGTGCCTACACCCCATCCCGTCTAGAGAATGATATGATTGACCGAGAGTACTTATGAAACCCGGCACTGAACTAAGGGTTTGATCTGCGGCCTCCTGAACTGTTCGCATCGCTCTCTTCGGTTCAAGCGAAGGCTATAATTACAGTTCAGATCGACTTCCTAGCGTACGGAATACAGAATGGATTCCAAAGCCCCTCCGTTTTAGCTTAGGCTAACGGCATCGATTCCTAGTGCTATAACAGAAACTGCCCTTAACGCACAAATCAAAGCCCTCACAACACTCGATACCTGCTCCCGCTTATTGATTAGGGTGAGCCACTCAAGTCCCTTGTCACTCGTCCCTCTTTTACGTTTACGAAAATACCGGGCTTTATGCTTTTTTCAGAAACTAAACTAAAGTAGCTCGTCAACCTAAAAACAGAGGACTTCCCTCACTATGAAAGGTGTCCCGTGGATGCCATACTGATATATCTCCTATTTGTTCTGGATCCAGCTGAAAAAGCCCTTTCCTTTATATTAGCGTGTTAGCGCCCCTACAATTGAAAAGACATTCTAGCACTCCTTTTATAATATAAGGAATTGCATGGCTTCGGTTGGTCACTTGCGGGAAATGAAGTCATTGATGCGCGAGAAAGGGGGCTGCCTTCGCAAGGCTTGCTTAAAAGTCCCAACTGAAAGGATGGTTAATAATTAGTAGTTGGCCCGGCTCTCCTTGCCTGCGCTTTGGTTCTCATGCCTCGTTTTGTTGACGTCGTGCGTACGAAAAAGGATTTGCATCGGATAAGCATTTGTTACAGTCGCCAAATACGGGCTTTTGTAAAAGTTTTCATTTTCTGATCTATCTTTAGCTAAGAAAATGCCATTGTCCTATGGTTGCACTAAACTTTGAACTGGACTAAACGAAGACAAAGTGAAGTCGAAGAACAAAGTTTAGTCTAAACAATTTAAGAATTCTTTTTTTTTACTTTCTAAACAATGGTTAGGCGGAAAGGGTACCCTTTGACCATAAGCCAGTGAAAAAGAAAACCTAGCTAGCCTATAAGCTTCCCTCTCCGATCATTTCTTGACTCGCCATAACCCTTACACCACACCGCCCCTTGTCTTCAAGCTACAGCTACCTGCATGAAAGCCAACCGCTACAATCCTGCTGCAATAATAACTCGTTATTTTAGCTTGGAAGCACAATAGACTGGCATATCCCATATCTTTTTATTGGATGGGATTAGGGGTCTGTGAGAGCCCTTTCTCTAACTAAAAAAATGCGCTCGCCTCTTTCTTCTCGGAATCCTACGTACGAATGTTGCAACAACCGGCTCTTCCCCAATCAACTCAAGGTATGCAGGTATCTTTTGCTCCACCACCTCAGGAAACTTTACCACAGTCTCAGCGGGTTCGCCCGTCTCCACCAAATCAAGGCCAACATGGCTATATGCCAAGGCCTAGGCAGTTCACTCAGCTTAACCAACCCATGAGTTTGATTTTACCGCTCCGTGTTCTTTGATTTTTTAAGCCTCTCAAAGACTAATCGGGGGGACTTCTATGTGATTGACCCTTGTCTTGGATTTGACTACTATGTCATCCACATAGTCTTTACATCATCTCATGGAAGATGGCCGTCATAGCCCTCTGGTAAGTTGCTCCGGCATTATTTAGGCCGAGCCGAATGGCATGACCTTTTCTCAGAAGGTTTTCGCCTTGTGATGAAGGAAGTCTTCTTTTTGGTCTTTCTCGGCCAACCGTCTTTGGTTGTGTCCTGAGAAACCTTCCATAAATGACAGCGTTTTGTACCCCGACATCTAAATTTGGGAGTGGGAAATCATCCTTAGGGCAGGCTTTATTTAGTTTAGCCTTCTAAAAGAAAAGTCCTTCCTATCCTTTTTCGGTACGGGGACAGTTAGAGATCCAATCAGAATAATCCAAGTCCTAATTCAGTGGGCTACTTTTCATTTTTTCTTTCAAAACTCTAAGTCGGGATGGAGCTTGGAGACTTTCTTTTTAGACCTATATTAAAGTTATGCTCTCCTAGGACTGGATGTAAGCCTGGCATATCGTTATATGACCAAGCAAAGACGTCCCAGTATCGGCTAAGAAATTGGGCAAACCTTGCCCTTTCTTCGGGACCTAATGATGCGCCGATCATAATGATATTTGGATTCTCCTCGGACCAAGGACCTCTTTCTATGCTTTCTTCGCTCTTTCGGCTCTCTGGGTGGAGTTCTATAATAGGAATGAATTTTCCGATATCCTCTGTCATCCGATAGCTTAGGCTTTTGAGCAAGACTACGATATGAAGGGCTATCCCTTTTCCCGCTCATTAGGCCCCCTTCTTTTATTTGGGTAAAGGGTTACCCCAGTGAATTTTATAAATCAAAATACCACAAGTGAGGGATATGGTATCCACTCAGTTCTCTAACAAGACATACCAAGCTAGAGTTTACACGCAAACAAAGCAAACAAGACCACCTAGCAAACTAGATAGACGCAACTAAAAAAAACAGCGCACAACTCCGCTTAACCACAGTCATCATCATCCATCAACAGACCACGAGGCAAGCTCCATTCCTGAAGGATCCCGTTCACCTGATTCGTTCTCTTGAACCGCATAGTATGCAGCTTCATCCTAACCGTAGCTAGAATCACCTCTACAATTTGATCCGCACTCCTTTTCTTGGTAGAAAACAGCCGGATATTCCTTTCCTGCCATACTAAGTACGCTGCGGCTCCAACAATTAATTTACCAATAACATGCTTTGCGGTTCCCGAGTTGGCGACCTGTAAAAGATGTTCGTATATATTTTCCCACTTATTCTGAATACCATCCATGCCAGCTCTAGAATTAACACCATTCCACACCTACGTCGCGAACGAACACTCGAAAAACAGGTGTTCATGCGAGTCAGGCCCTGAAGTACAAAGAGAACAACACATCAGATTGAAATTAGTATTCCCCGTCACCTGCCACTTGCTCATAACATCCTGCGTTTTTAACTTTTTCTGTATAATTAACCATAAGAGGAAAGAATGACGTGGAATTGATTGAGAGAACTAGACTATATTTTTTTTTGGGTAAAGGGTTACCCCGGTGAATATTATAACCAATGAAAAACAAGTAAGAAGCAAAAATACTTCTCAGTTCTCACGTATGACATGCCATACGAGAGTCAACATGCGCTCTATCCGAAAAAACGCACCAACAAGGAAAACAATCAAACAACAAAAACCTCTACACTAAACAATCAAAAAAATACAAGTCAACCACAATCATCATCCGCTACCAACACTCCACGAGGAAGCATCCACTGTTGCAGTGCCCGCTCCGTCTGATTAGAAGACTTGAAACGCATGGTATGAAGCTTCATCCTGACAGTACCACGAATCACCTCGACAAGTTGATTCTTACTTATTTTCCGAGCAGTAAAGAGTCTTCTATTTCTCTCTTCCCAAATAAAGTATGCCGATGCACTCACCACTAGTTTCGAAATCACATGGTTAATGGACTTAGAATTCTCTATACCCACCAAGTATTCAAAAATGTCGATCCACTCATTCCGAATTGACTCCATACCTGCTAACACTTTGACGTCCTTCCACACTTGGGCCGAGTAAGCACATTCGAAGAACAAGTGGTTATGCGAGTCCGGACCCGAAACACACAGCGAGCAACCTAACAATTTCAAGTTCGCGTTACCTGATGAATTCCAGCTGCTCATAATATCCTGAGTTTTCAACTTCTTTTGAACGATCAACCACATAAGAAAAGCATGTTTCGGAATAGCTTGGGGAAACCAAACAACATTTGCCCACAGAACTTCATCTTGATGTCGCCGAAGGTTATCCCAAGCCACCGATGTAGAGAAGTCCGTAAGGCTCCCTTGTCTCGTTTTCCACAAAATCTGATCTTTACGAGTAACATAGATCTCAAAATCCTGAACATTTAATAAAACCGGAAATCTGGTGAACCAATTAGCTGGCCAGCACCATTCTCCTTGAACAAAAAGGTCAGCCAACTTAGTGTTCATATTGAAACCTGCATTAGCAATTAACCTGGGAGTAACAATGGACCTGAGAGGACATATTTCATTCCACATATCAAACCACACCATTGTGTCCTTTCCATCTCCTACCTTTGTCCAAATAAAATCTCGAATACTCGGTCGTAACTGAAGCATTTTCCTCCAGCTCCACGTAATGTTGTTTTTGATCGGAATATCCCGAAAACTTCTGTCTCGAATACCATAGGAGTGGATCCATTTGACCCATAAAGACTCTCTTTGGGTGATTAAGCTCCAAATATGGACCGCCATCAAAGCGATATTCATATCTTCTACCCTTCGAATGCCCAATCCACCCTCATGTTTTGGCAAGCACACCACTTTCCAGCTCATCTTCGCTTTCCCTCTAATATTATTCCCTTGCGTCCATAAGAATTTCCTCATCCTGTCTTCCAGATCATGAATAATATGTTTGGGTAAAATAAAAACAGAGGCCCAATATATATGCATTGATGCAAGCACCGATCTAATGAGTTGCACTCTACCAGCAAAAGACAAGCATTTAGCTTTCCAGTCATCAATCCTAGCATCCATACTTTCCACAAGACGTTTGCAATCTTTATATTTCAGCCGCGATGAAATCAGTGGCACGCCTAAGTAACGAACAGGAAGAGTACCTTCCTCAAACGGCGGCATGATACTAAGAATACGAGTTTTAACCTGGTCTGTCACATTACCAAAAAACATTGTGCTCTTTGTCATGCTTGGGACAAGCCCCGACATAGTCTTAAAAGTGTCAAGAGCACTCATAATGACTCTCGCCGATTTCTGATCTCCTCTAGCAAATAAAAAAAGATCATCCGCAAAGCACAAGTTAATGATACTTTGCCTTTGACAATTAATATGGAACTTAAAGTCATTAGAAACCGCCACCTGTTGTTGCAAAATCAGAGTAAGAATTTCCATGACCATAGTGAACAAATAAGGCGACATGGGGTCACCTTGTCTCAACCCTCTTTTCCCTTTGAAATATCCAAACAGGTTTCCGTTTATAGCCAGCGAGAACGACGTAGAAGTCACACACGCCATAATCCAACGAATCATCTTTGGATGAAAACCAAAGCCTTTTAACGAACTCTCCAAAAAACTCCATTCAACCGTGTCATATGCCTTCTGAATATCGACTTTAAAAGCGCATCTAGTGTGACAACTCGTATTTCAAACCTCTTATTGTACTTTGATTATGTGATTATGTGAACTTGTTGATTAATTGAATGTTATGTGTTATGTGACTTTGTGTAACGAACGTATGTATGAAATATGATAACATTACACGAACCGATCGCACAACAATAATAACCCGATCGCACAAGCCTAATCGGTTTACACAACTTGTACTTGAAACCCAAAAGGGCAGCCCATGTATGGGTTCGGCCCACTCCTTTTATGCGTATGTAATCACCAAGATAGGGAGTTTACTTCTCATTTGTTACAAAACAAGAACACACACCAAACCCTAGAACTCTCTCTCCTCTCTCTCTCTACAACCCGACGGCAACACCCATCCCATCTCCCTCGAAGCTTTTGATTCGGATCATCCTCATTCTATCTTAAAATCGGTTCGTATTTCATGATTGTTAAATGATGTTATGATTTCATGATTTGATATGATAGTTAGGGTTGCATGTATGATGAACAATGAGGTTTATGTGATAATGTTTATGTGAATCGGATGCCATAATATTGATCTAAGAACCGAATGAATGCATGTAATCGGCTGTGTGTTTGTGTGCTCGGATTAAAGCCATGATCGAGTATGATGTGTTGTATGATTTTAATCCCATGATCTAATTGCTAATGTGTAGGTCGTTGTTATGTTTTGAATATGATTCGAGTTCATATGAATTGGTGATGATTGCTTGGTTTGATCGAGTATTTGTTAAGTTTGAAACTGTTAGAATTGATTGTGACAAATAAAGAATGTAACTGATTTCCTTAAATTTAGAGATTTCCATAACTGATCACACAATAGAAATCGCACAAGGGTTCTGATCGCACAAGAGCTCAGTCGCACAAGCTAGAATATGATAGGGTACAACTGATAATACACTATGTACTGTTAGTTATGCATGATCGCACAAGACTTGTGGATCGCACAAGGCAGTGCTGATCGCACAAGGCTTGGGCCTCACACATGTGTTGAACTTTGATATGCTGTTGGGCCGAACAGCCCAAACCACAATCGCACAACCCAACTGGATCGCACAAGACGCCCGGATCGCACAAGATCCTTGTTTGTTATTATTTGGGCCGAGTATGCTGTTGGACTGTTTATATTATTGGGCCGGGTATGATTGAATCGCACAACCCATTGTGGATCGCACAAGTTATGCTTATCGCACAATAGGTTGGGCCGCCTATTCATTGGGCTTATCTTTCGGGTCGCACAAGTATGAAAATGTCATGTTAGGACTGTTAATGTGACAATGCGTGTTAGCCATGATCATTACGTGTGATAACTTGTTAGGCTATGTGTAAACATACGTGCATTACTTGAAACCAAAACCTGACTTGTATGGTAACCATGTTAGGACGTGGTTGACCCCATATAGCTCAAGTAACCTTTTTGTTTATCTGCCGAGCAAACCAAGGTGAGTTCACACTCTTACCAAGGCATGGGATTCCCGGGGTTGGGAATGGGATTGAATGATTACTTGTACTTTCATCGTTACTGGAATACGTACCACTGACCTCGTTAGGGGAAGGTCACTTATAGATACAGCTAGACTGGTAACACATGGGAAGCCCCCACTAATCTTCGCACACATGCCTGGATGGCCGCGATACGAACACTAATCTTCGCACACATGCCTGGATGGCCGCGATACGAATACTAATCTTCGCAAACATGCCTGGAAGGGCCGAGATACAAATACAACTAGTCTAGAATACATGGGAAACCCCCACTAATCTTCGTAAACATGCCTGAAAGGCCGCGATACAAATAAATATGATACATGGTTTACAAAGCGAACATGTGAATTACGAAACGAATACTATAACTAAACAACCGGCTGTGAACTCGCTCAACTTTGTTGTTGACTCGTTGTTACATGCCTTGCAGGTCAATAGGTACTCATGGAGCTTGCACTGGGAGGCGCGGTCGTTGTGGACATGGATCGTGGATGCCATGTTAAACATTTATGACATTTCAAACTTATTACTTATGTTGGGTTTTTCATTTATGCTTCCGCTATACATTGAAACTATACTTTTGTTTTGGAACACCTGTCATATTGTTTGGTTGAATTACATTTACTATTGTTCAATATGATTGGTGGCTTGATCCTGGTCATGTCACGCCACCAGGCGGTGATACTCCGCGTGTGGATTTTGGGGGTGTGACAGATTGGTATCAGAGCCATTGGTTATAGTGAACTTGGTTTTAATAAGGGGAAAATGTTTTTATTGAAACCAGACTATAACCAGAACAGTGCTTAACGATCCACAACGACGCTTCACCCCACGTGCAAGACTCAACATTCTAGGTGATATGGTTTTTGTTTTATTGCCTACTTGTTAGTTACATAGAACTTGCTCATGGTATGCTTAGATAAACGTAGCGACTATTGTTTGAAATGCATGCCTGCTTACTCTCTTCTGTCATCGCACTTTCGCGAACCTCTCTCACTCATGTTTCCCTGTTGTTACCAAGATCATGAGTGGACGCGTTAACATGACCCAAGCCCAGTTGACGGCTCTGATTAACGAACAAGTTGTTGCGGCACTTGCAGCCGCACAAGCAGGAGGTCAACACGCTCAGCTACCTGTATGCACCTTCAAGACTTTCATGGACTGTCGTCCTAGCACTTTCAGTGGCACTGAAGGAGCAGTTGGACTCCTCCATTGGTTTGAAAAGCTCGAGTCCGTATTTGAGATATGTGAATGCCCTGAGGCTCGCAGGGTGAAGTATGCCACTAGTACTCTCGAAGGCATTGCGCTGACCTGGTGGAATGCGCAAGTTCAGATTTTAGGGTTGGCAGCTGCTAACGCCACCCCTTGGAACGAATTCAAGGAACTAATCAAGCGGGAATACTGCACACGTGATGACATCCACAAGTTAGAAGTGGAATTCTTTAATCTGAAAATGACGGGGTCAGAGATTGAGGCATATACGAAAAGGTCAAACGAGCTGGCCATCTTGTGTCCAACTATGGTGGACCCTCCTATCAGGCGTATTGAGTTGTATCTCAAAGGGCTAGTACCAGAAATTCAAAGTCATGTGACATCGGCCAACCTTGCTACAATCCAGGATATTACTCGTCTTGCTCATCGCCTCACAGATCAGGCAGTGGAACAGAACAAGCTGCCCAAACGTATTGGTGCTACTAATGCTACTACTCCCGCTACTCCCAGTGACAACAAGCGGAAATAGGATGGGGATTCCAGCAAGGGTTCAGCTACAGCTCAGTCCCAGGCTCAGCAGTGAAAGACTGATAACTACCAGAGCCCTGGTCAGCAATCTTCTGGTAGTCAAAGGCAGGGTGGATATCGAGGAAACCTCCCAAGGTGCAATACATGCAACAGGCACCACAATGGCCAGTGCAACAAGGGTCGTTGCCAGAGGTGTCTCAAGATGGGTCATGAAGCTAAAGATTGCAGGAGCTCACGACCTGCGAATCAGAACCAGCAACAACAACCACCAGCTCCACGAAACCAGCAGCAACAGCAGCGAGGCAACAGGGGATGCTATCAGTGTGGTGCTGAAGGCCACTTCAAGCTAGACTGCCCCCAGTTAAACCAGAACCAGAACAACAACAACAATAATCAGGGCAATGGGAACAACAACGGGGGAAACAATGATAACAACGGCGCTAGGGGTCGAGCATTTGTGCTGGGTCAGGGTGATGCAAGGAATGATCCTAACGTGGTGATGGGTAAGTTCCTTCTCGACGACTTTTATGTTACTGTATTATTTGATTCGGGTGCGGATACCAGTTATATGTCTCTGAAAGTTAGTCAAATGCTCAAGCGCACACCAACACTTTTGAACACCAAACATGTTGTAGAATTAGCTAACGGTAAGAGTCTAGAGGCCACACACATAGTTCAGGGTTGTAATCTTATCCTCGCTGGTCAGACTTTCTCTATCGATCTCATTCCCATAGTTCTGGGTAGTTTCGACATCGTCATTGGTATGGATTGGTTATCTCAACAGCAAGCAGAGATCCTATGCAAGGAGAAGATTGTTCGTATTCCCCGTTCTGGTAAAGAACCTCTCGAAGTTCAAGGCGACAAGAGTGGTGCCGTGGTTGGCATCATCTCCTTCCTGAAGGCCCAGAAGTGTTTACGAAAGGGCCACACTGCCATTTTGGCACTTGTTACTGACGCATCATCGAAAGAGAAGAGATTAGAGGATATTCCCGTAGTGCGTGACTTTCCTCAAGTGTTTCCAGAGGATTTACCTGGGCTACCGCCTCATCACCAGGTCGAATTCCAGATCGAGCTAGCTCCAGGAGCAGCACCAATAGCTCGTGCACCGTATCGCTTAGCCCTATCAGAATTGGAAGAACTATCCAAACAACTGCAAGAACTCTTGGATAAGGGTTTCATTCGTCCTAGCTCTTCGCCTTAGGGAGCTCTAGTACTATTTGTGAAAAAGAAGGACGGTACCTTCAGGATGTGCATTGACTACCGTGAACTCAACAAGGTGACCGTGAAGAATCGCTATCCTCTTCCACGCATCGACGACCTGTTCGACCAGTTGCAAGGGTCGAGCTATTATTTGAATATAGATCTGAGGTCAGGCTACCATCAACTGAGAGTTCGGGATGAGGACGTCTCCAAAATAGCATTCAGAACTCGCTACGGCCACTACGAGTTTCTAGTTATGCCATTCGGGTTAACAAACGCGCCTGTGGTCTTCATGGATCTTATGAACAGAGTATGCAAGCCTTACCTAGACAAGTTTGTGATTGTCTTCATCGACGACATCCTGATCTACTCTAAGAGTCAGGAGGAACATGATCAGCATTTACGACTCATTTTGAAACTACTTCGAGCAGAACAGCTGTATGCCAAGTTTTCGAAATGCGACTTCTGGCTTCGTGAAGTCCATTTCCTAGGCCACGTGGTAAACAAGGATGGGATTCATGTTAATCCATCCAAGGTAGATTCGATTAAAAACTGGCATGCACCTCGCACACCAACGGAAATACGCCAATTCCTGGGTTTGGCAGGGTACTATAGAAGGTTTATCAAAGACTTCTCAAAGATTGCGCAGCCGCTTACACTACTGACACAGAAGGGTGTCACCAACCGTTGGGGTAGTACTCAGGAAACCGCTTTTCAACACTTAAAAGATAGGCTCTGCAGCGCACCTATCCTTTCATTGCCAGAGGGCACAGACGATTTTGTGGTCTATTGCGACGCATCCATTCAAGGTCTTGGATGTGTGTTAATGCAACGTGACAAGGTCATTGCTTATGCGTCACGTCAACTTAAGGTTCATGAACGGAACTATACTACGCACAATTTAGAGTTGGGAGCTGTTGTTTTCGCGCTTAAGATATGGAGACATTACCTGTACGGTACCAAGTGCACCATCTACACTGATCACAGGAGTGTCGAGCATATCTTCAAGCAGAAGGAATTGAACATGCGTCAACGACGATGGGTCGAACTTTTGAACGATTACGAATGTGTCATCAAGTACCATCCAGGCAAAGCCAATGTTGTGGCTGACGCCCTAAGTCTAAAAGACACTACGCCTAGACGCGTACGAGCATTACAACTTACCATCCAGGCTAGTCTTCCAGCACAGATATGAGATGCTCAGGTAGAAGCATTGAAACCAGAAAACGTCAGGGCTGAAGCCCTACGCGGCTCAACGCAACGGTTAGAACAAAAGGAAGACGGCGCCTACTACGTAACAGGACGCATCTGGGTCCCACTTTATGGCAACTTACGCGAGCTTGTAATGGATGAAGCACATAAGTCTCGCTACTCGGTACATCCAGGTTCGGATAAAATGTACCACGATCTCAGAACTACGTATTGGTGGCCTAGCATGAAAGCCCACATAGCAACTTACGTTAGCAAGTGTTTGACTTGTGCGAGAGTCAAGACGGAATACCAGAAACCATCAGGCCTACTTCAGCAACCAAAGATACCACAATGGAAATGGGAGGAAATTTCCATGGATTTTGTTACTGGCCTGCCTAGATCTCAACTTGGGAATGATACTATTTGGGTGATCGTGGATCGACTCACTAAGTCTGTACACTTCTTGGCTATCAAGGAAACAGACAAGTTCTCTACTTTAGCAGACATTTACTTAAAAGAAGTGGTTTCGAGGCACGGGGTGCCAACCTCCATTATTTCGGATCGTGATGCACGATTTACTTCAGAATTGTGGCAAGCGATGCACAAATCTTTTGGCTCTCGATTAGACATGAGCACAGCTTATCACCCTCAGACGGATGGGCAGTCTGAGCGCACTATCCAGACTCTAGAAGACATGCTTCGGGCATGTGTTATCGACTTCGGCAACGGCTGGGAAAAACATCTCCCGTTAGTGGAGTTTTCATATAACAACAGTTACCACACCAGTATTCAAGCCGCCCCATTTGAGGCATTGTACGGGCGTAAATGCCGATCACCTCTCTATTGGGCAGAGGTGGGTGATAGTCAGATCACGGGTCCAGAACTTGTAGTTGATGCTACTGAAAGGATTGCACAGATACGACAACGAATGGCGGCAGCTCGTGACCGTCAGAAAAGCTACGCTGATAAGCGCAGGAAACCACTCGAGTTCCAGGTTGGAAAGGTGTAGTTCGTTTTGGCAAACGAGGCAAGCTCAATCCGCGGTATGTCGGACCGTTCGAAATCATAGAAAGAATAGGCAAAGTGGCCTACAAACTGAACTTGCCAATAGAACTCGGTGGAGTTCACAATGTTTTTCACACGTCAAATCTGAAGAAACGTCTGTCAGATGAGACCCTCACAGTTCCTTTGAAGGAGCTCACTATCGACGAACAGTTGCGATTCGTCGAGGAACCAGTCGAAATCACAAACCGGGATGTTAAGGTCCTCAAACACACCAGAATACCTTTTGTTCGAGTTCGGTGGAACTCTCGTCGTGGCCCAGAGTTCACCTGGGAACGCGAAGACCAGATGAAACAAAAGTATCCCCAGTTGTTCGCAAACAGTACAACCACTACTGAGGCTGAAGCTACTGCGGAATTTCGGGACGAAATTCCAAACCAACAGGGGAAGGATGTGACACCCCAGGAAAACCATGCAACTTAACTAGCTTCCTCAGTGAGTACGTACCAAATTTCGAGACGAAATTTCTTTCAACTTGGGGATAATGTGACAACTCGTATTTCAAACCTCTTATTGTACTTTGATTATGTGATTATGTGAACTTGTTGATTAATTGAATGTTATGTGTTATGTGACTTTGTGTAACGAACGTATGTATGAAATATGACAACATTACACGAACCGATCGCACAACAATAATAACCCGATCGCACAAGCCTAATCGGTTTACACAACTTGTACTCGAAACCCAAAAGGGCAGCCCATGTATGGGTTCGGCCCACTCCTTTTATGCGTATGCAATCACCAAGATAGGGAGTTTACTTCTCATTTGTTACAAAACAAGAACACACACCAAACCCTAGAACTCTCTCTCCTCTCTCTCTCTACAACCCGACGGCAACACCCATCCCATCTCCCTCGAAGCTTTTGATTCGGATCATCCTCATTCTATCTTAAATCGGTTAGTGTTTCATGATTGTTAAATGATGTTATGATTTCATGATTTGATATGATAGTTAGGGTTGCGTGTATGATGAACAATGAGGTTTATGTGATAATGTTTATGTGAATCGGATGCCATAATATTGATCTAAGAACCGAATGAATGCATGTAATCGGCTGTGTGTTTGTGTGCTCGGATTAAAGCCATGATCGAGTATGATGTGTTGTATGATTTTAATCCCATGATCTAATAGCTAATGTGTAGGTCGTTGTTATGTTTTGAATATGATTCGAGTGCATATGAATTGGTGATGATTGCTTGGTTTGATCGAGTATTTGTTAAGTTTGAAACTGTTAGAATTGATTGTGACAAATAAAGAATGTAACTGATTTCCTTAAATTTAGAGATTTCCATAACTGATCACACAATAGCAATTGCACAAGGGTTCTGATCGCACAAGAGCTCAGTCGCACAAGCTAGAATATGATAGGGTACAACTGATAATACACTATGTACTGTTAGTTATGCATGATCGCACAAGACTTGTGGATCGCACAAGGCAGTGCTGATCGCACAAGGCTTGGGCCTCACAAATGTTTTGAACTTTGATACGCTGTTGGGCCGAACAGCCCAAACCACAATCGCACAACCCAACTGGATCGCACAAGACGCCCGGATCGCACAAGATCCCTGTTTGTTATTATTTGGGCTGAGTATGCTGTTGGACTGTTTATATTATTGGGCCGGGTATGATTGAATCGCACAACCCATTGTGGATCGCACAAGTTATGCTGATCGCATAATAGGTTGGGCCGCCTATTCATTGGGCTTATCTTTCGGGTCGCACAAGTATGAAAATGTCATGTTAGGACTGTTAATGTGACAATGCGTGTTAGCCATGATCATTACGTGTGATAACTTGTTAGGCTATGTGTAAACATACGTGCATTACTTGAAACCAAAACCTGACTTGTATGGTAACCATGTTAGGACGTGGTTGACCCCATATAGCTCAAGTAACCTTTTTGTTTATCTGCCGAGCAAACCAAGGTGAGTTCACACTCTTACCAAGGCATGGGATTCCCGGGGTTGGGAATGGGATTGAATGATTACTTGTACTTTCATCGTTACTGGAATACGTACCACTGACCTCGTTAGGGGAAGGTCACTTATAGATACAGCTAGACTGGTAACACATGGGAAGCCCCCACTAATCTTCGCACACATGCCTGGATGGCCGCGATACGAACACTAATCTTCGCACACATGCCTGGATGGCCGCGATACGAATACTAATCTTCGCAAACATGCCTGGAAGGGCCGAGATACAAATACAACTAGTCTAGAATACATGGGAAACCCCCACTAATCTTCGTAAACATGCCTGAAAGGCCGCGATACAAATAAATACGATACATGGTTTACAAAGCGAACATGTGAATTACGAAACGAATACTATAACTAAACAACCGGCTGTGAACTCGCTCAACTTTGTTGTTGACTCGTTGTTACATGCCTTGCAGGTCAATAGGTACTCATGGAGCTTGCACTGGGAGGCGTGGTCATTGTGGACATGGATCGTGGATGCCATGTTAAACATTTATGACATTTCAAACTTATTACTTATGTTGGGTTTTTCATTTATGCTTCCGCTATACATTGAAACTATACTTTTGTTTTGGAACACCTGTCATATTGTTTGGTTGAATTACATTTACTATTGTTCAATATGATTGGTGGCTTGATCCTGGTCATGTCACGCCTCCAGGCGGTGATACTCCGCGTGTGGATTTTGGGGGTGTGACATCTAGGAGGCCCAATTTTGCGATGATAATTGTGCATTATTTCTTGCGTTAGAATAATATTATCAGAAATTCGTCTTCCAGGAATGAACGCGGACTGATTGATACTAATGATATCTGGCAACCCATCTTTAACACGATTACTTATGATCTTGCTAATGCACTTGTACAACGTATTACAGCAAGAGATCGGCCGATAATCCGTAATAAATGAAGGAGTCTTCACCTTAGGAATCAAAGAGATCACTGTGTGATTCAATTGTTGTAACAGCTGGCCATTATGAAAGAAATCCTTCACGGCACCACACACGTCACCACCAACAAAATCCCAAGCCTTTTTAAAGAAAATCGAGGTAAACCCATCTGGACCGGGAGCTTTATTCCCTGCAATAGAGAACATAGTTGTTTTTATCTCATCATCAGTAACCTCACGGACCATGTGAACTGCCTTTTCTCCCGTTAAAACATTCTGAAACAAGTCCGGAGTCGGATGCACAGAAACGTTGGCTGTAGTACCAAAAAAATTTGTGTAATGATTCACCATAGCTTGCGGCACCATACCACCCTCATAAAAAGTACCATTCGCATCCCGAATAGAAAAAATTCTACTCCTATGATTCTTCGCTTTCACAACATTATGGAAGTACCTCGTGTTCGAATCGCCTAACGCTAGCCAGACGACTTTGGATTTTTGCTGAAGAAACCAAGCCTCATCCGTCACGGCACTCTTATAAAGTTGCAACAGTTCCGACTGTTTGTTCATCAGATCATCATTCAATGGGTCTTCATCCAAAGCATATTGACATTCATCCATCTCCTTCCTGAGACGCTTAACATTTTCATGTAAATTACCTTGTTTAAGTAATAGCTTCCGCAACGGAGTCTTCATTGGTTTCAGCTTTTTGACCACCTGGAACATCGACACTCCTGGAATATCCATACCCCAAATCCGAGTAACATCCTCTATAAATTCTCTTTTTTCAGCTAAGAAATTTGCAAATTTAAAAGGTTTCGGTTTGTCTGTTGTAACGTTCGGCAAGACAAGGATACATGGAGTATGATCCGAAAGCCGATAGGGATGAAAACACGCTGCTGCTGCTGGAAACAGATCGATAAACTTGGTATTCCCGAGAATACGATCAATTTTCTTAAAAACTGCACGATGTTTTTGCTGCTTATTCGTCCATGTGTAGTGAAGACCCGAACAATTTATATCAAACACCTCGATGGATTGAGTCTGGTGGCTTCGAAAATAGGTGGGCCAAAAAAATTGGATTCCTACACGGCGACAATGTGTACGGAATCATGGGGCAGGAGCAGCTTTGCTAGAGCTTTAATTGAGGTAAATGCAGCCATGGATTTAAAACGAAATGTTACTATGGCGGTTCCTGGTTTAAATGGTAGTAGCTACACTAAGGTGGATATTAGAGTTGAATATGATTGGGAACCTGTTAGATGTTCAGCTTGCTGTGTTTTTGGACATGACGATGCTACAAGTCCTAAAAACCTGGCTCGAATGGCTAGTAATGGTTCAAAGGAGCAGAGCCATGATGATGGATATACAGACGTAACAAGAAAGAAAGGGAATCAGGTGGGAATGAATAGCAAGAACCATAAAGCTCAGCAAGGTATCCAGCTGAAAAATCAGAAACCAAAGATGGTTTATAGGCCGATACCCAAACATAAAGCAAATGGAAATGGTGAGTCTTCGTCGCAGGTTCGGATGTCTAATTCATTTGAGATTTTGTAAGAGGATGGTGAGGGAATCCGAGAGGTGAATCTTAATCGTAAACCTAGTGATAGGACGGAAACAAGTAAGACTGGAGGTAAGAGTAATGGGAGGAGGTGCTAGTGTATGCTATTGAAGTTGATGACCTTCTCAACGAAATCCCGAGGTTTATGGATCGGAAATTAGATGGGAAAAATTCTGAAGGTGCAAGCACACCTGATTACGAAGTGTCCAATGGGTAGTATTGCTGCATGGAACATAAGGGGACTGAACCGCTCCCTTAAACAGAAAGAGGTTCGTCAAGTAATTGTGGAAAATCGTTTACAGGTGTGTGCCATTATGGAAACTCATGTGGATGCGTCAAATGTTTATAAGGTTTGTAAGAAGGTTTTCCAATGTGGAGTTGGGCTTCTAATGCTGCATGTTGTAATAAAGGTACTCGTATTATGGTGGGTTGGGATGCAAATTTAGTTGATGTTATGATTCTGGATCAGTCGGATCAAGTGGTTCATACGCAGATTGTTTTCAAAGCGGATCAAAAAACTCTGTTTTGCTCTCTAGTTTATGCTGATAATCAGTATAAAAATAGGAGAGATCTGTGGAAAAACTTATGTATGCATCATTCGTTTATGCGAGATAAGCCGTGGGTGATTATGGGCGATTTTAATTGCTCCTTATTCCTTGATGATACGCTTTCGGGCTCTTCTACAAATAGTATAGGGATGGCTGATTTTAAGGAGTACGTGAACCAGACTATATTCGCCCATGGAACCTCATCTTGCCCAACCCGGATATCGTCCCAGACTCTAGCGGCACTATAATCCTCATCTTTCCCTAATCTGGAACGCCAAACCAATCTATCCTGATTCAAAGGGTTTAACACAATAATGGGCATAGTTTGGAGAATCGGATATCGACTAATCCAAGCCATAGGCCACACCCATAGTCCATTCTCACATAGATCCGCCACCTTAGCATTCATAGTATCCAACATTAGCAATAGCTCTCGGATTGATGACAGAAATCAAAGGACAAACAACATCCCACTTATCAAACCAAGCTGATGTTGTAGTTCCATCCCCAATTTTCGTCCAAATATGACTTTGAACTACTGGCCGAATACTTAACAGTTTCCTCCAGCTCCAAGTTACATTGTTCTTGAGCGGCACATCCCAAAAACTCCTATCCTGAAGATGATAAGTGTGCATCCATTTAACCCATAGCGATTCCCGAAGAGTAAGAAGACTCCATACATGAGTAACCATTAGGGCACCATTCATTTCATAAATCCTACGAATACCCAACCCACCTTCCATTCGCGGCCTACAAACCTGATCCCATTTAACCTTAACTTTGCCTTTAATATCATTCCCATGAGTCCATAGAAAACGCTGCATCTTTTGTTCAAGGTCATTTATAATACGTTTAGGCAAAATAAAGACTGATGCCCAATAAATATGCATAGACGAGAGAACGGATCGAATCAGCTGTAATCTTCCTGCGAATGACAGGCACTTATTCTTCCAATTTGTAATCCTATTCTCCATGTTTTCAACTAGCCGCCTACAATCACTATAGAGCAGACGCGTTGAAATAAGGGGAACCCCCAGGTAGCGAACAGGTAGCACACCTTCTTTAAACGGCATAAAACTCCAAATACAATCTTTGACCGCGTTTGACACATTCCCAAAAAAGACTATACTCTTATTCATACTCGGGACCAGACCGGACATGCTCTTAAAAAGATTCAATGATTCCAAAATAACTTTCGCTGAATTGTGATCCCCTCGGGCAAATAAGAATAAATCATCGACGAAACACAAATTAATAATTCGATGCTTATCACATTTATTATGAAACCTGAAGTCAGCTGATTAAGACACTTGCTTTAGTAAAATCAGTGTGAGAACCTCCATTACCAAAGTAAATAAATACGGCGACATAGGGTCTCCTTGACGCAACCCACGCTTCCCTCTAAAGTAGCCATGAAGATTATCATTAATTGCCAAAGAAAAAGATGTAGAAGAGACACACGCCATAACCCATTTCACCAGTTTCCGGTCAAAACCAAATCCAACCCATGCTTCCCTCTAAAGTAGCCATAAAGATTACCATTAGGCCCCCTTCTCCTCTCCCTCTCTGGTATAGTCGACTGGCCTCGCTCCTATCCTATTTCTCTTGCATCTCGAAATTTCATCCAAAGAATAGAAAATGGTTAACACATGCCGATTGGAGAACGTACTCCCTTCCTAGCTATTAGTGAAACAGGGGCCATCACTCTAATACGAATCGAAAGAATCACTATCGGGTTTGGTACCAACCAAGACTATCGTGGTTGAAATACCATCAATTTTGAATAGTTATTAGAGCTTCTAATTAAGTCGATTAATATAATCTTCTGATTCAGTCAGTATTATCTCGTTCATGCTCCTCACCTGAGAAGCATTTCACTAACAACCTGAGGAGCAGTAACAAGTACCTCCCTTGGGGTCGGGTAGCTACAGTCACACACAGTTCCTTTACACAGTAAGACAGTAGCAGCAGTAGCTACACTGTACCTCCTTAGCCGGTAGCCAGTAGCCATTGGGTAGGAAACCTTGCCCGCCAACTAAAAAGAGCGATTGAGAGTGGATTTCAGGTTCGATAGTGTCGAGAAGGTATTAGCCACCGGTGACCGTACTTTCATAAAAGCACCATTGGGCGGTGGTTCCTCTTCTCTTCTTCCTCTGAACCTCGAACAAAAAAAGATCTCGGCATCAGCTCGACTAAGAGTTCCGAATAAAAAAAGGAAACTTCACTTTACTTAAGACGAAGGAACTGAGTGCAAAAAAACCGGTTTCGCTTCAAACTACTAGTAATTAAGACTAAAAGTAAGGAAGTCCTTTTCTTGACTTGGCATGCTTTCATTATACCTACCCCCTTTAAAAAAAAACTTGATTTCAATCTCAACAAAGAAATGAAAGCATAACTCTTTGCTTGTTGTCCTCTTACTTACTCAATTATGGAGGTCTCTCGGGTGTCTGATCCGATCAGTCTCGTGATGAAGAGAATTCCGATCTTCCACTAAGAAAGGTCTCGTCACGACAACTCAATTTATCCGGTAAACTACTAGGGGCTCCCCATGGTTTATTAAAAGGGAGGGGAGATTTGCTCCTCATCCGGGGGTTCATTTCATTCATTATGCACTCAAAAGTGAAGGTCTTAAAAACTTCATAGAATTCATGATCGACCATTCCATTTGTGCTTTCAGCAAGTAGGCGACGCGAATCTATTTCTATGCTTCAATCGGATACCAATTGCTTGGATGCGTTTGAAGCCTCGAGATGACTTGCAGAAAAAAAGCTTTCTAGGTTTGTCTTCTGTCTCCGTAACAAATGGTCCATTTATTGATGGGCGAACGGCGGGTATTGAACCCACGCGTGGTGGATTCATAATCCACTGCCTTGATCCACTTGGCTACATCAGCCCCTACCCCCGCACAGGTTTCAGTCTCTATCTACGATCAGATCCTTTCTGAACTCCCCTGTGACCGCTATCAAAGAGAAGCTTTTTCCTATACTATAGTTGCAAGTCTATAGTTCTCTTTCCGAATGAAGTGAAACAAAGCTTTAAACAAAGAGGTTGGGATGTTCACTTCATTGATTTGACTTCACTTTACTTAAGATTAAAGAGAGGGGCCGGGTGGGCAGTAAAGGCTCATTTAGTAGATAGCGAGCGAGCAGCAAGCACCTACTCCTATCAAAATGAAAAGAAGCTGAACTTGAATTAAAGAAGCAAGCCTCTATCAGAGAAAGGAAAGTTGTTGCGCGTTAGCGCATTCGTTTTCTTGCTCGTTAGCGCCCTTTCTTCAGCTGGCTTCGCCTTATCTATTCATCTCTTTTTTAAAACGGAGATTTAGGGATTTCTCTGTTTCATAGATCTTGAAACCAGGTCTATCCCTGGAAGAACCAACACTTAAAGGGTGTAAGCAACGGAAGGTTCTCACCCTGTCCCCGACATTGTTCTCCGATGATGTCCCCTGGGTGAAAGGGGACAACATTCTCTTTCTTTCTTCAATCGTTCCGATCAGGAAAAGTGGGTTGGTTCGTTTTGTCCTCCTATCTACGCAATTCTCTGTCTTCGTTCGTGATCATGTTGGGCGAAAGGTAGTTGTAGAGGAGCGGCTGTGAAAGGGATTTCCCCCCTTTCCATTGAAGTAGGGAGGGCTTCCTTCCCCACCATTCCGCTCTATTATAGGGATTTTACCGATGCTGAAGGTAGCTTGCTTACCAAGCCACCCCCACTTGAGAAGCTGGTCGCTAGAAAAAAGCGACGAGGAAGCAAAGCTGTCTACGAAGCTTTGCTTCTCCCCTTGTATTCGTAATAATCGGCTCGTCGCAACTTTTATTCAAAAGGTAACCGATGGTTCCCGACTTTCTTTGTTTTCCGCAACCATAACCCTTTTTCCGATTACATAAACTTTTTTCTTTTTCATAGCGATACGCTCTAAAAAAAGTGAAGGATAATCAACCCTTCTAGAAGCGATAGCTTCCCGCCTCCTTCATTCCTACTGCCTCCTTCGGTGAGAAGTTCCCTTCCTTTTCTAAAAAAAGAAAATGCCTGATTGGTCTGCTCAGCAAACGTACAAAGTGGACCGCTGTTTGGCTGACCCCCTTCTTCCCATTCGGGTTGGGTTGACCTAGAAGTACAGTAAGGAATGGAACCGCTTGAGAGTCGTCTGAAGTTCACACTTGGGTAAAGACGACTGTCTTTGAAAACGGAACACGAACCAATTTCAGCTATTTCGGCTTCTTATTGAGCGTAGCGAAATCAAGGTTTATGAGAAAGTCAGCGAAGTTTCTATGATGTTCTATCTTTGCGCAATCTAGCTCCACAGTGACAGCGGAAGGCTCCGCACATGAGCCTCGTTAGACTCAGCAGAAGTGTAAGGTGTAAGTGAAGAGAATATAAGAGATGAAGTCTGCCCCTTAGCCTAGTCTATATCCACAGCTGACGCAACTCCGTCTCACTACTACTTAATTAATTAATGGCTAAACTTTTTCATAACCTGAGCTTTCCTTAACCAGTTGACCTTACTTCGTAACCTTAGCCTCTCTTTCTTTATAGTTCGACTAAGTGACTTCGTAACCGAAACCTACTTTTTTTCTTACTGTAGCATAGGCCTTCGCCACTTCAAACGGGCGCTTCACCCCTCTTTTTTTCTTAGAAAGAGGGCCTTACTTATTCAGGGGGTGGGGGAACCATAGGAAGGGGGGACGAACCGCCGAATTTACATCTGAAATCGCCAACATGAACACAAACAAAATCTTTAATTTCGTATAGAAAGAAAACGAACCACTTCTATTCTCGGAGCCCACGGAGCGGTAAATGAAGAATGGCCTTTTGGTCCCTTTCGTCCAGTGGTTAGGACATCGTCTTTTCATGTCGAAGACACGGGTTCGATTCCCGTAAGGGATAGGTACTCATTCTCGGCCGCTTTCAGTTAGTGTTCATTGCTGAGTGATCACTCGCTATATGGCTGGAAAAGGTGGCCCGGAAGCTTCCTCTCTCCCAGCAAGCAAGATGAGATCACCACTTCTCTCGGACTTCCTTTACTTCGTAACCTTAGCTTCAGATGTCCTTTCATAGATTCTCGAACCTCCGACATATATAATATCCATTCATACGTTCTTTTTCTCCTCCCCTCAGTCATAGAGTCATCTTTCCCCCCTTTTCTTTTTATTTATTTCTTTTTCTTTTTAGGCATTGAACCTCGCCGCTCCGTGGGGTGCTGAGTGGCGTCCTCCCCTCCCTAATACCTAATACATAGTTCCGTCTATGGAGCCTAAAGCTTCAACCATGGCATAGCAGTAAGCAGTAAGTTGGCCTAGTTTCTCGCCTAGCCTTCGCCTTCTTTAGTGGCCAAGTTAAGGCATTCACCGGTTCTTCGGCCTACCACCTTGATCAAAGTTGAGCTTGTTTCATTTTAGCTACCGGCCCAAACAAAAGAGATTAGCCTCTTGATCGATCGATTGATTGGATCGAAGTATGAAGGGATTGATTGAAGTGTGAGATCAGCCCAAGACTAAGGCCGAGCAACTAGCTGCTGCAGGATTGGACGTCTATCTCTCTCACCACGCTCCCCTACTCCTATAAAGGCCGACAGAAGGAAAGCTCGTTACCGCAACGCTCGTTCACCCCTTTGGCTTCTTCCATTCAAAAAGGTAGTTTTTTTCTTATTGGCAAATAGCATCTTGAAGTGAAGCGAAGATTGATAGAGATGGCGGGTCGGTCAAGTGCACTCGTTATTCGATTCCATCCTCGATCCCACCAAATTGATATTCAAAAGTTTGTATCTCTTCTTTACTTTTAAGTGACAAGGGGGTGACAAAGTTCTCTATGTCGCCGTCTCCTCAATGAGCGTAGATTGATAGAGATGGCTTTTGTGCCGGTCCATCTGTATCCCATTCTTCAGGTATAGTTTTCTTTGATCACAGATCGACAGTCCTTTCTCCCCCTTTCGTCATAAGGCATGGTCTGAATCTGAACCATTCCTATGTTTAGGTCCCTACTAAGCATAATTCGTAAACTATGAATGGCTATTTGAAGACTTTTTCAAAAGTTTCTAGCAAAGCATAAAAATGAGAAACGCTCTTATGAGGTAATTCTGAGTTAAACTACTTGTGTTAGCATGGAAGTCAGCCCGCCCCATTCTGCTACTAGGGTTCCAAACCTTCACCTAAGTTCTATAAAGACCTTTCCAACTCAAGAGATGCTAAAGCTATTGTGAATTGGTCTTTCTAAGTCGGAAAGAGGGCTTTGGTTTAAGAGCAACTCGAAAGTACTTGACTTCAGTCCCAGTACTGAAAGACGTGACTTCAGGAGTGGATTTCAGAAGGAAAGACTTCGTTTACTTCCTGCAAATTCTTATGTAAGAACTAGTAGAAAGAAAGGAATTTTGAACTAAATAAGGCAGCATTGATAGACCGTTGAATGAGAATGCTTGAGTGGGAATCGTCTTAGCAACTGGCTATAGACATGACTAAAAGTTGCCAGGAGAGGAGAGGCAATCTTTCATGAGAGAGGGACGAGCGAGTGAGAGATTGGGGAAAAAAGAGGTAGGCCTTATGAGAGGTCATTTAGGGGCCTTGTTAGCGAGCCAACATTCTTCCCTAAGCTGCCAGAGTCCGATCGAAACGAGCAAGAGATAGAGGAATCATCGCTCATAGATGTGAATTGAGAAAGCAAGCCCTAATTCTTTTTCATCTCCTCGGGCAAGACCAATTATAAGTCGACGTCTTAACCTGACTTCCTAAACTCAGTTGAATGTTGAAGCAGTAGCTCTGGATCGAGAGCAGGATGCTTACCGTGGGTATTATGAAAAGGGGAAAGGCTTTTTTTTTATAGAGAGAGTTATAGGAGAATGGAAGACCAAAGAGACCCAACTCATATCGTACCAAGAACTTGCCATTGACCTGATCAAGCGCTTTAGGGAGATCCCTTTCACCCATGTTCCGAGAATAGAAAATCGCTTGGCTGACTCACCAGCCCTTATGGAATTCTTACTCAGCCACTCTTGTACACCTGCTAGTACACCGAAGCACAGAGTCGCTTGTCATCGACATCCGAGCCACAGAGAGCCCTTCCACCGAACGGGACTCATTTCTCTTCTTGGATGAAGACTATCGGGAGTTGGAACATGATGAACTATCACCAGTCAAGACGAGGAAGATTACGAGGACGATGGGTACCATGGTATTATTCTTTCTACAATTACCTCAAGACGGGTTCATATCGGAGTACGCCACTCGTGGTCAGAGGAGAGCCCGGAGGGAACTTTCCCGACGATTTGTGATCTTGGGAGATGTCCTTTACAAAAGGTTACTCGCCCTTCCGAAATAAGGAGCACACATTGTTGAACAAGCTTATTCAAGTGGGTGCGGAGGACACGTCAACAGCCAAATGCTTGCCAAGAAAATCATGAGGCAAGGCCCCTATGAAAAGTAAGGGTGTCAAGAGATGTCAGAAATGTCAACTCCTTTGATTTGATGGAATTTTCTTTCAAAATGCTGCATCATGTCGAATGGCGGGTCCATCGTCTATCCCCAAGGTAAGACCCCGAATGAAAAAATCGTACCTTCGAAGGCTGCGATCAGGAGTTGCTTAACATCATTGAGAACAGGAGATCAGAAGATTTGGTGGAGGCTAAAGTCAAAAGTGAATCCAATTTTTTTGGCCCACCTATTTTCGAAGCCACCAGACTCAATCCATCGAGGTGTTTGATATAAATTGTTCGGGTCTTCACTACACATGGACGAATAAGCAGCAAAAACATCGTGCAGTTTTTAAGAAAATTGATCGTATTCTCGGGAATACCAAGTTTATCGATCTGTTTCCAGCAGCAGCAGCGTGTTTTCATCCCTATCGGCTTTCGGATCATACTCCATGTATCCTTGTCTTGCCGAACGTTACTAGAGACAAACCGAAGCCTTTTAAATTTGCTAATTTCTTAGCTGAAAAAAGAGAATTTATAGAGGATGTTACTCGGATTTGGGGTATGGATATTCCAGGAGTGTCGATGTTCCAGGTGGTCAAAAAGCTGAAACTATTGAAGACTCTGTTGCGGAAGCTATTACTTAAACAAGGTAATTTACATGAAAATGTTAAGCGTCTCAGGAAGGAGATGGATGAATGTCAATATGCTTTGGATGAAGACCCATTGAATGATGATCTGATGAACAAACAGTCGGAACTGTTGCAACTTTATAAGAGTGCCGTAACGGATGAGGCTTTGTTTCTTCAGTAAAAATCCAAAGTCGACTGGCTAGCATTAGGCGATTCGAACACGAGGTACTTCCATAATGTTGTGAAAGCGAAGAATCATAGGAGTAGAATTTTTTGTATTCGGGATGCGAATGGTACTTTGTATGAGGGTGGTATGGTGCCGCAAGCTATGGTGAATCATTACACAAATTTTTTTGGTACTACAGCCAACGTTTCTGTGCATCCAACTCCGGACTTGTTTCAGAATGTTTTAATGGGAGATAAGGCAGTTCACATGGTCCGTGAGGTTACTGATGATGAGATAAAAACAGCTATGTTCTCTATTGCAGGGAATAAAGCTCCCGGTCCGGATGGGTTTACCTCGATTTTCTAAAAGGCTTGGGATGTTGTTGGTGGTGACGTGTGTCGTGCTGTGAAGGATTTCTTTCGTAATGGCCAGATGTTACAACAATTGAATCACACAGTGATCTCTTTGATTCCTAAGGTGAAGACTCCTTCATTTATTACGGATTATAGGCCGATCTCTTGCTGTAATACGTTGTACAAGTGCATTAGCAAGATCATAAGTAATCGTATTAAAGATGGGTTGCCAGATATCATTAGTATCAATCAGTCCGCGTTCATTCCTCGAAGACGAATTTCTGATAATATTCTTCTAACGCAAGAAATAATGCACAATTATCATCGCAAAATTGGGCCTCCTAGATGCGCTTTTAAAGTCGATATTCAGAAGGCATATGACACGGTTGAATGGAGTTTTTTGGAGAGTTCGTTAAAAGGCTTTGGTTTTCATCCAAAGATGATTCGTTGGATTATGGCGTGTGTGACTTCTACGTCGTTCTCGCAGGCTATAAACGGAAACCTGTTTGGATATTTCAAAGGGAAAAGAGGGTTGAGACAAGGTGACCCCATGTCGCCTTATTTGTTCATTATGGTCATGGAAATTTTTACTCTGATTTTGCAACAACAGGTGGCGGTTTCTAATGACTTTAAGTTCCATATTAATTGTCAAAGGCAAAGTATCATTAACTTGTGCTTTGCGGATGATCTTTTTTTATTTGCTAGAGGAGACCAGAAATCGGTGAGAGTCGTTATGAGTGTTCTTGACACTTTTAAGACTATGTCGGGGCTTGTCCCAAGCATGACAAAGAGCACAGTGTTTTTTGGTAATGTGACGGACCAGGTTAAAACTCGTATTCTTAGTATCATGTCGTTTGAGGAAGGTACTCTTCCTGTTCGTTACTTAGGCGTGCCACTGATTTCATCGCGGCTAAAATATAAAGATTGCAAACGTCTTGTGGAAAGTATGGATGCTAGGATTGATGACTGGAAAGCTAAATGCTTGTCTTTTGCTGGTAGAGTGCAACTCATTAGATCGGTGATTGCATCAATGCATATATATTGGGCCTCTGTTTTTATTTTAGCCAAACGTATTATTCATGATCTGGAAGACAGGATGAGGAAATTCTTATGGACGCAAGGAATAATATTAGAGGGAAAGCGAAGGTGAGCTGGAAAGTGGTGTGCTTGACAAAACATGAGGGTGGATTGGGCATTCGAAGGGTAGAAGATATGGATATCGCTTTGATGGCAGTCCATATTTGGAGCTTAATCACCCAAAGAGAGTCTTTATGGGTCAAATGGATTCACTCCTATCGTATTCGAGACAGAAGTTTTTGGGATATTCCGATCAAAAACAACATTACGTGGAGCTGGAGGAAAATGCTTCAGTTACGACCGAGTATTCGAGATTTTATTTGGACAAAGGTAGGAGATGGAAAGGACACAATGGTGTGGTTTGATATGTGGAATGAAATATGTCCTCTCAGGTCCATTGTTACTCCCAGGTTAATTGCTAATGCAGGTTTCAATATGAACACTAGGTTGGCTGACATTTTTGTTCAAGGAGAATGGTGCTGGCCAGCTAATTGGTTCACCAGATTTCCGATTTTATTAAATGTTCAGGATTTTGAGATCTATGTTACTCGTAAAGATCAGATTTTGTGGAAAACGAGACAAGGAGCCTTACGGACTTCTCTACATCGGTGGCTTGGGATAACCTTCGGCGACATCAAGATGAAGTTCTGTGGGCAAATGTTGTTTGGTTTCCCCAAGCTATTCCGAAACATGCTTTTCTTATGTGGCTGATCGTTCAAAAGAAGCTGAAAACTCGGGATATTATGAGCAGCTGGAATTCATCAGGTAACGCGAACTTGAATCTGTTATGTTGCTCGCTGTGTGTTTCGGGTCCGGACTCGCATAACCACTTGTTCTTCGAATGTGCTTACTCGGCCCAAGTGTGGAAGGACGTCAAAGTGTTAGCAGGTATGGAGTCAATTCGGAATGAGTGGATCGACATTTTTGAATACTTGGTGGGTATAGCGAATTCTAAGTCCAATAACCATGTGATTTCGAAACTAGTGGTGAGTGCATCGGCATACTTTATTTGGGAAGAGAGAAATAGAAGACTCTTTACTGCTCAGAAAAGAAGTAAGAATCAACTTGTCGAGGTGATTCGTGGTACTGTCAGGATGAAGCTTCATACCATGCTTTTCAAGTCTTCTAATCAGACGGAGCGGGCGCTGCAACAGTGGATGCTTCCTCGTGGAGTGTTGGTAGCGGATGATGATTGTGGCTGACTTGTATTTTTTTGATTGTTTAGTGTAGAGGTTTTTGTTGTTTGATTGTTTTCCTTGTTGGTGCGTTTTTTCGGATAGAGCGCGTGTTGACTCTCGTATGGCATGTCATACGTGAGAACTGAGAAGTATTTCTGCTTCTTACTTGTTTTTCATTGGTTATAATATTCACCGGGGTAACCCTTTACCCAAAAAAAATAGAGCTGTGGTAAGCAATATAAATCGCCCCTGACTCTCTCTCTATAAAAAAGCCCTTCTTCATTCTTAACTTAATAAGGCTTCGGCCCTATGGAGTTAAGGGAAGTGCAGATCTGGAGTGTTTGGACCAGAAATAAAGGCTTTGCAGCAAGCATAGTTGTACCGAAATGCAATTTTCCGGGCATACGAGAAAAGTGTCCAGCCGAGCATATTTGTTTGCTAGTTTCTTGATCTCGAAAATCTTGTACTCAGAGTCACGGATAAAGTGGAATACCCATCGCCTTTGATACTTGGTGGATGACCTTTCTTGTGGCTTTTTCCCGTCCCTTTTGGTACCATTCACCCTTTTCCAAGCATAGGTAGAAGCCCTCTTTCCCATACACAACGACGGTTCCAAGCAAGATGAATAGTTTATAGTCGACTCAGTATCGGTGAAATCCCCCCATTGAATCTCTTTAGCACCTATTCTCTTGTAGTGCACCCTTCATCGAAAGAGTAGGCGGTTGAAAGACCCACCTATGAATAAAGCCTTTAGGTTGGGAGATCTCAAAGGGGAACCTCTCTTAGCTTATCAGTCCCTGTATTATTCAACTCATCTGTCCACTTATCTTGTCCAAAGTAGAAGGAATTTTTCAATCCTTTGTTTCGAAGGTAATCCGCCAGTCTCTAGACTGGAAAAGATTCAATCCACTTGTTGGCCTGTTTCTATGTCTTGTAGCTTCTAATGCCTTAGCTTCAAAGGGGCTTGTTGGCCACCTTCTTAGCTCTTGATGTCTGCTTTAAATTAAGCTTCGTCGAAATACGGCTCGTAGCTTACAACATCTTATGAGAAGGGCCTGTAGCTCGATAAAATTTAAGGCCAGTTGCGTACTTGCTAGAGACGGATTCCGCCATTCCCTGAAACATCAGGGCCCAGCTTGAAAAAGATTTGGATGTGGATGGTAGATAGCATATTTTTTATATATCCCCAAAATGAGAGCTATTAGATGAGAAGAGACTTCGCGCCATGGAACATGCCCAGGTCTACCAGAAAAGGGGCTTTCAAGTGAATTCCAAAATAAGGTAATATAGAGAAAGGTCAAGAGGGAAACTCCATTTTGTGCTCGATCTCTTCTGTCATGCATCATGGCTGGGTGAGTTGTCACATTGCGAATGAACCTCCGTGCTTCCAATCTGGTCATGCACTTCTTTAAGATGTGGAACCGGGGAGCTTTCCTCTTATAAAGAGGGCTAAATCTTTCGTAGGGGGTAAGGATGGTGTCGAGGTCTTAATAGAAAGCGGTTGATAGTCCCGTCTGCTAGGCTTTTCCGAACTTCCCTTCGCCTTTTTATCTTTTAGTTAAGGGGGGTTTCAGAGAATCATCCGAATGAGATAAGGTTGTCAAATGGGGGAAGAGGAACGAGAGGCGTCCCTGGCTCACTAGTAGGTGAAGGAGGGGATTAAAAAGGGCTCATTTCACCTGCCCATGCATTCGTTCGGATCCATTCTTCCTTCTTTACCTTTTCAACCCACCCTTACTAGCTAATAGGCCTTACTAAAAAAGCGAATTTGCCTCTTCCTGGTAATGAATTAAGCGGCAGTGAGGAGGTCCGGTTCCATAGTGATTTCGTCTGCTTTTGGAACTTAGATTCCTAGGGACAAAGAAAGTGACTTCGGACTTTTGAATTCTCAGAACCTCCTTTGAATGAAAGAACTTGAGAGGGTCTCACAGGCATCTCTCTTCGAGCGGCAGTGCAAGCTCAGATGGTGTTAGCACTGGCAGAAAGTCCTGGATTAGTTTGTACCGGTGTGGGTTCCTGAGTGGTGACTTGTCCCCCTTGATGTTGTGGCATTGGATTAGTATAGATCCCCAGTAGCTTCAGTGACATTGGCAGCTTTAAGGTATGCCTTAACTTTTTGGGGAAAGGGTTACCCCGGTGATTCTATATATTCATAACCAATAAAAACAAGTAGTGTTGAGAAGCCAACACTAGTTCAGACATATGACAGACCCCTATGACTGTAAAAACCAAAACCCGAAATAAAACCAACAAAAGTATCAACACCTAGACAAATTTCTAGAAAATAAGAAAACAATCAAGAACAATCAGCCTCCATTATCAATGACACCGTCGCTATGAATCTCCCAGCTTTCCAACAATTTTCTCACTCTATCCGTGTTCCTGAACTTAACTCCCATTAGCTTGTATCGGACAGTACTTAAAATGAGGTCATGCACCGTATCCGGCGGTCTTGCATGGTTCTTGAAGAGTCTTGCGTTCCTCTCTTGCCAAATAGTATAAGCCGTGGCAGCCACAATTAATCGACTTACATAATTATCAGCCGATTTAGAACTAGCCCGGTCCCGTAACCAATCAACAATGTTGCTCCATTTTGAATCGACAGACGCCATGTTCCCTTTGGATCTAACCGAACTCCACACTTGAGATGAAAAGCCACATTCGAAAAAAAGATGTTCATAAGAATCCACATTCGCATAGCATAGCACACAACACATCATGTTCATACTCTTCCTCCTAGACAAAACCCATTGCAAAATTTTGTCTTGAGTCAACAGTTTACCCCGCATTACTAACCACATATGGAACGCATGGCGCGGAATGCACTTTGAGAACCAAACAATTTTAACCCAATCCACCTCGGCCTCGGTAGCTCTAATGGAGTCCCAAGCCGATGACGAAGAAAAATCGCTCAGATTGTTACCAACCTTCCACAAAGTACGGTCACTAGTATCCGGAATACAATGAGGTTGATCCAACTGATTAATAACCGGAAATAAATTCCTCCACTCGACTGGCCAGTTCCAAGTACCATCCCCATAAACATCCTGAACGGTATCAGCTAGGCCAAATCCAGCTCGAGTAATAACCCTCGGAGAAAGGAAAGAACATAGCGGACCACCATCACACCAAAAATCATACCATGCTGATGTAGAGTTTCCATTTCCGAGTTTTACCCAAATATAGCGTCTAAACTCTGACCGTATCTGAATTATCTTCCTCCAGCTCCAGCAACAATTGGTGACAGTTTTACAATTCCATAGAGTGTGGCCTCTTAACCGGTAAGAATGAATCCAAGCAACCCAAAGCGATTCTCGGTTTGTAACGATACTCCACACATGGAAAGCCATAAGAGCACGATTCACGTCCCGGATCCTTCTAATACCTAACCCACCTTCATGCTTTGGAAGACAAACCACCTTCCATCCCACTTTCGCTCTCCCCTTATGAGTCGCATCCGTAGCCCATAAGAAATTACGCATAAGTGCCTCCAATTCCTTAATAACACGAGCCGGTAGTAAGAAAACTGAAGACCAGTACACATACATAGACGACAAAACTGCAATAATCAGCTGAAGACGGCCAGCAAATGACAGAAATTTATTCTTCCAACTGTTAATACGGTTTTCCACGCGCTCCACCAGGATATGACAATCTGAATATGAGAGCCGAGGTGAGATAAGAGGGACTTCCAAATACCGAACCGGGAGAGCACCCTCCACAAACGGCAGGATATTGAGAATAGCAATTTTAACATGATTTGGGACATTGCAAAAGTAAGCTGTACTCTTTTGAATACTAGGTGTTAATCCTGACATCTGCGTAAACTTAGTAATCGATGTCATAATACAACTCGCCGAGCTAACATCACCTCTCGCAAACAAAAATAGGTCATCGGCAAAGCAAAGGTTGATGATAAGATGTTTTTCACATTTATTATGATACCTGAAAGAAGAATCAATTCTAGTTACCTGTTGCAAAATACACGTCAGCACTTCCATCACAAGCGTGAAAAGATACGGAGAGATCGGGTCCCCCTGGCGTAACCCACGTTTACCCATAAAGTACCCATGAACATTACCATTAACACATATCGAGTAAGAGGGGGACGAAACACAAAGCATAATCCAATCGACCATTTGCCTATTAAAACCAAACCCGATCAGAGCATATTTGAGAAAATTCCAGTCCACAGTATCATACGCTTTCTGAATATCCACCTTGAATGCACACCTAGGAGGACCCGAGTTCCTATGATAGTTGTGCATCAGCTCTTGTGTAAGTAAAATATTATCCGATATTCTTCTACCCGGGACAAACGTCGACTGGTTGATACTCACAATTCCACTTAAAGCACCTTTAATACGATCCGCTAGAAGTTTACTAATACACTTATAGAGAACATTACAGCAAGAGATCGGCCTATAATCCGATATGGTGGACGGCGTAGACACCTTCGGAACCAGAACTATAAGGGTGTGATTAATTTCTTATAGAAGACGCCCTGTATTAAAGAAATCCAGAATAGCATTCGTAACATCATTACCTATACCAAAATCGTCCTTGAGGAGTCCGGTGAATAACCAGGTTTCAACATCAAACCCGTTTGACATTCTTAAGGACGATGATGGTAATCAGGGAGGTAGTACTGTGGGTCGAGTGGAGAAGAAAACTGCGCAGACTAGAAGCGACAAGCAGGATTCGGATAAGGAGGAGGTCGTTGAAGTCTATAATGAAACTAGTGAATTTATGACCTCGGGTACACATTTGTCTTCTTCGAGAGCAAAGGCTAGCACCTCTTCCACAAAATTCTCCAATGGATAGATCTTTGTTGGTTCATGTGAAGGGGTTGCCGCTTTCTGGCAATTTCATTTTTGATGATGGCGGATGAGGACTTTATTTTTGTTTTTTTGTATTGTTTCATCTACTAATGTATAGTAGGCTAGGTTATGGGGTGTCATAGTTTTCCTTGGTTTTTTTGTTTTACATATATGGGGCATGTCCTGTATATGAACTAGTGTGGAACACATCCTCACTACTTGTACTTATTTACGGTTGTTTTAATAGAATCACCGGGGTAACCCTTTACCCAAAAACATCATTACCTATAATCGGCCATGAATTCTTAAAGAAAGCAGCGGTAAACCCGTCAGGCCCCGGAGCTTTATCATTACCAATAGCAAAAACGGCCGCCTTAACCTCCTCAATAGTGACCGGACGCACCATATGACTAGCCACATCAGTATTCAGTACTTTAGAAAATAAATCCGGAGAAGGCGTTAGTGAGACGTCCCCTTGACCACCTAGAAAATTAGCATAATGATCCACAAAAGCTTTTGATACATTATGCCCATCTAAAACATGCCCACTAGCATCTGTGATCCCATCTATCCGGCTTCTATGGTTCCTGCTTTTCAAAGAATTATGAAAAAAAAAAGTATTAGCGTCCCCTGCTCGAAGCCACTCGACTTTTGAATTTTGCTTAAGGAATCTTTCTTCATCCAAGCAAGTTTCCTGATACTCCCGAAGCACAATTTTTTTGGGTAAAGGGTTACCCCGGTGATTCTATATATTCACAACCAAAACAAAACAAGTAGTGTAGAGAATCTACACTAGTTCAATCATGAGACATGCCCATGAAAGTAGATCCAGCAACAAAGCAAAAGAAAAGACATCCCAGAAACAACACCTAGACAAACATCTAGACAAAGACGGAAACCAAAAATTACAAACTAATCAACCGCCTTCATTTTCACTGTCTTTTGTAATCTCCCATTCTCCCAGCAGCTTGCGCACCCGACCAGTATCTTTTAACTTTGCTCCCATCAACTTGTATCTCACTGTTTTCAGAATAGTGTCACTCACCGTTTCAGGAGGTCTCAATTGATTTTTAAATAACCTGGCATTCCTCTCTTTCCAAATACTATACGCGGCGGCTCCAACAAGAACTTTAGCAACATAAACATCGGCTCTTTTTGAACGAGCTCGAACCTGAAGCCACTCGACTATATCCACCCATCTCGGACAAACAGAACTCATCCCCACCCTATTTCAAACCATAAGCCACACTTGAGATGAGAACTTACACTCAAAAAACAAGTGAGAATGAGAGTCAAAATTCTCATAGCATAATAAACAGCACATCATGTTCAAGTTTTTCCGCCGAGAAAGATCCCATTGCAGAATTTTGTCTTGCATAAGAAGCTTACCTTTCATAATCAACCACATCATAAAAGCATGCCTAGGGATACATTGGCCAAACCAAACAATACTGCACCAGTCAACTTCTGGCTCTCTATGCCGAACCGAATGCCAAACACCAGAGGACGAGAATTCTTTAAGATCACTACCATCTTTCCATAGTAATCGGTCAGGTTTTACCGGGTCTAAATGAAGGTGATCAAGCTGAATGAGAATGGGGAATAGATCCCTCCACGCCATAGGCCAATTCCAAGCCCCATTAGAGTAAATATTAGCCATCGGGTCATCCAAACGAAAATCCGCATCTGTAATAGTTCTTGGAGACACAAAATCACCAAGAGGCCCCAATTCGCTCCAATAATCAAACCAAGCCGACGTATTATGACCATTCCCTAACTCGGACCATATATGATTTCGAATAAAAGGCCGTAACTGGATCAGCTTTCTCCAAGACCAACAAGTGTTCGACGGCGATTTGCAAACCCAGAAACTTTTCCCTTTTAAACGATATGAATGAACCCACTCAACCCACAGGGACTCTCGCTTAGAAACAATACTCCAAATGTGAGCCGTCATCAGAGCTTTATTCATATCCCCAATACGTCTAATACCCAAACCCCCTTCGTATTTAGGCGTACAAACAGATTTCCAAGAAACTTTAGATTTACCTCTTCTAAAGGAAGCATCTTGAGACCATAAGAAGTTTCTCATTCTAGCTTCAAGCTCCTGAATCACCCGAGTCGGCAAGATAAAAATCGAGGACCAATAGATGTGCATAGAAGAGAGAACTGAAATAATAAGTTGAAGTCTTCCCGCAAACGATAATAACTTGTTCCTCCAATGCATTATTCGTTTCTCTAACTTTTCCACGAGCACACGACAATCATTATACCTGAGTTTCGAAGAAATAAGAGGGACCCCCAAATACTTCACAGGTAACTCTCCTTCCACAAAAGGCATAATGTTCAGAATAGCCTGTTTGACATGGTCATTAACATTACAAAAGAAAACCGTGCTTTTCTGATTGCTAGGCACTAACCCCGACATCTTAGTGAACTTTGAAAGAGAAGACATAATACACTTAGCCAAATTCACTTCCCCTCTAGCAAAAAGAAAATGATCATCTGCAAAACAAAGATTGATAATCTGCTGCCTTTCACATCTGTTATGGAATTTAAACGAAGAATCTATCCGAACCGCATGTTGAAGAATACCAGTCAAAACCTCCATGACAAGAGTAAATAAATAGGGAGATATTGGATCCCCTTGTCTTAACCCCCGGTTACCTTTGAAAAAACCATGCACCATACCATTTACACAAACCAAAAATGAAGTAGAAGACACACAAATCATAATCCACTCCACCATCTTACTATTGAAACCAAAGCCAAGCAGCACACTTTTGAGAAATCTCCAATCGACCGTATCATAAGCTTTCTGAATATCTACTTTAAACGCACATCTAGGAGGACCCACATTTCGATGATAATTATGCATTAACTCTTGCGTTAAAAGAATATTATCCGAAATCTTCCTTCCAGGAACAAAAGCCGATTGATTGATGCTGACAATCTCGTTCAGGGCTCCCGAAGCACAATTGCTTCCTCAATCCGTAACTCCACCACCATATAATTTTTGTCAATCTCCTTTTGAATGGATTCAAGTTTATCACGCAAGACAACAACCTTCGAGTGGAGGTTACCTTGTTTGAAGAGAACAGACCGCAGCAGCTGTTTCAGGAGCCGGAGCTTCTTTACAACTCTAAACTGATGAACACCATTCACTTGAACCTCCCAACCAGTCTTTACAATATCATGAAATTCCGGTTTGTGAACTAAAAATTTAGCGAACTTAAAAGGCTTCGGTTTCATTCTACCAGCATTGGTAATTTTTAGAATACACGGGCAATGATCCGAAATCCCATAAGGCTTAAATATAGCATGCGAGTCAAGAAATTCAGCAACAAAAGCAGTATTACCCAAGACTCAATCAAGTTTCTTAAGCAAACCGACACCCTTTTTAGGTTTTTGATTCCAAGTGAAGTGCATACCTGTCCTATTAATATCGAACACCTCCATAACCTCCACACAATCTCTAAACTCCTTCATACCTAACGAGATGGATGACGTACCCACAGACTTATCTTCAAGAAACAAAGCTGAGTTAAAATCACCCATAACCACCCACGGCTTGTTTTCAACCAAAATCCTATGCTTCGCCAAATTACTCCATAAATGTCTTCTATAAATATAGGAATTAGCCGCATACACAATAGAACAAAAAAATAGTTTCTTATCCTGCTTTAAAAACACCTGGATATGCATCACCTGATCCGTTTGAGATAATACCATGACATCAGCGACATCCGGGTTCTATCCAAGAATAATTCGAGTACCTTTATCACAGCAATTTCCATTAGAAGTCCAATCCTAGTTTCTAAACACCGAAGAACAAACTCTACTCAGGTTTCCAACATTCACATGAGACTCAAGAATTGCACAACAACTCAGCTTATTATCTTTAACAGCTTGCCGAACCTCCATTTGTTTCAGAGGGCGGTTCAACCCCTTTATGTTCCAAACAGCGAAACTAATCATTAGAAACCACTTGTTTAGGAGTGCTTGCCCCTTTACTATTGGTTTCTCGTCTATCCTCCCTGATAAATTCATTAGTTTCATTATACACCTCCACTACCTCTTCGTCATCTGACATATTTTGATCAGGCCCTACACCCGAGCTACTTTGGCCAATATCAGTTCCCTCCCCTAGAATATCAAATTTATTTCGAGTTACCATTGGTTCCATCTGAATCGGATCACGATTAAGAGTCTCACCCTTGCCCTCGGTCTATATTCAAAAAAATTTTAGGTTTATTCACATTAAAACCAACCTTCCTAGTTGCCTTCTTTCCTTGCACAGTCGTATACCCCTCTTCATCCACGATAGGCTGGCGCTTTTGAGGCCCCCGGTTCTGAGTCGACTGTTTGAACTTCTTTTCATCACTATTCAGCTTACCACCTTGAGGTTTACCATTAGACACACGAGTAGGCTGCTTTGGACAACAATCCTCATTATGGCCAAAAACGCAACATCGACCGCACCTATGGGGACACCATTCATATTCCACGTAAACTTTCTCCTTAACAAAGCCATCTCCATCAAGGCAAGGAACCACAACAGTCAACTCCTCCTTGAGATCACTATCAGCCGAAATTTCAATGAGTGCACAAGCAAAACTACTTCTGGCCCACATATCTACACACATTGAGGTTGTAAAAGAGTCTAAGGCTTTCGGCTCCCCAATAGCAGTTGCAATCAGGCTTAATCCATCTTCTGTGTACGCAACAATCGGAACTTCATGGATTTTAACCCAAACCTGAACCTTTTTGACTTCCTTCTTTTCAAGTTTAACCGACGGTGACCAAACTTCCAAAAATAATGGTTGTGAACGAATTATCCATGGTCCCTCAGTAAGTGCCTTCATCATCCCTGCTTGATCTCCAAACTTGAAAAAGAAGAAACCATTGGCGTTCATCATTGATTTCTGTAGACCAAACCTTTTCCAGTTATTTCTAACAAAGTATTTGACAACCGGGTATGCTACCCGATCCCCCAAGAAATATCCATACAATGTATTGGACAATTTATCTTGCACAACTCTAACGGAGTCCCTAGATAAGACCACATCACAACCATCCTGCTTCTCAACAGTAGCAAGTGCCCGAAAATTAACCTTCCTCACGCTATCTCCCCTAAGTGATTCAGCATAAGACAAAGGTTTAACTACATTACCAGAACTCGGCTGACTACCCGCAACATGATTCTGACGTTTTTCCTCTCCCTGATACTCCAGATTGACTTCCTCCTCATTCTCCATGTTCACAGGTTTGGATATGGCAGCCAACCCATCGATAACCGAAATATTATTTGTAAAAAACATACCTCTCCTCGGCAACATTGAGTTTCCCTCAATATTGGTCACCCGAAGCCCAATACCACGAACAGGAACTATTCCAGGTGTAGAACCAGACTCATCGACCATATGTTCAATCATATCATCCGCTGCACTAGGCGATTTAGGGTACCCATCTAGGTCAAACAAATCCGGCTTCACTTGATTATTCGGGGAGTTACCCCCAGGTTTTTTACGTTCACTCATCAAAGATTAAACACCTCTCCCTTATTCAACGAAAATCCAGAAACCATGCAATACAAGAGCCGATCACCACCCACAGAAAACGAAGAACACCAAGCAGAAAACCCTAATCCTTATACCCTAGCGCCGAACTTTAATTCAAAACCGATTAAACCAGTGTATCAATCTAGCTAAATTAAACACAGTTAACCGCGATCAATAACAACCGATTTAATAGGCCAGAAAATCAATACTGCATCTAGGGCGGCGATTGGAGAAGAAACAAGCAAAAACCTATTTTCAGATTGATCACTTATTGCTAATGAGTTCGTTATAGAATTTCGATAAATCAAAATTCTAATCACAGACTGTTATACAGAAGATCACAAAGAAAAACTAGGGTTTTATGAAGAACAGAAAAATCGCCAAGGAGAGAGAGCGAAAGGGTTCAGGTATGCCTTAACTTCGTTCCAATTGAAAAGATTTTCATCTAGATGACATCACGCAAAGTATGACACTCTTCGATGGTACGACCTACGTATCGGTGAAATGGACAGAACTTTGAATAGTCGAGACCGCGAGGCCAGGGGAGTGCTTTATCTCTGGGCAGAGAAAGGGTTTTACTGGGCAGAAGGTGGAGAAGGCTGGGCCGTAGCTACTATACTAGGAGAAAAGTATGACATCTTTAAGATCTGGGATAGATCTTTCCGATGATATCCATGGCCCACCCTTGAAATGGTCAAGGCTTTATAATCGGGTATAACTCGGAATCCGGCTTGTGCTGGATTCCTGCATACCTTTGGCAGGCATCGCAGCTCTTAGCATGTGCTACATAATCTGCAAGGACCATAGGCCAGTAGTGGCCATGTCTCCGGATCTCTCGAATTTCCCTCAGCGCGCTCGATCTACCTATCTTTCTGAGTGTTATTGGTTTTCGCTCCAGCTGACCTTTCCATTTAATCACTGACAAAACCTACCTTTCAATTCTTCTTACCCTATGAGCTTTCAGCAAAGGACATATTTCTTGGTCCATTGACATCGATCAACGAAATAGACCTCCTTCTTTCACTTTTGTCGTTGTCTTCCAATTCAAAGAGCCCCATTAAGTAAGTGTTCCGCGAGAAAAGAGAGGCTGACATCTTTTCTTATCTATCTATTTTCGTAAATGAAGAAGATAAGTGAGAGCTTACTGACTGCATCTTCTAAGAAGGGCTTGGAAGAAGAAATAGAATCTCCTTTCTTTTTTGAGAAAAGGTCCCATCCTTCAATATCATGATTGGGTCGACCAGGCCAGATCATGAGTGAAATATCATGATCGGGTCGACTAGGCCAAATCATGAGTGAATAGAAAATCGAAAATGTACATAGTAGTTCCAGCTGAAATACTTGGAATAATTCTACCACTTCTACTAGGAGTAGCCTTTTTAGTGCTAGCTGAACGTAAAGTAATGGCTTTTGTGCAACGTCAAAAGGGTCCTGATGTAGTGGGATCGTTTGGATTGTTACAACCTCAAGCAGATGGATTTAAATTGATTATAAAAGAACCTATTTCACCAAGTAGTGCAAATTTCTCCCTTTTTAGAATGGCTCCAGTGGCTACATTTATGTTAAGTCTGGTCGCTCGGGCTGTTGTACCTTTTGATTATGGTATGGTATTGTCAGATCCGTACATAGGGCTACTTTATTTGTTTGCCATATCTTCACTAGGTGTTTATGGAATTATTATAGCAGGCCGGTCTAGTAATTAGGGGGCGGTCGTTCGGTCGCCTATGATACTAGGATCAATAGGTCAAAAATGGGTTTGTGCCGCAGGTGTTGAACGATCCACTCTACACAGGTGTGGGCTTACAGGGCTCATAAAGCCTTTCTTTCATTCATCAATAGGGCCCTGTCAGTCACTTTTCTGGGCCGGGATAGATAAGTGGAATGGAAGTCATAAAAAAGATATCTTGATCTTCGCACCTCATATCAAGAGGCTTGTCTTTTTTTTTTTTGGGTAAAGGGTTACCCCGATGAATTTTATAAATGAATCAAATAATACAAGGGTGTGTCAGTGTGACACACCAACTAGACTTGACCTACCAAGCCTAGGAAACACGCACAACAGCCAAAACAAACACAACCAGTCTAAACGACACAAAAAACTCAAACAACCAAGACACCAAAAAACAACATTCGGACTTTAGCCTCTAGCCCGGATCCGCTCCCGTATCTTCAATCTTCCAGCACTTGAAAATCCTTAACTTAGTCGAATCGGCCCGAAATCTGAACCCCATGAGCCGCAATCGCACCGAGCATTTAATCACCTCAGCCACTTAATTAACCGTTCTCTTATGATTCTTGAAAAGCCTGTTGTTCCTTTCTTGCCATATATAATAAGACGAAGCAGCAATCAATAACTTGCACACAATATGATCCGCATTCTTGGATTTAGCATGCTGCTCCACCCAAGATAAAACCGAAGACCATGAATCATCAACATTACCCAAACTAACCAACTTCTTGACTTCATTCCAAACTTGAGTCGCAAAAGCACATCAGAAAAATAAATGATCCCGACTGTCCCGGTCAAAATTACACAGCGGACAACACATCAGGTTCCAGTTGGTTTGACTACCTGCTTCCCACACAGCCAATCTATCCTGCGTTTTAAGTTTGTTTCTAAATGCCAGCCATAGATGAAACGAATGCCTCGGAATGCATTGAGAATACCAAACCATATCAGCCCATAACACCTGATGTTCCCGATTCCGAATAGTATTCCACACAAGAGCTGATTTAAAATCACATGTTTTTCCCTCCAAGTCTTTCCACACCAGCCTATCCACGCCATTAGGAACAATAAGAGGAACCGCTATAGTGATTAGCACTGGAAAAAGATCTAGCCATGCTTGAGGCCATCGCCAATTACCGTTCTGATCAACCATATCCGCCACCGTTGACCGTAGAGAAAACCCAGCATTAGCAACAGTTCTTGGAGTAATAAACGAGCTAAGCGGACTAAGCGAGCACCACATGTCACTCCATATATTAGTTTGAGCACCGCTTTTAATAGAAGACCATATGTGAGGACGAATGATGTGACGGATGGACAAAATCTTACGCCACCCCCAACTCATATTCCCACGGCACGGAACTTCCCAGAAATTTCGACCTCTAAGCTTGTAATCGTGAATCCAACGCACCCAAATAGAATCTCGTTTAGTAATAATACTCCAAATATGATTAGCCATAAGCGATTTGTTAACTTCAGAAATACTTCTAATACCCAAACCCCCTTCCTTTTTTGGCAAGCAAACATGTTTCCATGCTACTTTAGCACGAATCCTACCATCCGAACCTGCATTCCATAGAAACCTCCGAATCTTCTTTTCAAGGTCACTAATAACACGAGCAGGAATAATGAAAACCGAAGCCCAATAGATGTGCATGGATGAAAGAACCGAATTAATAAGCTGTAAGCGACCAGCAAACGACAAAGACTTAGTAGCCCAATTAACAATCTTTTTCTCCATTCGCTCAATAAGGATCCTGCAATCAATATATAGAAGTCTCGAAGATATAAGCGGAACCCCCAAATACCGAACCGGAAGGACACCCTCTTGAAAAGGCATAATATCAAGAATTTCCTGCTTTATCAAATGAGGAACGTTGCAAAAAAATACCGTACTCTTAGCCGGACTTGGAACGAGACCAGAAATCTTGGTAAACATCTCCAGCGCCTCTTTAATCTTCTTAACAGAGACCATATCACCATGAACAAAAATAAACAGATCATCCGCAAATGAAACATTAATTATTTTTTCCTTAGCACAGTGAGCATGATACTTAAATGGTATAGTGGCTGCTCGACGAAGAAGCAAAGATAAAACCTCCATAACCAAAGTAAATAAGTATGGGGACATAGGATCCCCTTGCCTTAAACCACGTTGACCCTTGAAAAACCCATGCAAATTGCCATTAATACACAAAGAGTACGAAACCGTGGATACGCAAGTCATGATCCACTTCACCATTCGGCTATGAAACCCAAATCGCACCAGAATATCCTCCAAAAACTTCCAACTGATCATTATTATTCATTATTCTATATAAAAATATATATAATGAAGATAGAAATAAAAACGTTGTCTTTTAACTGGCTGTTCTTCTTTGTCAACGCTACTAAGGACCTATAGGTTTGCAATAATGAAAATTGGTTGTTTTAAAAAGAAAAGGCACTATTTAGCCCTACATTAGTAGAAGTAAGCGGCTGAGTTAGCCTAGCCTACCCTAAAAGTGGTATAGTAAGGTATAGTAGGCGAGCGAGTTAGCGAAGACACTTAGGCTAATAGAAAAGAGAGCGTCGGTGCGTAGCCTTCATTCTACTACGCTACGAAAAGGTTACGAAATCACTTAGCTCGACGTTAGGAGAGTCAAGGGGGAACGCCATACCTACATAGAAGAACCACTGTTCACTGACTTTCTAAGGTCTAACCTTTCGCCCCCTACTGAAAAGGGGCAATTAGCTTTGCACCACTGATAGACTACTTAAGATTCAATTCAAAAGGCCCTACTTAGTTTCGCAAGCCTTTGTAGTCAGTCAACTAAGTAGGGCCTGAGGCCCCCTATGAATCCGTAAATTAGAGCATGCCGCAACAAAAGGATGGTCCCCTATGCATTTCATTCTTTCCGGAAGGGAAAAAAAGAAGTACCCCCATCATAGTGAACCTCTCCTTATGATTGGGATGAGGTAGATGCCTCCCAGCCGGGGGGCGGATCGTGTGACAACTGTGTTCTATAATCGATGTACAATGTAAAACAATGTTGATAATCAATAAAACAATGTGCTTTGGTGTTATTATATGTGTTTTGATGTTATTATGTGTGTATTTGTGTTTGGTGATTTTTCAATTTGATTTGATTCCGATTTCAAGCTTTAAATCGCTTTCTGGAAGGTTATACGCAAACTGATACGCAAACGTAACCAGTTTAACGCGAAAAACACTCCGGAATTGTGACATAGGCTTAACATACCTTAAATAACCTCCACATAACTTAGAAATAAGTTTTGGATGGTTTGGTGTGTTGAAATCAAGTTTGTTCGATCGCAGGGACTATTTGTGTCAAACTGCGAAACTATACCGATTTGTATAGTAACGAACATCCCAGAACTTGATCATAAGTTAAACATACCCTAAATAACCTTTACATAGCTTAGAAATAGGCTTTGAGGGGTTCGGTATGCTAAAATAAACTTTATTGATCAATAGGGACTAAAAGCGTTAAAAAGTGCACAAGTTTGCATTTTCGCGCATATCTTTCGTTCTGAATATATCCGGACATCCAAAAAATTATGTAAGCATTAAAATATTTTATTTTAGTGTTTGGCATAAGAAAATTCCATTCGTCGCTTAATTTGGATCGTTTTTGCGTTCGTTACGACTCCCGTCGTAATTAACCGAACAACGCAACCGTACGACCAAACGAGCCGACATCCGAGATGTTTTGAGCATGTTTTGAGTTCCCTGTACTTTAACTTCATTTTAGAGCCTTGAAATGAGGTTAACAGGGCTTAAACGTGTCAAAAATGAGCCAAAATGCAAGTTTCTAAAGTGCAGGGACCATTTTGTCATTTCTGGAAACTTAGCTCACACCGGCCGCGTAAGATTAAGCCCTATCTTACGTGGGCCGCACCAGAGTCGCAGATCAGCAAACTGTTTTCTTAAAACAGCAGCTGGTATTCAGGCCTTTTGGACATGGTTTTTAGCATTCCATGGGCAAGTTTTGATGGTTTTTGAGTACCCCTTGTATTCTAATACTGTGTGCCCACTTGTATGGCCCTGATCGAAGCTCGATTCCCGATAAACGATCCTAACGGTGGTCTATTTCCTATAAATACCCACCATCTCATTCTTGCAAAACCAACATTGATCTGATTTTGGCCCTCTAAGTTGGAGTTTACACTTCATACCTGAGGGTAAATCGGATCAAAGCTTGCAGGGACCCTTTGTAAGTATTCCTTCGTTCTTTTTATTCGTTTTTTCGTAAAAGTCAAACTGCGTTTGACTTTCTGCATTGACCAGTTTATGGTCAATGCGAAGTTCGTTTGAACTTCATAACGTGAGCGTAATCACAATGGTTATAGTCCCTAGTGACTATACCTACTGATTACCACGTTATCTAGGCTCAGTGACGAGTCGTAGTTTCGGCCAAAATGCGTATTCTCGCATATTTTGTAACCAAACTACTTTTAGGTATCAAAACCGTTTGTTTTGATACCAAGCCTGTTTTCTATCTTAACTAAACATGTTTTAGCATGTTTAGCTCGTCACTTTTAGATTAGTGCTTGTGTAGAGTCGTAAGTCAAGCGGACTAAACACCCGCTTAGACTTTCGAACACGACCCGTTTGGTCGATCATTAGGATCCTACCAAACATGTTTAGTGACCATAATTGCATAGGGAATAACCTTTCGAGGTTATACCTTATGGTCACCTAGTTTAAGTAGTTGTATGATAAGTAGTTTATATGCCTTAGGTAAATTATCAAAATACCCTTTTCATGCGTAATTGGTAATTAAGCATATGTAACCTAAAGTTTTGTAACTGAGCTACAATGTGCTCTGGGCGATTTAGGGCGATCTGGGGAAAATCGTGAAACCCTAATTGTTCTTCAATCCAATCCTGGTCCTGATTAATTTGCTTAGAAGCTAGGGTTTCGATTCTGTATTCTGTATTTTGAATTGCTCCTTCGTTCTCTAACCAACTGAAATCTGATTAGGGCTTTCGTATTTAGGGTTTCTGTTTCACTTGATTTCCGATCGACTGTTTTCTGATTACGGGGTTTAAAGGGCTGGTTCTTATTACATGTCTCGGCTGTCCGATTTGTATTAAAGTTTCAGCAATTTCAATTCCATTAGTCGCTGATTGATTGGCATTCTGTTTTAACAGTTTCTGATTCATTCGAGTTATCATCCGTATTAACTAAAGGGCTTGACAACCAGTCTTTTCGTTCGTGTTATCTGATCTGGTGCTCGGCTGGTTATAGGTTTTTCTCTCATGTGGCTGTCGATATGGATGTTGAAGATGCAGACAACTCAAACATTTTTGCGAGAAAGATTAAGAACATTGACGGAAGACCATTTCAGCCAAGACAGTCGTCACATATGGCGGCTAGGGTTTCTGATTTGCGGCATAAGAAGGTTAGCTTTATGCTTCCGCTAAATGACACTGACATCGATATGGGTTGTTTTGATTCTCCTAATCAGAGTTACGCTAAGGTCTTTGACAAACGAAAGGTAGCTTTTGTGCTACCGCTCAATGATGCGAGTCCTGTTCCACAAGTACAAAATCAGAAACAGGTACAAACTGCACATGTTCAACAACAATCCTACGCGGAGGTAGTCCTAAACGAACAGGTAGAACAACGTGGTGTTAAGATGGGTATTGGTTCAAATAAGATTCAGAATGCTGATGATTGTGTTACAATTGCCAATGACTCGGCTGCTCAAACTCATAAAATCAACTTTCGAACACTAAAGTCAGAAGTCTCGTTGGATGGAGTGGATGTAGTGTTACTGGTTGATGTTGTTCAGCAGGTGAATGACAGGTTAGCTAATACTCTTTATGGTTACTTCCTGGGGGATAGAATTGCTTATCCAGTTGTTGAGTACTTTGTGAGAACAAATTGGAAAAACCATGGTCTACAGAAAACTATGATGAATTCAAATGGGTTCTTTTTCTTCAAGTTTGAAGATAGAAAGGGTATGAATACTGTTCTTGAAGGGGGCCCTTGGATGATACGTAACAAACCATTATTTCTCAACATGTGGTCTCCTACAAATACCCTTAAAAAAGAAGAGTTTAAAAAGGTAGCGGTTTGGGTCAAATTGCACGATGTCCCTCTCGTGGCGTATTCTGATGATGGATTAAGTATGATGGCGTCAAAAATTGGGTCTCCTGTGCGATTGGATTCGTATACTATTGATATGTGTAATGAGGCTTGGGGTAGGAGCAGCTATGCTAGGGCTCTTATTGAAATATCGGCTGAACAAGATTTAAAAGAGGTTCTAACCATGGCTTTTCCTGAATTAGATGGGAAGAAATATGTTAATGAGACTATTCGTGTGGAATATGAATGGAAACCCCCGAGATGTGTCCATTGCTGTGTGTTTGGGCATGACTCTGAGGGTTGTCCTAATTATATTGGCTCGATATCGCAACCTACTAATAATAGGTCGAAAATAGATGATGATGGTTTTTCTGAAGTTAAGGCTAAAAAGATTGCAAAGAAGAATGGGTTTCATGTTAATAATCTGAAGCCCAAGTTCGAGTATAGACCGGTGGATAGAAAGAAAACGGTAGGGAGTGTCTCCTGTGCGTCTGAGCAGGGTACTAGGTCCTCTAAGGTTCAAACTCATAACCCGTTTTCTGTTCTTGATTCTGATGGTGGGAATGGTGGTTCTCTCCAAAGGATGAGGAGTCGGATGAAGAAGAGGTTGAGGTTTTCTATGATGAAACCAAGGAGTATATGACATCGGGTACATATCCCTCGCCTTCCAGAACATGGGCAAGCACCTCTGCCACAAAATTCTCTAATGGTTAGATTTTTGTTGGGTCGTGCCAAGGGGCTGCTCTTTGGTGGTATTTCATTTTTGATGATGGAGGATGAAGATGTTGGTCTTTTGGGTTTTGTCTTGTCTACTAGTTAGGTCATTTTCATTATTTGTAGTAGGCTAGGTTGATGTGATGTCTTGGTTTTTGCATTTTTGTTTACATATATGGGGCATGTCCTGTATATGAACTAGTGTGGAATCCATCCTCACTACTTGTACTTATTTGGCGGTTGTCTATATATAGAATCACCGGGGTAACCCTTTACCCAAAAAAATAAATAACCTAAACTTTTGTCACTTAACTGATTATACAACATGATTAAACATGTATAGGCATATAATACTTGTCATAGGACTAGTTAAACGTCTCGAACGCGCATTTGCGCGCACGATGCGTTAAAGTAGCGTAAGCTACCTTAATGTGTTGCAATGGGTCGAAAGCACTTAGGATAGGTTCCAATTTAGGATGTAGGCTTTGTTAAACCATATCATATGAGTTCCAACACTCATTTGGTTTACAAGACCTCATTCTGTCCGATCTTCCAATTTAGGCGTCTATTGTTTGACTAGTGATTCGATTACTAGGTGCTGCTTGATTTCTCTTGTTTACTTGAGTTTGTTGAAGTTCTATTGATTGAGGATACTTTGCACTTCATGTGAGTACATAGTTCCCCTATTTTACTGTTTTCAATTGTTTTGGGGTGATTCATATGTACAAAATGATTTTCAAGGTTTAAACGATGATTTTAAAAACGATTAAAATAGTTTATACTAAACTAATAACGATTTCAATAAAGTGAACAAACTTGTTGGTTGTAGTTACATAACGAATGACATTCATTAGCATTGATCAAGCCGCCCGGTATAGGTTATGGTACCATAGGATCTGACAAATCCCGTTATTATACTGCACCCATGGTTATGTGTGGGTGTTGTGGGTAACGACTGAATCTGATGAGAGTTAACTTGCCCTTTGGTGGTTTGTTAATGCGAGAAGCGAGAAACGAGATAGTCGAGTCACGAATGTTTGAATGTTATTAGCGAGACGACCAAAAATAGTTTTCACACTTAAAATGAGGATGATTTAAACGAGTTAACTATTTGGAAAACAATTTGAACAAGTTAAACGAGTTGGATAAACGATTTGGTTTTTTATAGTGTTTAGATAACAGGACGAGTGTAATGTGATGAAAACATGGTAGATACGCCGCTGGTACTTCTTATATATAAGTGTTTTCAACATATTACATACCGTGGCATTATTTAGTTCACTTCGGTAAACGATTTTGAAACTATGTCACACAACGATGTTTTCTAAAAGATATAAACCATACGAGTTTTATTAACGAGTTTTTACAAGATGTTTTACGAGTTGGTTTTCTAAAACAAATGTTTTTGGGGTTAAGAAGCATGGCTACGAGATTTTATAAACTATAACCAACTTGATTTGAGTTGATTATGCTATGTTGCAATACACTTTTTCAAAACGAGGTTTGTATTTTTGACTCTTGAAGTCTAATAAAGTACTGCAACATATAAATGAGCCATGAATCCAATACCCTTATAAAACCTATGTACTCGCCAGCATTTCTTTGCTGACTGTGTTTTTACATATGTTTCAGGTGTTGTTGAATGATGTGATTTCTAAGATGCATGCATCACATAGGATCTGGACAAGGCCTTAGTGACATAATAACTATGATAGTCGATATGAAACTTGTTTGTTATGTGTTAAGACAATGTTAATGTTTAATATTATCAATAAAACGAAACTCTTTTTGTATCCATGGTTATGAAACGATAATTCTGTTACAACACTCCCCAACGTTTCCGCCATGTTTGTTGTTTTACGTGGTCGGGGTGTGATAGAATAGTTGATATCAGAGCCAATGGTTATAGGGAATTAGGTTATTAGTAATGCTTTGACCTAGACTATAACTTTTAGGACCCTAACGCAAGGAAACTTGTGTTTAGATTTTAAAACAAAACCGTCACCTATCCTTGGGTGATAACCACAATGAGAACACAAAATTCGAATCCGCTTTGAAAACTAATCATCTGTTCTAGGATGATTGATTACTAGGTTTTGAACCCTTTAAGTCTTCAAAATCTCGTCAAAGTTTGGGTCTAAATAGTGTGAACACGTGCAAACTGGAAGAGTGAGTGCCTGTACTCTGAGTTTTCTGTCTAAGGCTAGAGTGTTCGAACAAATCCACATAATCGGACAAGTCACTCTTACCTGGGAACTCTTGGGGTGAGTGTTCACTTATAGGCGAGCATGTCTTCGCAATACATTATTTTTGACCCATTTACTTTGATTAGTCACTGCGTGTCGTTTGTTTGTTCGAGGTAACAAACGAATGATCGCCTCTCTTGTGTTTTGTCGATACCTCTTTTGTTTTTCCTAATTTTCAACCTCACTCGTTTCTCCTGTTTCCTTGTTAGACAATGCCTCCTCGACGCGATGCTCGAACTTTTACTGTTGAAAAAGTCACAGCCCTTGTCTCCCAGCAAATGGCTGCTGTGCTTCCAGGCACCGTGACCCAAATCCACGAGTAATACAACAACAACAACAATAATAACAACAATAACGCACCGTGTAATTTCAAGAATTTCAATTCTGCTAAGCCGCTAAAGTTTTCTGGGTCACAAGGAGCAACTGCGCTCTTGCAGTAGTTCGAGAGTATCGAGAGCACATTCAGACATGTGCAGTGTCCGAATGCGCGTAAGGTAGAATTTGCGTCAAGCGTGTTTGAGAAGCGAGCTCTTACCTGGTGGAACGGTATTATGCACGATAGGGGTGCCGAAGTGGCAATGGCACAAACATGGGAAGAGCTTCGAGCTCTCATGATGAAGGAGTTTTGTCCCCGCCACGAAATCCGAGCTTTGGAACGAGAGTTTGACGATTTAAAGCAAGATGGGGGTGAACATCGTGCATATACGGATCGTTTTAAAGAACTCAGTCTATTGTGTCCCACTATGGTTACCCCACTGGAGAAAGCAATCGAGAGATATATCGATGGTTTACCCGATTCCATTCAGGATATTGTGACCGGTGTTAATCCTACTACCGCCCGTCACGCGATTGAGTTGTCTGCTACCCTGACCGAGTCTCAAGTCAGGAAGGGTAAACTCACCCGCAAGGGTGATAAAAAGAAGTCGACTGATTTTGACAAGGAAAAGGGTAGGTAAGAATGGTGAGTCGTCAAAGAAGTCGAGAAAGCGAAAGGGTGCTCAGAATTTTGTTGTTACAGCACAGACTGCTCAGAACCCACCGACTCAACCTCCTGCAAAGAAAGCGTATGCTGGTACCGCACCTCATTGTGCTCGCTGCAACGGTCATCATGTTGCACAACAAGCTTGCAAGCAATGCACAGCGTGTGGTAAACTTGGGCATTTGGCCAATGTTTGTCGTTTGGGACAGAATCATGTTGCCCAGGTTCAAGCTCCGGTTCAAGGGAATGCTGCGAGATTCCCACCGGGTTCATGTTTCAATTGTGGAGAGTTTGGTCACTTCCGCAACAACTGTCCGAAGCTGGTGAATGCCAATGCGAACCCGAATGAGAATGTCAACGCGAATGTGAATCCCGCTCGTGGGCGAGCGTACAATTTGAATGCAAACGAAGCGAGGGCTGACAACGAGTTTGTCAATGGTACGTTTCTTGTTAACAATCGACCTGCATCTATTCTTTTTGATTCTGGTGCCGATAGAAGTTTTGTTTCTTTATCTTTTGAGCCTTTGTTTGCGATACCTAGAACTAAATTGAGGAAACCCTTATCTGTCGAAGTTGCTACTGGTAAACCTCTTGTTCTCGATTCTGTTATTCGTGATTGTCAGTTGAACCTTGATAACCATCTTTTTCCTATTGACCTCACACCGATGCAACTTGGGAGCTTCGATATTATCGTTGGAATGGATTGGTTAACAAAACACCATGCTGAGGTGGTTTATTTCGATAAGATTGTTCGTATTACTTTGTCTTCTAGCGATGTTCTGGAAGTTCGTGGCGAGAAACCTTCGGGTGGATTGAAGCTTATGTCGTGTATGGAAGCCCAAAGGTATTTACGAAAAGGATATGTTGTTTTTTTTTCTAGCACATATCACCGAGGAGAAAAGCAAGAGTAAGAGTATCCAGGATATTCCGATTGTTCGGGATTATCCAGAGGTGTTTCCTGATGAACTGCCTGGTTTGCCTCCAGTTCGTCAAGTCGAGTTTCATATTGCAACCCGATTGCGAAAGCACCTTATCGTCTTGCGCCGTCTGAGATGCAAGAGTTATCGAAACAGCTTCAAGAGTTATCTGATAAAGGATTCATCCGTCCAAGCTTTTCGCCCTGGGGAGCTCCTGTCCTCTTTGTGAAAAAGAAAGATGGATCTTTTCGAATGTGTATCGATTATCGTGAGCTTAACAAGCTTACCATCAAGAATCGATATCCCCTACCTCGAATTGATGATCTCTTCGACCAGCTACAAGGTGCTTCATGCTTTTCCAAGATCGATCTGCATTCTGGGTATCATCAACTTTGTATTCTCGAAGAAGATATTCCCAAAACTGTTTTCCGCACAAGATATGGGCATTACGAGTTCATTGTCATGCCTTTTGGTTTGACAAATTCCCCAGCTATCTTCATGGACTTAATGAATAGGGTCTGTAAACCTTATTTAGACAAGTTCATTATTGTGTTCATCGACGATATTCTTGTTTATTCAAAGTATCGAGCCGATCACGAGCAACACCTCCGCTTAACATTGGAACTCCTGAAGAAAGAACAACTTTTTGCTAAATTCTCCAAGTGTGAATTCTGGCTTAAAGAAGTTCAATTCTTGGGTCATATAGTCAACGAGCAGGGTATTCATGTGGATCCATCCAAGATTGCTGCTATTAAGGAGTGGAATACACCGACGACGCCTACAGAGATTCGATCTTTTCTTGGTCTCGCTGGATATTATCGACGTTTTATTTCAAATTTCTCGAAGATTGCGGTCCCAATCACTGCTTTGACTCAGAAGAATAAGCCTTTTGAGTGGGGACCCAAGCAAGAAGAAGCGTTTCAAATGCTGAAGCAGAAGCTGTGTGATGCTCCCGTTCTATCTTTGCCCGATGGGAACGACGATTTTGTTGTTTATTGTGATGCGTCCAACTTAGGCCTTGGTTGCGTTCTTATGCAACGAGGTAAAGTGATAGCTTATGCGTCAAGACAGCTGAAAGTTCACGAGAAGAACTACACAACTCATGATCTTGAGTTGGGAGCTATGGTTTTCGCGCTTAAAATCTGGAGACACTATCTCTATGGAACGAAGTGTGTGGTTTTCACAGACCACAAGAGTCTCCAGCATATTCTTAATCAGAAGGAGTTGAACATGAGGCAACGACGTTGGGTTGAGCTCTTAAACGACTATGATTGCGAGATTCGCTACCATCCTGTAAGGCAAATGTCGTAGCCGATGCGCTTAGTCGAAAGGAGTGAGTCAAGCTTCATTCTGTTCAAACTCTGTCTGATCTTCAATCCCGTGTCCTTCAAGCTCAGCAATTTTGTGTTTCACAAAATTTGATAGGTAAGGAATTACCACGTCAACTTGAGCTTAAGCTCGAAGCGAAAGATGATGGGTTGCTCTATTTCAAGGATCGTTTGTGGATTCCGAAACAAGACGATCTTCGCACCTTGGTAATGGACGAATCTCACAAGTCTCGATATTCTATCCATCCTGGTGCTGATAAAATGTACAAGGATCTTCGTACTCAGTGTTGGTGGCCTGGTATGAAAAAGGATGTTGCCTTGTATGTATCGAAATGGCTAACTTGTCTCAAAGTCAAGGCTAAACATCAATGACCTTCTGGTTTGCTTGTACAACCAGAGATACCGGTTTGGAAGTGGGAGAACATTGCAATGGATCTCATCACAAAATTACCGCGTACGTCTAAAGGTCATGATGCTATTTGGGTTGTTATCGATCGATTAACGAAATCAGCTCATTTTATTCCGATTCGCGAGGATCTATCTGCTGATAAACTTGCAAAGATTTATGATGATGAGACTGTATCACAACATGGTGTTCCTTTGGATATCATTTCCGATCGTGATGCTTGGTTTTCATCTCATTTTTGGAAGACCATGCAATCTGCTTTGGGAACCCAACTAAATCTAAGCACTGCTTATCATCCCCAAACAGATGGACAATCTGAGAGAACGATTCAAACTTTGGAGGATATGCTTAGAGCATGCGTGATAGACTTTGGTGGTAATTGGGATTCTCATCTTCCATTGATCGAGTTCTCCTACAACAATAGTTATCATGCTAGTATTAATATGGCACCATTCGAAGCTCTCTACGGTCGAAAATGTCGTTCACCTGTCTGTTGGAATGAGATCGGTGAAGCCCAGCTTACTGGACCTGAGCTCATTCTGGAAACAACAGACAAAATCAAGAAAATCCGTGATAATCTTATGACAGCTCGAAGCCGTCAAAAGAGTTATGCAGATATGCGACACAAGCCCTTAGAATTTCAAGTCGGAGATCGTGTCCTACTCAAGGTTTCACCTTGGAAGGGAGTGGTGAAATTTGGAAAGAAAGGAAAACTTGCACCTCGATATGTGGGACCATTTAAGATTGTGGAAAGAATTGGGAAGGTTGCCTATCGACTAGAGCTACCTCTAGAGCTTGGAAATATTCACCCGACTTTTCACGTATCCAATTTGCGAAAGTGTTTAGCTGATGCTGATCTTCACATTCCACTCGACGAGATTCGAATCGATGAAACGATGCACTTTGTCGAGAAACCTGTGGAGATAGTGGACCGTGCTTTCAAACAGTTGAAGAACAAACGGATTCGATTAGTCAAAGTTCGCTGGGAATCCAAACGTGGCCCAGAGTTTACTTGGGAACGTGAGGACCAGATGAAGACGAAATATCCGCAATTGTTTTCACAAGTTTCCTCTAAATAAAATTTCGGGATGAAATTTCCTAAAGTAGGGGAGACTGTGACAACTGTGTTCTATAATCGATGTACAATGTAAAAAAATGTTGATAATCCATAAAACAATATGCTTTGGTATTATTATATGTGTTTTGATGTTACTATGTGTGTATTTGTGTTTGGTGATTTTTCAATTTGATTCGATTCCGATTTCAAGCTTTAAATCGCTTTCTGGAAGGTTATACGCAAACTGATACGCAAACATAACCAGTTTAACACGAAAAACACTCCGGAATAGTGACATAGGCTTAACATACCTTAAATAACCTTCACATAACTTAGAAATAACTTTTGGATGGCTTGGTGTGTTGAAATCAAGTTTGTTCGATCGCTGGGACTATTTGTGTCAAACTGCGAAACTATACCGATTTGTATAGTAACGAACATCCCAGAACTTGATCATAAGTTTAACATACCCTAAATAACCTTTACATAGCTTAGAAATAGGCTTTGAGGGGTTCGGTATGCTAAAATAAACTTTATTGATCAATAGGGACTAAAAGCATCAAAAAATGCACAAGTTTGCATTTTCGCGCATATCTTTCGTTCTGAATATATCTGGACATCCAAAAATTTATGTAAGCATTAAAATATTTTATTTTAGTGTTTAGCATAAGAAAATTCCATTTGTCGCTTAATTTGGATCGTTTTTGCGTTCGTTACGACTCCCGTCGTAATTAACTGAACAACGCAACCGTACGGCCAAACGAGCCGACATCCGAGATGTTTTTGAGCATGTTTTGAGTTCCCTATACTTTAACTTCATTTTAGAGCCTTGAAATGAGGTTAACAGGGCTTAAACGTGTCAAAAATGAGCCGAAATGCAAGTTTCTAAAGTGCAGGGACCATTTTGTCATTTCTGGAAACTTAGCTCACACCGGCCGCGTAAGATTAAGCGCTATCTTATGCGGGCCACGCCAGAGTCCCAGATCAGCAAATTGTTTTCTTAAAACAGCAGCTGGTATTCAAGCCTTTTGGACATGGTTCTTAGAATTCTATGGACAAGTTTTGATGGTTTTTGAGTACCCCTTGTATTCTAATACCGTGTGCCCACTTGTATGGCCATGATCGAAGCTCGATTCCCGATAAACGATCCTAACAGTGGTCCATTTCCTATAAATACCCACCATCTCATTCTTGCAAAACCCACATTGATCTGATTTTGGCCCTCTAAGTTGGAGTTTACACTTCATACCTGAGGGTAAATCGGATCAAAGCTTGCGGGGACCCTTTGTAAGTATTCCTTCGTTCTTTTTATTCGTTTTTTTTCGTAAAAGTCAAACTGCGTTTGACTTTCTGCATTGACTAGTTTATGGTCAATGCGAAGTTAGTTTGAACTTCATAACATGAGCGTAATCACGATGGTTATAGTCCCTAACGACTATACCTGCGTTTGACTATCTGCATTGACCATTCTCGTGTATTTTGTAACCAAACTACTTTTAGGTATCAAAACCGTTTGTTTTGATACCAAACCTGTTTTCTAACTTAACTAAACATGTTTTAGCATGTTTAGCTCGTCACTTTTAGATTAGTGCTTGTGTAGAGTCGTAAGTTAAGCGGACCAAACACCCGCTTAGACTTTCGAACACGACCCGTTTGGTCGATCATTAGGATCCGACCAAACATGTTTAGTGACCATAGTTGCATAGGGAATAACCTTCCGAGGTTATACCTTACGGTCACCTAGTTTAAGTAGTTGTATGATAAGTAGTTTATATGCCTTAGGTAAATTACCAAAATACCCTTTTCATGCATAATTGGTAATTAAGCATATGTAACCTAAACTTTTGTCACGTAACTGATTATACAACATGATTAAACTTGTATAGGCATATAATACTTGTCATAGGACTAGTTAGACGTCTCGAACGCGCATTTGCGCGCACGACGCGTTAAAGTAGCGTAAGCTACCTTAATGTGTCGCAATGGGTCGAAAGCACTTAGGATAGGTTCCAATTTAGGATGTAGGCTTTGTTAAACCATATCACATGAGTTCCAATACTCATTTGGTTTACAAGACCTCATTCTGTCCGATCTTCCAATTTAGGCGTCTATTGTTTGACTAGTGATTCGATTACTAGGTGCTGCTTGATTTCTCTGGTTTACTTGAGTTTGTTGAAGTTTTATTGATTGAGGATACTTTGCACTTCATGTGAGTACATAGTTCCCCTATTTTACTGTTTTCAATTGTTTTGGGGTGATTCATATGTATAAAATGATTTTCAAGGTTTAAACGATGATTTCAAAAATGATTAAAATGGTTTATACTAAACTAATAACGATTTCAATAAAGTGAACAAACTTGTTGGTTGTAGTTACATAATGAATGACATTCATTAGCATTGATCAAGCCGACCAGTATTAGGTTATGGTACCATAGGATCTGACAAATCCCGTTATTATATTGCACCCATGGTTATGTGTGGGTGTTGTGGGTAACGACTGAATCTGATGATAGTTAACTTGCCCTTTGGTGGTTTGTTAATGCGAGAAGCGAGAAACGAGATAGTCGAGTCACGAAGGTTTGAATGTTATTAGCGAGACCACCAAAAATAGTTTTCACACTTAAAACGAGGATGATTTAAACGATTTAAACGAGTTAACGATTTGGAAACGATTTGAACAAGTTAAACGAGTTGGATAAAAGATTTGGTTTTTGATAGTGTTTAGATAACGGGACGAGTGTAATGTGATGAAAACATGGTAGATACGCCACTGGTACTTCTTATATATAAGTGTTTTCAACATATTACTTACCGTGGCGTTATTTAGTTCACTTGGGTAAACGATTTTGAAACGATGTCACACAACGATGTTTTCTAAAAGATATAAACCATACGAGTTTTATTAACGAGTTTTTACAAGATGTTTTACGAGTTGGTTTTCTAAAACAAATGTTTTTGGGGTTAAGAAGCATGGCTACGAGATTTTATAAACTATAACCAACTTGATTTGAGTTGATTATGCTATGTTGCAATACACTTTTTCAAAACGAGGTTTGTATTTTTGACTCTTGAAGTCTAATAAAGTACTGCAACATATAAACGAGCCATGAATCCAATACCCTTATAAAACCTATGTACTCGCCAGCATTTCTTTGCTGACTGCGTTTTTACATATGTTTCAGGTGTTGTTGAATGATGTGATTTCTAGGATGCATGCGTCACATAGGATCTGGAAAAGGCCTTAGTGACATAATAATTATGATAGTCGATATGAAACTTGTTTGTTATGTGTTAAGACAATGTTAATGTTTAATATTATCAATAAAACGAAACTCTTTTTGTATCCATGGTTATGAAACGATAATTCTGTTACAACACTCCCCGATGTTTCCGCCACGATTTGTTGTTTTACGTGGTCACGGTGTGACAGATCGAATCGGAGTTTCCTTAGGTAGCCACCGACCTACAGGTTATCCTTAAACTTCCGTGCTTGGTGGAGAAGAAGCGAACAAATGTACGCTCGCTTGCCGTCTTGTTCTTTGTCGCGAACCAGGATCGCTCGCCAGCTAGATCAAATTGGAGCAACATTGTATGAGAACATATTACCCATATTCAGGGACAAGGGGCGAAACGACCTATCGATCTACTTACTGCAGCCCAGGAATGAAAACGTCGTCTAGGCGTTACCTGTTGCTCCGATCTCCCCTACGCCTAGGACATTGCCTGGGCCCACCAAGAGTCATAGTTAGTTGCTGTTTCCATTTGGTAGTTTTTTTCTCGTTGTGGATACCAGCAAGACCCAGCCAGATGATGTCTGCTGGTTGGTAGTGAGAGGACTCTTAGTACCTGCATACCCAAAAGGGGGCGCTGGTTAAAAAACAAGAATTTTTCTCTTTCTTGCTCTCCCTTAGCAGCGGGAAAGGAGTCTATCTATCTGCCTAGCTTTGGTAGATTTCCCCCAACGCAATCCACAGAAATTCAACGAATCCCTTGGTAGATAAGTCCGACGACTCAGCAGCAGTGCGGAATTTTCTTTCTCGTCTGCTGGATCTGATCTATAGTTAGGGGGTAATACATACCAAAAGGTTCGAAGAAGGATAATGAGTGAAGATCTGCCCCAGCCAAGTCGTTGACTGCTGCGGTACCTGAACTGAATGCTCTGAGGTTGAAAGGCAAGTAGATAAATTCCTACATGTATTTTTGTTGTCTCGATTTGTCCACTGCTGCTACTGATAATGGAAAAGGTTATGAAGTTGACTTCTTTTCCTTCTTGAAGGTGGTTGGGCATTAACCAACACAACAGTGAAACCCGATCCAGCTTCCGCTCCCTCCGCATCCTCAGGGCCCTCACTTCCTCACTCAACTTACTCAGACGCTCGCCTCACGTCACTTCGCTCACCTTGGGAGGAAGGCTGCTGACGGTAGCGAATCTCAAAATACGAATAAGATCAGAAAGGCCATCATAAGAGCAAACAAGGCAATGGCTTCCATGAGAGCAAAGCCTAAAACGGCATAACCAAACAATTTAGTATCCAATTACGGACTCCGTGCTACTGAATGGATCAACGAACTGAATATCTTTCCAATTCTGACTGCAGTTCTAGCTAAAGCAATTGTAGCAGTTCCAGCACCGATGACTTTTAAACCCTCCATATTATCTTTAAAAGTTTTCATTTCAGTCTATTAATTGGAAGTAGGATTTTGATTCTTGAAAGCGAGTTAAGTGACTCTGAGGGGCACGAACGGTATAACAATAAGTACTGATTCGACTAGCTCGAACGTGGGGAACGAATGCTTGAATGTGAACAAATAGCTGACTCTTGCAAGTTTGTAGCCAGCGATCACCCTCTAAGCTATACGCTTGATAACGAACTAAAGGGCTCAAAGCTATAGAGGTTCTACAAATAGCAGTTTTTATGAATTTATGGCACAGTTCTTTAAGCTGGGTAAAGGTAAAGTAAGCAGTAAACAGCAAAAACTCCCTATATTGAACCCCACTTTTTATGCGCATTAGTATAAAGAGCTGGCTTAGTATATATCCATAAATGTGTCTTTTTGACTGCGGCATAGCTATCCCGTAGTTTTCCTTTTCATAAGATAAAGGATCCTATAGGTATAGTATACGTAAGTTTCCCTATATCTATGTATTTACCTTATATGCCTTAAATTTACAGATGAGTCAGGATCCTAATCTTTACTATTACAATTATAGGATCAGCTCTTATTTGCAATCTTCCTTAAAGAAAGTCTAAGGTAGTAGTAGGTCCATTTTCCTTTTTTATAATGTGCGGGATTCCTACTCTGAGTAGGCTTCTTCGTGCGTGCCATTTTAGGAGTCTTCATTTACTCCGGTATAAAGTTATATCAAGGTCAATAATTTATTTCTGGTCCACCAAGAAAATTTTTTTTCAACTAAGATTTATTTAAGTCCGGCACAACATGCCTTTTCCGTTTATAGTGGATAGGTAATTTAGCTACCTCAGCAGCAACAATTGCTTCATCGGGAGCTGTCGTCGTGGGATCCGTAATAGTGAGCATTGTAACTGATACCGGGAGTTTAATATCTAGTTTTTTCTGCTTACGCTTACCAAAAGGACTAGGGCATCTTGTCAAAAGGAAAAGCGAGCGGTGACTCTATCGGAATCTATAAAACTCGACTGGAAGCGGGAGGAAGGCACTCTAAAGAGGAGGACTGTCAAAGAGTCATGTTGGGCTTCGACTATGGACTAGGAGTTCTCCTCGGCGATAGAGAGGCAATTGACCTTTTAGACAAATTGATACTGGGAAACTTATTTTCTTACGGATTGTGAAGTAGTGTATAGTTTTTCAGCCACCTGAGCAGTAGTTTATTTAGCTTTGATTCAATGGGAAGATATTTAGGTGAATCCGTACCAGTAACCATCCAGGAAGCCCACTTCACCCATTTAGTGCGCTCTTTCTTTTAGGTGTCAAGATCTTTAGGAATCTTGTCCCCCTGGTCCTGGCACTGACTCACGTGTTTTGTACCTCTACCTCTTCTACTTGTACCCGCTATTTGGTCCCCAAGCCAAGCGGTTGTCAAACTCTTCCACGACAACTTATCACTACTAAATGTAGAAGGGGATTAGAGAAAGAAAAGAAAAGGAGACTGATAGGGATAGAGGAAATGAGAGAATGGTTCCGTGAAAACAAGAAGCTTACTAAACATATTACACTCACTGGGAAGGGTTTGTTCAAGTCAATAAGAGGTAAGGTCTCGCTTAAGCATAGTATCTCCCTCTCAATAGTTGTAGGAACATCTTTGTGCACAGCTGATTGTATAAGAGAATAGGTTCTTCCTATTCTTCCTAGAGGCAAGAGAAGCGTGCTATTCTTTGTCCTCCAAATCTCGTAAGAGAATAGAATATAGCCTCGGGTGCCATTTTCCCTACTTACTTGTCAGGTACTTTCATAACTAGCTAGGAATCTATTAGAAGCATAAGTTGTCCGTTGTTCAATCTAAAATAGTTAAATAATAAGAATAAATAGGGTGGAGTAGTGGGAGAGAAGCCAGAATTGGAATGGAATACGACTTTTTATAAGCAAGCCAGGAATTCGAAGAGTTGGCCAGATACGGATCGAAGCCCTGCCTCGAAAAAGTCAGGACTTTTGGGCAGATTCCAGTATTCGACCCATCTCTTTCTGCTGATTCCCCGGGTTGTCGGAATCTCTGGTTCGATCAGGACCAGGAGTCCCATTCATTCGTTTATGGGAGCGACTCTCTGTTCCCATTCTCCACCGGGTCATCAAGTGATTAGCCAGCTCAATCCATTTTTCCATCCGATGATCTTCACCCTAGGACTGACTCTGTTCGACCTGCCTTGATTGACTAGCTAATACTACCGTCACAAGAAACCTCTAAGGAATAGGGAGTGAACGACCCTTCTATTTAGTATCTAGATCGGTGATTCCGTTCGGCCGAGCCAGCTATCGAAAGTCTTGCAAGCAACCTCACCCTCACCTCGGAATGAGAGAGACATCAAGACATGAACGTAGGAAAGCTCCTAAACGGGAGATTCAGCCACGTAATCAATCCCCCAAATTGTAACTCGGAATGTCAGGATTACAAGCAACCTACACTAAGCGAGCTAGAAGCTAAAGTGAATCTTTTTTGGCATCTTTTTCTTTGCTTTGACGGCGACTTTGTTTGGTCTTCCTCATTCCTTCGGCCCATGTTTCAAAGCTAGCTAAAAGTTCGAGCCTCCGGGATCTCTCTTGAACGGCGGTCGGTCAGTCCTTTTCTTCTATTGATGCTGAGACTGATGCTTTGACTGTCTCCCATATCATTGAGAATAAAGATCCACTTGTCGATGCTAAACTCAGTACCTCGCTTCCTTCCTAGTACACCTACTAGACCCATACTCATTATGAATGTGTTCACCAGACATCTGACTTAGCAACCTTCTGCTTAGACCGGCAACGAAAAGGAAGGAGATCTATGGATAATGGGATATAGAAGTCAGGTGCGACGGTTAGCTCAGTCAGAGCGGAAGCGGTCAGGCAAGGTTATCGTCAGACAATGTAGTGCAAGCGACGGGTAGCGCTTGCCATATGAAGAAGGCAACTACAATGGGAGACGAAGGCGACGTGGGCTTGCCATATAGATGTAGCGCTTGCAAGGCAATTCAGACGACGTTAGCAAGATGTAGCGCTAGCTAGGTTACGGTAGCGCTTGCCATAAAGAAGCTAGCCAGAAAGCAGGTCAGGCAGGCGATAGGATGTTAGCAGGATAGGCTTACTAAAGCTCGTGTAAACAATATTGATAGGAGATAGGGGTGAGTTCTTCATCTCTCTTAGGGGGTCTTCTGTCTTTTTAAAATGAGAATTTGATCTATTTTTTATGTTCGAGATCGCCTCCGCGTGGTTCCTCCTAAGTAGCTAATCGAAAATGCTTTTGTCTCTTGGAATCGTATCATCCATGGCGGGGGTATCGTATAATAAGAGAACGGTTGCTTTTAGGAGTGATCTGTTCATCTAACTATCAATTTAATTAGAGAATAAAGAGCAAAGTCAAAAAGTACGCCCACTAGATCCAACTATTACTCACACGGAACACTAAACCAATCTTGCTTGAAAGCGGAGTGGAATCAAGAAACTCGCAGACCTTGAATCTAGCCTGCAATCCTTTCGCACTTCTCTTAGGAGATAGTAAGCAAGATTTTATACGCTAATTTCTTCTTTTAATCAATTTAGAGTTACAAAGTCTTATTGTAGACCTTCGTCTTCACGGGTTGTTGTTGAACCCGACTCTTCCGCTTGGCGTTGTCCCTATAGGTTGAACTGCTAATGCCTCCGATTTCCCGCAAGTGACCAACCGAAGCCATGCAATTCCTTGTAGGGGCGCTAACGCGCTAATATAAAGCAAAGGGCATCCACGGGACACCTTTCGTAGTAAGGGAAGTCCTCTGTTTTTAGGTTGACGAGCTACTTTAGTTTAGTTTCCGAAAAAAGCATAAAGCCCGGTATTTTTGTAAACGTAAAAGAGGGACGAGTGACAAGGGACTTGAGTGGCTCACCCTAATCAATGAGCGGGAGCAGGTATCGAGTGTTGTGAGGGCTTTGATTTGCGCATTAAGGGCAGTTTCTGTTATAGCACTAGGAATCCATTCCATATTCCGTACGCTAGGAAGTCGATCTGAACTGTAATTATAGCCTTCGCTTGAACCGAAGAGAGCGATGCGAACAGTTCAGGAGGCCGCAGATCAAACCCTTAGTTCAGTGTCGGGTTTCGTAAGTACTCTCGGTCAATCATATCATTCTCCAGACGGGATGGGGTGTAGGCACGTTTATTGGAGCAGTTGGGAAGAACACCAACCTCTTTCTTTTTTCAATCAATAGAAAAAGGAGCTTGGTCAGCCATGTTCCCTACGTACCCTCTCGTTATTCCCATGATTCCCTGTTGTTCCTATTCTCCACAACCGTCGGTTCAGATCTATCTCGGGTACGGTCACTGCACTCCAATCGTTGTATTTCCGATCTCCGCCTCGGTTGGTGGCACCTATGGTTCTTAAGGTTTTTTATTCCAAGAAAGATAAAGAAAAGAAGAGGATTTCTCCTCTGGTTTCAAAGGATACTGCTTAATCATTCGAGTGAAATGGCTGGTGGTAAGCGTGGTAAGGTCACTGCTAACGAATGGTGGGTGCGTGGAGAATGTAAGACCGGTTTTGACTCCGAAACGATTGCGAAATGAACGTTCGACGTGCGGAATCCGTGAACGTACGTGACCGAACACACAAGAACGTACTAATAACGTGATTCTATTATAAATCTGATATTGTACAAGCACCGAGAATCACACGAGATAACTTTATCTCTCTAGACTTTCTCTCTCTAAGATTATCTCCCTAAGCTTTCAAATGAGCAAAAGTCCTAAATCTAAAGCTAACTCTCCTATTTATAGGCACAAGTTTATAAGGATGTTCTCCTTATTTACAAAAACGCCACCTTGCCCTTTTTACTAACTATTACAATATAAAGCTTTGATTTAAACTGTTTCTGCTACGAACTTGATTGACGGAGGCAATAGACACATACTGCACTAACAGACTCCCCTTGGATATTGTCGCAGTCAATCTCGATCATTGAGTCAAACTCGTAGCGTTTTCTCTTTCTCTTTTAGTCTTCTTGAAGCTTTAACACGTTTTCATCAACGTAGACTCTCTTTTGTTTGAACAGAATCCCCGTGAATCTGTCTTCAGCTTCAGCTTCTCCTTTCTGTAAACTCTTTTCTTCATCAGGCTCCCCCTTTCGTCAAGCTTCCGTGCTTTGGGATCGACACCTTGCTTTCCGTATACAAGCTCCTTTAGAATAGTTACAAGACTTCTTGAATCCATGCTTCCTTTTGCGTTGAGCTCGTCTTCAGACTCCCCCTTAGACTCGGCTTTCGGGATCGTAGTCTGGTATAACATCTGCAATTCTCAAACATTTATAAGTAACAACGTTTTGAACATTCAATTTTACAGAAATCGTAATCTGGCACTATTCAAATCTCTAAATCACTCCCCCTATCAACAATCTTTACAGATTTGGCAGTGTTAAAGAATCCAACTCCCTCACAGTTAATCGTCCAAGTTCAAATTAATGACCTTGAAGATGTCACAAACTGTTTTTGAAATTTTTGATTTTAATTCAAGTATCAAATTAATGAACTTGTTTTATTTTCAGAAACACAATCAGCTTACTTAGATTTTGAAACTCAGCAACTCAGACATCGGTTTATCGAAAATAAAGCAGAAATCAAAATCTTTTTGTATTTTCTGAAAATATAAATCAGTAAAGAAATATATACAAACATATTTACAGACAATATTTTTGTTTGAGTATGCGTCAGAGGATCATATCAGTTTTTGACAAATCACTAGTACCGTTGAGCTTTAAAACACTTTATGTTCTAAACAATTCACTTAGATTGTCGATATACTGATCCACTTAAATTTTCACACAAATTTCAACTGATTCAGGATACGAATTAGATGTATTAAGAATTTAAACCTATTCATGTGTCCCACCTCTTGAATATACTCCCGTATCCAGATCCCAATATTCAGTCTTACAGGTAATTATAACACAAATGATATCTGTAAGGGGTTAATAATTTATGAAGAATCATGAGAGCTCAGGTCAGAACCATCGTTCAGCAGAGAGATCATGACTCAACTTGTGGGTGTGTCCCCTTTAGAGGATCTTTTTTACAACAGCATTGCTAAGCAATTTTATTGTCTTATCATATATGCTGAGGGCTGCGCTATGTTTCAAGCATGCGGAAAGTATTATTCGAGGACTAGGTCAGAACTACCGTTCAGCAGAAGTCCTGGAATAATACCCCAGATATCACTGAGTATAAAGACCTAGTATATCAGAAAAAGGAACCTTTCAAACGAGATTTCAGGGGTTACCTATATATCCAAGTAATGTTCCCCACGAAATAAGTAAGTTTGAATTTAGGTTTATATCCCGAAAGAGTTTACTAAATGTGCAAAAACCTATCCACACATCCACGGTGAGATTGTTTAACACATTTTGACTTTCCAATTCTTTAGCATACTGTGATAGTCTACTGATGTACTATCATTTCCTCTTTTTACACAAAACTCAATTTTTGAATTTTACCATGTTTTTACTTTTTCAAATTTTAAAATGTTTTTGGATTTTCTGACAATTTTTCTCCCCTTAAAATGCAAAACCATTTAAAGAAAATTTGACAAACCGATACTGATAGCTTTGTCTCGCCATCCATGTTCTGCTTCTCGTGTACCGAATCATAGAAAAACTAACATAAAGTACCCCCATGATTTACAACACATTGATTTTTACAGTTTGAAAACCGTTTTTCAATCTGGTGAAAGTAATCATGTTTGTTCAGCCGTGAGGGTTTCGGCGTATTCAATCAACACATATTTTTGTAATTTTCTATTTTTTACAAAAATTAAAAACAAACATATTTTTGGTTTTTCAAATTTTAACAAACTAAAAACATATTTTTGATTTTTAATTTTTCAATTTTTAGGGTTTTGAAAATATTGTTTATTTATGTACAAAATAAACAAACTCCCTGTTTCAACCAACACAGGGTCCAGCAGCCTCTTCCTCTTGTTGTGCCAGGCTGCTCCAATCTCCTTTTTTACAGTCTTTGGTATTTTTGAGCACCTGCACATTCAACGAATCTCAATTAGTTGAACAATTTAGCCCAGGTCTGTTGAACCTTAGGCATTTCAACACAATAATTCTCATTCAATGCTGGAAATTCTTTATCATTTTTCACAAAAACTTTCTCAATTTTAATTTCAACTTTCTCATCTTTTACCAAATCAACATGTTTCTTAACACTCCATGTTTGACCTTTCGGTGTACCTCGTTTGTAAAAATGTGAATCTTTTTGAACACTTTGGTTTTGAACAACAACTTTTGGTTTCCAAAACTCTTGGGGTTTTGTCATATCAACTGATGTTTTCCAACTTTGTGTTGTTCTGAATCTGGGTGTGTGAGAATTCCAGGTCTGTCTTGAATCGAACCTGTTCTGGTTTGATTTCCAATTTTGATTCGAAGCAAACTTGTTTGTGTTGTACCTCCAAGTTTGTTTTGAATCAAATCTGGTTGACCTTTGTCTCACATTTTCATATTTTTGTTTCTCAGCATCAATCCTCTTTTTGTCAACATCCACAGGTTTTAGATTTGGACACTTTCGTGCAAGATGTCCTTTTTGATCACATTTGAAACATGTTCTCATGGACACATCTTTGACCTGTGGTTGTTGCTTTTTCTTTTTAGCAAAGAACTCATCATTAGACTGTCTCATTTTGAGTTCTTTCTCTTCAGCTAAACTGTTTCCTTGAACAAAACTCAATTTTGCCTGATAATTTGGCACTTCATTTTTCTTTCGATTCTGTTTCTTCTTATAACCCAACCCAGCCTTCATGTTTTTCTTCTTGAAACCAGGTTTGTTATACGAACCTTTATGACTCTTACCAACAAACTTTGAAATCTCAGACTTCTCAATCTCAACCATTTTGAAAACTTTGTCAACTTTTTCTGAAATCACATTCTGAATCGGGAATACAACATCTAAGAATAATTTGTCCGATCCAATCATGGTATAAACCAATCCCTTTGAATCATCATTCAAATTTTTCTCGGATTTTGTGTTTTTCAGATATCCATCATGAAGACTTCCTTCATCTTCATCCTGTGATTCAGATTTACCTGTATCAACCGACTCTTCTTTCAACACACTTTCAACGACTTTACCTACCACCTCTGAATCATGAGAATCATCAGATTTGGAATAGGTTATGTCAATGTTGTCTGGCAATTGATCTACCATGTTGAAAGCTTTTTCGACCTTTTCCTCATCATAAAATGAAAATTTTTCCGGTGGTGGAACTTGATGAAACTCTGAGCCAATGCCTTTCTTGTTTTGCTCAGAATCACCATCTCCCGGTTTTATATTGAAAATTCGTTCCAGCACATATGACGACACGTGGTAACTTTTTAACTTGTTGTTATCTTGTTCTAAATCAGCAATCTGTCGCTTTAACTTAGCAACATCTTCAATATAGGAATTAACAACATCTTGTTTTATAGCATACATTCGTTAAGCTCTTTAGTTGTTTCAGAAAGATAATTCATTCTTGATTGAGCATATTTCATTTCATCTTTCACTTTCTCATATGACTCTTTTGTAATGTGATATGATAATTTCATTGAGTCATATTCCTTTTTCATTTCTTGACAAGCAATTTCTTTTTGAGAACACTCTTCTGTCATTTTAGAAACATTTTCTTTCAAAACTTCATTTTCTTTTTCTATCTTTTTACATTTTTCTGAAAGTTTTTCATCATTTTCTTTAAAAACTTTTTCTTTTTCTAACATATCTTTGCATTTTTCTTTGAAAATGTTTTCAATTTTTGTGAATTCAAGTTCTCTTGTTCTGAATTGCTCATCTTTTTCAGTACAAGCTCTACACAGTTCCATGCATTTCTTGCACTGATCAATCAGTTTTAAGTTTTCAGAATCAGAATTTACCTCAGTGATAGGCACCTCGGTGTTTTCAGCAGCTTTTGTCTGCATCTGATCAGCATCATCTTGCTTCTCTTCAATAGTGACTTCCTCACCATCATTACCAGCATCCAAATTCTCATTCTTTTCTTCTTTTTCTTCTTTCATCACCTCTTTTTCAATCTGCTGTTCTTCAGTAACAACTTCTTTCACAACTTCAACTTTAACAGCTTCTGTTTCAACCTCTTCAGCAACCTTCTTCAGATTGTTCACCATCTCTTCAACATTCTTCTTCATTCTCTCTTCATCCCTTTTTCTTATACATGATAACATAGCATATCTAATCTCTTTTTCAAGCCTCTTAGCATATGTTTCATCTTTCATCACATGTCTATAGTATTCGGCTCTCAACGGGACAACGAGAAGAACATCATCAAAGATTATGTATTTCTTTGGAACAACCGGTTCACCTTCTCTGTTGTAGTAACACTCTCTCTTCTTATCCCATCTTCTGTTGCTGACAGCACTTTCATACTCTTCCTGCATGTCATCCAATCTGTTGTAGACCACGTTTCTTTCTTTGTAAGTCTTCTCACTCAAAATCTCTTCTCGAGTTCTCTCTTTGATCTCAACTTTTTCTTCACGGATTTCAGCAGTGTCTTTGTCTTTGTTTTCATCTTGAACTTCAGCAACAAAAACATAATGCGGAGACTTTGATGCTTTTCTGCCATGAGCTGTTACAGGAGGATCTTTAGGACGATCTTCATCTGGAAGAACTGTGCTCCAGTCAAAACCTTCATCCTCGTAAATTACAGCACAAGCTCTTGATTTTTCTTTCGGTTTATCTTCAATCAACTTTGGCTCTTCTCTGCTTCGATGGTAGATCGCCTTTCAATAATAGTCATCGTTGAAAGGACATTCATTTCCTTCAGCAACTTCAGAGTTTCTACATTCTCTTTTGAAATGACCCTTTTGCTTGCATCTGAAGCAGGTCACTTTGGATTTGTCGAATCCAAGCTTTGTTGAAGCACCTCTAAGCGATTGTTTCCCAGTAATCTCCATATACCTCTGAGCTCTTCGAATACAACTAGCTAAACACCAACGGATGTCAATGAGCTCCATCTCTTCCGGATCAATCTGGTCGTAGTCTTCTTTGGTCAATTCGGAGTTTCCAATTTTGCCAGCTACTAGACCTTCATATGACTCCAGAATAGATGCAAGGAAACTCATTTGCTGCTTAGCTGCATTTATGCTCATTGCAGGAGAATTCTTCAGTTTAAGAGCAATGTTGCACAGAATTTCTTCAGATTCATCAGAATTTGTCTTTGAAGATGAATGATATCCAGAATGATGACTTGTTGACGTTGTTGGTGGTTCTTTCATCTTCTCACCACTAAATGCTGTTTTTGGTGAACCAACGACTTTATCAGAAGGTACACTGCCTTTGTAATACAAGCCCACATTCTGTTGATGTGAAGAACCAGTCATCTTGCTTTGCTTTTGTAACTCCAGATCATGACTTTCAATCTTTTCAAACAAAGAATCAAGAGAAATTTCATCATATGAAGCATCATTTTTTAAGATAAAAACAAACGTTTGCCACTGATCTGCTCGTGGTAACGCTTCAATGACTTTATCAATAAGTTCCTCTCTTGTTTTGTCAATTTTAAAACGTTCAAGTTCGATTTTGAGGTGACAAAATCTCTCTATCATTTGTCTCACTGTCTCTCCTTTTATATTGTCAAACAGATCAAATTCTTTTTTAAGTAACGCAATTTTATTTTTTCTAATTTGTTTTCCCCCCTCAGCTTTAATACGTAAAGCTTCCCAAACTGACTTTGACGATCCATCATGAGTAAGCAAGGCAAATATATCATTTCTGATTGCTGTCTGGATCAAAGCAATCATTCTCTGTTCAGCTGCACATTCTGCTTTGTCATCTTTTGAAAATCTCTTGAATGGTAAAACTTCGTTTTTGTCATCTTTTGGCCGTTCGTATCCAAACTCTAGACAGAACCAACTTTCATGGGCATACGCTTTCGCCCAGTTAATAAAACGTTCTTTCCACCAGGTATAATCCTCAATGCTTTCTAGAGTTGGTGGCTTTGATTGAGTTCCGTAAAAGTTATCATGCTTGATGTTTTCATTGATTGCCTTCGTGATGGATTTTGGTGTAACATTTGTAATCTCGGACGATTCGGATGTGAACGCGTTAAAGAACGTGTTGTAGAATTCTTCAGCCATGATGCAAACCTTGAATTTCTCGAATTACCTTGAATATCTCGAATTACCTTGAATCAAGAAACAAACAAACACTTATTAGTTTAAACACTTATCAAACAACTGAATCAAAATAATACTCGAACTGGTGAATATTCTGTGCGAACTGAAAGTTGACAGACTGTGCGGACTGAAAGTTGACACACTGTGCAGACTGAACTTGATGCGAACTGAGATTTAAGTTGTCAAACCGTACGAAGTGCTATGACCCGGATCAAATTCAAACGACCTTTTCCAATGACCTTGACAATGTATTAAATCTTTTGATTTTAATTTGACCAACAACAATCAATTTCAATTCACATGCAATAACCTTCAATGATTGGACCGAAATGATCACATGTAACTGATTTGTCTTTAATGTCCGACAAATTATATTTCAAAACCTTTTTGATTGGGCCTCATCAATTAGTTTTAATGTGACAATAATTGTTCAATGCACTTCAATTGTGAGCCTATTGGACCTCAAAGTCCACTAAATCGACAACAATTTATTATAACAGGCCACTTTAATATATCTGATGACAATTTCACATGCACAACAAGCGGAAACAGATGTCCACAAATATGATTGGGCCTTATCTAATCACTAATGCTGACAACATCTGTTCACATTTTCAATATGTCAGACAATTCCAAATCTCACAACACTTTGATTGGACCGATGCAATATCGCAAAATGATTCAACAATTCACGTGTTTACTCTGTTCAATGACTGATAACTATTTCATCACACAACAGCAATATCCCTCGATATGATGTCACAAAAGCGAAACCTTCTCTTGTTCAAATGAGCGGAACCTACTGAACTGACTAATAAGCGGACCTAATGAGCGGAACTAGAATTTGACATATAAGCGAACCTACTTTTACACCTATGAGCGGACCTCAAAATAATGTCACTATGAGCGGACCTTTGGAGCGAACCTCAAAGTTTAGAATGTCCAAATAAGCGAACCTATATTGTTCGTAAAAGCGAACCTGCAAATTTTGACGTGAAATCGAACTGAAAATCTTAGATTTCTCCTAAACGGTTAGGAATTTGGATCTGAAACTTGGTAGGGTTATAGATCAGGTGTTTACGCACAACATATCAAAAAATCAGACGATTTGGACCGTAAAAACCTGTTCAATTTGACGAAAATCAGTTAAAAACGTGAAAAATATGAAAAAGATGAAGAAATAGATGAAATCCGGATCTGAAATCGATGAAATCATGAGCGGAAATGTGTGTTGGATCAGTGCAATCGAGCTCCTGCTCTGATACCACTTGTAAGACCGGTTTTGACTCCGAAACGATTGCGAAATGAACGTTCGACGTGCGGAATCCGTGAACGTACGTGACCGAACACACAAGAACGTACTAATAACGTGATTCTATTATAAATCTGATATTGTACAAGCACCGAGAATCACACGAGATAACTTTCTCTCTCTAGACTTTCTCTCTCTAAGATTATCTCCCTAAGCTTTCAAATGAGCAAAAGTCCTAAATCTAAAGCTAACTCTCCTATTTATAGGCACAAGTTTATAAGGAGGTTCTCCTTATTTACAAAAACGCCACCTTGCCCTTTTTACTAACTATTACAATATAAAACTTTGATTTAAACTGTTTCTGCTTCGAACTTGATTGACGGAGGCAATAGACACATACTGCACTAACAGAGAATGCTATGGATTCGAGCTCCATTTCCCTCTCGGTACTTAGATCTTCCTCTAAAAGGTCTCCCATTCCTCTTTCCTTTGTTCTGCCAACTACATTGATTGGATACCGCTGGGCGTGCCTACGCATAAAGTCTAAGGATTCTCCCATAAAGCCATTGAATTGCCCTTGGTTATCCTACCTTAGATCTTATTCCCACCTTGTTCTATTTCTCTTTCTCGATGGGGCGCTAGACCTCATTCTCTTTGAGACGCTTATTCAATTAATAGTGGCCCCTCCTTACGTTACTTTAATTGGGGAGGATGCGAGTATGGAGCGGGTACGAGAGCTTGACCAGGAACAAGATAACGAGAAGTGTATTTGCCTGGGGTGGGCTCACTTTTCTGCCTTTTCCTCCCACGATTTAAGGATTGGCTCAAGCAACCTATCTTACTAATAAGAAAGTGGTTGCTAGTTGTAGCACCCTTTTATCAAATGATATTTTTCTGAGAGACTCCATCCAACCAAATCCCATTTTTGAAGGATGTATTCTCGGAAAACATCATCGCGAAAGCTTTCCGGTTGGAGGTGAGCTAAAATGGAATGACGGGGATTGAATGGCCTGGAAAGCTGGTAGGGTTTGGAGCGACCTGTGGGCTTAGATTAGAGGGAGGGGGACTACGAACGTCCGCCCCATGAAGCGCCGGGGAACCATGCATTCCTCTCGGGCTGGGCTCTCGCGTGTCCGGGGTCCGATCAGATCAACCGGCGACCGGTTTACGGACCAAGGAGTTAAGCAAGGGCCAGGAGATTGATGAAAGAAACTGGCCGAAGTCAATGTTGTGTTCAACTCCGCGGTTGGAAGGATTGCTTTCTGCCGTCTGTCTTTTCCTTCTCTCCCTTCTCTTAGCAAAGTAGGCTCAAGTCAAACTTTTGGCTTGCTACAAGCTGGGCTCAGGGACTGCAGTCAGCCGCTTCCCCTGTAGTCATCAGCTCCTTTTTGATAGATCCGATCGGGTGTTCATAATCTGGAGTAAAAGGATTCGAACCTTTGCATGTCGGTGCCAAAAACCGATGCCTTACCACTTGGCTATACTCCATACGGTCTGTTTTGGACGGTAAACGGGGGGAGGGGGAAGCAGGGCTCGAAGAACGAACCGAGCCGCACAAGGACGCGGGTAAGCAGAAAGGTTCTCCCTTTAGGACCGACTACAACAAGCTCACGACTCTAATAGAAAGAAAGGGTAAGCTCTCTACTCTATTTGCTTGCAATGCTTTGCCAATCAAAGTTGGCAAACACTCCTGTAACCTTAGACTCGTTACGCTGTTCGACTGAACTCGTTAGCTCCACGTCCACCGAAAGTTGGTAACCTTCATCACCGTTGGTTCCCGTAACCAGACCTTTCTTCTCTTTTTTTAATTTTAGAAAGAAGAAGGCTCCTGAATTAGCGCAGGGAAAATCCGCAAGCAGGAGAACTGTACTAACCTGCCGCCGGTTACTTTATCAGGGCTCCGCAGGAGACGAAAGAAGGGTCCAATTTATAATGAAGCGAAGGTCCCCCTTACTCCCTATTCTCTCTTAAAGCTTTATAAAGCTCTAAAAAGGGTTGGTTAAGAAGTATTGACTGTAAACGATAGCAGTTACAGTCACTCAATGGATATGCTCGCCTTTGGAATGAAGATGGATGAACAAGCACTTGAGCCTGGAACTGATGAAATTCGGGGAAAACATGGAATCGGTCACTATACCGGGGGGCGAGACATGACCGCGACTTAAGATTCTTTTGGGTAAAGGGTTACCCCGGTGATTCTATATTTCAACAAAAACCAATACAAAGCAAGTAGTATGGAGTGTCCATACTAGTTCAAACATGGGACATCCCCCATGAATGTAAACATAAACATAAGAAAACCAATAAAACAATTAGACTACATATCTAGAAGGGAACAAAACACTAAAAATGGTCAGCCGCCATCATCAGTCAAACGAGTATCATAAATCTCCCAAGCACGAAGCAGCTCTCTCACCTTCACAGTGTCCTTAAACTTCACTCCCATTAGTTTATAGCGAACCGTATGAAGAAGTGTATCACTTAAAACATCTGGAGGTCTTGTCTGATTCTTGAAAAGTCTCGCATTTCTCTCTTGCCAAATAAAATAAGTAGTAGCTGCAAGAACCAACCTGCTAACATAATTGGTAGCTGATTTTGAACGAGACCTAGCAGCCATCCATTCAACGATAGAACCCCAATCTGAACCAACATTACTCATACCACCTTTGTTGCGAACCGTGTTCCAAACTTGCATCGAATAATTACATTCAAAGAATAAATGAGAATGAGAGTCAATATCCGCATAACAAAGAAGAGAACACATCATGTTCATATTCTTTCTTCTTGATATATCCCACTGGAGGATTTTGTCTTGAGTCAAGAGTTTACGACGAATAACCAACCACATAAAAAATGCATGCTTCGGAATGCACTGTGGAAACCAAATAAAATTCACCTAATCCACCTCTTGTTCCCTCTGCCGAACTGAATGCCAAACCTGAGAAGAAGAATGCTCAAATAATTCATTACCATCGTTCCAAAGCATTTTATCTCGCCTGTTAGGGGCCATATGAACGTGATCGATCTGATTAAGCACTGAAAAAAGATCTCTCCAAGCAACCGGCCATCTCCAAACACCATTAAGTTGAACATCCTGAACCGTAGCACTAAGACTGAATCCTGCTGAAGTAATAGTTCTCTGAGAAACAAAATTACCTAACTGACCCAATTGACCCCAGGAATCATACCAAGCCGAAGTACTGCTACCATCCCCTAGCTTGGACCAGACAAAATCTCTAATGAAAGGCCTAAGTTGAAGGATTTTTCGCCAACTCCAACAACAATTAGAAACTGATTTGCAAACCCAAAAACTCTTATATCTTAATCTATACGTATGAATCAAATCAACCCATAAGGACTGATGTTTAACCAAGATACTCCAAATGTGAGAGGTCATAAGAGCTTTATTAACTTCGCCAATGCGACGAACACCCAAACCTCCTTCAAACTTAGGAACACAAACAGACTTCCAGGAAACCTTTGCCTTCCCCTTTTGAAATGAACCATCTGACGACCATAAAAAATTCCTCATTTTCGCTTCCAACTCTAAAATAACCCGTGAAGGAAGGATAAAAACAGAAGACCAATACACATGCATCGAAGAGAGCACCGAGTTGATAAGTTGCAGCCTTCCAGCAAACAACAGGAACTTATTTCTCTAGCTCATAATTCGTTGATCCAATCTTTCCACTAAGATACTGCAATCTTTATATAAAAGTCTAGATGAAATAAGCGGAACACCCAGATATCTGACTGGTAACGATCCCTCCACAAAAGGCATAATATCTAGAATATGGGCTTTAACATTAGTAGGCACATTACAAAAGAACCCTGTACTCTTCTGAATACTAGGCACCAATCCAGACATTTTGGTGAAGTTCGTAAGAGAAGACATAATGCATTTTACCGAATTAATATCTCCTCTCGCAAACAAAAATAAATCATCTGCAAAACAAAGATTAATAATCCGTTGCCTTTCACATTTATTGTGAAACCTGAAAGACGCATCAATCCTGGTAGTATGCTGAAGGATACACGTCAAAACCTCCATAACAAGAGTGAATAAATAAGGGGATAATGGATCTCCTTGTCGTAGACCACGCTTTCCCTTGAAATACCCATGAATATTTCCATTAACACAAATAGAATAAGATGGCATCGAAACGCATATCATAATCCACTCCACCATTTTAGTATCAAAACCAAACCCAATCAGCACATTTTTCAAGAACTTCCAGTCAACCGTATCATAAGCTTTCTGAATGTCCACCTTAAAAGCACACCGAGGGGGACCTGCACTTCTATGATAATTGTGCATGAGCTCCTGAGTCAACAAGATGTTATCCGAAATCTTCCTCCTAGGGACAAAAGCAGACTGGTTAATGCTAACCACTTGATGGAGCACCCATTTTAAGCGGTCAACACTAATCTTGGTAATACACTTGAACAAAACATTGCAACAAGCTATTGGTCGGTAATCCGTAACCAACATTGGAGTCAATTTCTTTGGCACAAGAGCAATTAAAGTATGATTTAATTCCCGAAGTAACTTGCCTGTAGCGAAAAAATCAATGACCGCCTTCGATAAATCATCTCCAACAATCGGCCACGCTGCTTTAAAGAAAGCAGTCGTGTATCCAACCGGTCCAGGAGCCTTATCATTGCCTATCGAAAACATAGCTTTTTCAACCTCATCCACCGTAACCAGCCGAACCATATTAGAAGCATCCATCGGGTTCACATGTTTAGTAAACAAATCAGGTGAAGGTTGCAATGAAAGGTCGTCTTGACAACCCAAGAAGTTCTCGTAATGTTGCACTGGGATAGTGTTAACATCCTCGCCTTCATACATCACCCTGTTAACATCCGATATAACCTGAATCCGGTTCCGGTGATTTATACTCTTCGCGACTACATGAAAGTATGCAGTATTTGCATCACCCGCCCTAAGCCACTCCATTTTAGACTTTTGTTTGAGGAACCTTTCCTCATCTAAACAAGCCTCCTGATAATCAGAAGTTAACTTAGTTTCTCGAGCTCTTAGGTCCACATTCATGGGGTCCTTATCAATATCTTGCTGTATATCATCCAATTTACCACGAAGCTCTATCACTTTCTTATGAAGATTACCCTGCCTGAATAATAAAGCTCGTAGCGGAGACTTTAGTTGCCGAAGTTTCTTCACAACCTGAAACTGAAACACCCCATTGACGTTAGCTTCCCAAGTCTCCTTCACAATACTCATAAATTCCAGCATATGCACCAAAAAGTTAGCAAACTTAAATGGTTTATGTTTCCTTTTGAGAGGTTGTTGGATTTTTAGAATACAAGGAGCATGATCCGATAACCGATAAGGATGAAATATAGCAACCGAATTCGGGAATTCAGCTATAAACGGAGTATTACCCATAATACGATCAATCTTCTTAAGCAATCCAACTCCCTTCTTTGGCTTTTGATTCCATGTGAAATGGAGACCCGACCGGTTAATATCCATCACTTCAATGTCTAAAACGCAAGTCTGAAAATCACGCATACCTGCTGAAATAGAGGACGCTCCCACAGACTTGTCCTCTAGGTGCAACGCCGAGTTAAAATCTCCCATAATCACCCATGGCTTGTCGGCTACCATGTGTTTATGCAAAGATAATTGAGCCCATAACTCACGTCGAGTAATATAGTAATTGGCCGCATAAACAATAGAGCAAAATAAAATTCTCTTGTCTTCTTTAAACACAAGCTGGATATGCATAAGTTGAGACGATTGAAATAAAACCATAACATCAAAAATCTCCGGGTTCCACCCTATGATAATACGAGTACCTTTATCACAACAACCCCCATTAGATGTCCAATCCCAACGACAAAAAACTGACGTACAAACCTTACCCAGATTCGCCACATCCACATGAGACTCCAGGATAGCACACAAACTAAGATTACTGTCTTTTACTACCTGACGAACCTCCTTTTGCTTAAGAGGGCGGTTCAACCCCCTTATATTCCACGTATGTAGGCTAACCATCAGACACTATCGGTTTAGGAGTGCTTGCCCCTTTTTTATTAGTATTACGAGTGCCTTCCATGATAAACTCGCCAGTTTCATTATAAACTTCAAATACCTCTTCATCATTCGAATCATCTTGTCCACCACCAGCATCCTTGCTACTTTGCCTTTGATCCCCACCTTCATTACTCAAAACATCAAACGGATTGCTAGAAAGAACACTGTTAGACGATGCCAAATTGTCACCACATCCTTCGGCTTAGCTCCAATAGGACGATACCCAAATTTCTGCTTTAGTTTATTCATTTGGAATCATGTTTTCCTAGCCACTTTCTTAGCATGCACACCCATATACCCATCCTCAACAACAACCGGTTTTTTATCGGCCCTACTTCCTTGATCAACATGCTTTCGATTCCTATCACCACTCACCCGTTTACCCGGATTCCTTTGTTGATTCGGACATTGATCATCCGAGTGCCCAAATACACAACAATGAGAAAACCTAAGCGGGCTCCACTCGTACTCAACATACATAGTCTCCTTTACATAACCCTCACCCTCCAGTTCCGGGATGGCCATAGTGATTTCCTCTTTCAGATCCTTTTCAGCTGATACTTCAATCAAAGCTCTAGCATAACTACTACGTCCCCAGGAATCCATACACATCGTAGTGGTGTACGAGTCAAGAAGTTTAGGATCGCCAATAGTAGTAGCGATCAAACTAAGTCCATCCTCTGTATATGCGACAATAGGAACCTCAAGTATCTTGACCCATAACTGCACTTTCTTAACCTCCTTTTTTTCCAACTTAGTGGTGGGAGACCATTCACATAAAAACAACGATTGTGACCGAATGATCCATGGTCCCTCTTTAAGAACAGCCCTCATACCATCTTGGTCCGCAAATTTGAAGAAAAAGAATCCGTTTTCATTCATCATCGTTTTTTGTAATCCAAATTTCCTCCACTGATTTTTCACAAAATACTCCACAACTGGATAGGCTATACGATCTCCCAGAAAATACCCATAAAGTGTATTTGCTAGTTTATCTTGAACCACCCTAATCGACTCCCTTGGAAGTACCACATCACAATCCTCATGTTTATCATGACTAGCAAGAGATCGAAAATTTAGATTTTTACAACTAGACTTTGCCACTAAATCAGCATAAGATACCGACTTAGAGCCCTTATCTCCCTCATTCTGACTAGCACCCGAAACATGCATAGAATCAACAATCTTCGGTTCAGCACGAATATCATTCTGACTATTATTCGAAGCATGCATAGAGACATCAACCTTCGGATCAGAACGAATATTATCCAACTTCACAGGAATTAGTCAGCTCATCAATGACATTAAATTTACCTTCAGAACGAGCAGAAGTCACCACACCCCTACGCGACATTAACGTGGTACCCTCAACATCAATTACTCTAGACGCTATACCCTGGAACGAAATCGACGGCTTCCCTCGATCAAAAAACAGATTTTCCCCAGGTTTTTTACGAGCCTTCTGATTATTATTATCAACTCCCTCCATCAGCAAGAACTCAGTCCACCATGCAAAGAAAACCGAAAGAAAACCAGAAAACCAAAGGCCGTAGAAGACAAAACCCTATCTAGCAAAACCCTAATCCAGAATTCGTCATGAAATCAAATAGAGAACCCGAATAATCAAGGTTACTGCCTTACCAGTAGGACCGAAACCCCCAATTCTCTATTCAATCAGATCCGAATCCAGGGTATAAGGCCGGCGACTAACAAAAACAAACGAAACACACCCTAATTTCTGATCGATCAATGAATGCTAACGAGTTCGTACCAGATGTTTGATGAATCAAACCCTAGTAACAGACTGTTATACATAAAATCACGAAGAAAAATCTAGGGTTGCATGAAGAAGAAAAATCACCTAGGCTAGAGAGAGAAAGGGTTTTGGTTGCCAAGTCTTCACCCGGTGTTCACCACTGCGACTTAAGATTCAAGTACCGTTGAATGAATCAGTAAAGTAACAACGGATTAGTGGAATGAGGGATCAAGAGACAGATAGGGGGAGAATGGCAATCATTGGTGGACCTTCCCTTGAATGAGTCAAGGAGCTCTCAACGGAGTGGTTTAGGTTCTGGACTTCCATCTCAAGTTGGGGCTTTCGGTTCGAAGGTTATAAAATGTGGTGCGGGTTCATCTCTCTCGACCAGTTCAGGTTCAAGGGAGGGTGATCGAGGAGACCCAGACTTTAGATCTCTTCTCTATGGCGGGAGGTCTCTTTCGTATCAAGAGTGTTTTGGGGAGGCCAGGGGAGATGGATTGGATCGAGAGGCGATGCTTATACCTCTTCTTTATGTATAGGATTCCCGTCATTTGCAGTCTCCGACAAAGGAGATAAGGGCGAGGGACCGAACATGTTTTATCCTCAACCTGCATCCGCCATTAGTAATCTCAATTCGCTTTTCCTATTCACTAGTACAATGCGCGCTACAACTAGCAGCCCCTTACTAGTAAGGGAAAAGGCTAGCGCGCAAGGGCTGATGAAAAGCCAGCAACTTGTTAGGACTAGGTTTTGGCTTGCCCTTTTCTTCTTATTAGGAAGATAGGTTTGGAACCCTATACAAGGGGCTGCTTGCTGCTTACCCCTATCTCTAAAGGGGCGCACACTCGTTACCGCTAAACGACGAAGCCGGGAGCGGAAGGAGGGACTTAAACCCTCAACCTCAGCCTTGGCAAGGCTATGCTTTACCAATTAAGCTATTTCCGCCAGCTACGGTAGTGGCGAAGCACTACTGAGCAATTCACGTATCACTTGATATGGACGACTTCTGTTTTCCCACCGGACCACAGTCTTGACCTCCGACCGAGCTACGAACACGAGTAGGTAGGTGGCTAGGGGGGCGGCAAGGCTGCGCCTTTTCAATCAATCTTCGGCCGCTCCGTTATTGGTGCGAGCTGTAAGGAGTCTTGATCTCGAGTCAAGCTGGGGCGTCATCTGTCTTTTAAGTTAAGTCATTTTCTAAGACGGCTCTTCTTATTCTTTCTACGATAATCCAAACTGCAAGCTCCACGAGTCTTCTTGGAACTAGTCGATTCCTGAGCCATTCGTTCTCTCCTCTCGGTTGGCCTTTGCCAGCCACTAGAGCAAGTAAGAGAACCTACAGTGAATGCCGCAGATTTTGACCGGATTGTACACCTTTGTGTCTGGCTATGTATATGGATGTGCATAAAGAAGGGACGGGGCATCTCTATCCTTTTTTGGGGGAAGAGAGAAGGAAGAAGCTGCAACGGCACCTCACGAACTTCTTACTGGATCAGTACTATAGGCTTGAATGTTTGGATGCACGTCTTTTGTTCATATTCCTACGCAGTTAAGAGAGAAATTGTCCCCAAGGAAACCACTTGTGTCTTTCTTGGATATGCTCAGTCCGGGTATAGACGCTATGACGTGAAATCCAAGAGACTCAATGTATCCTTGAATGTTCTCTATAATGGGGGCGCTTCATCTTTTCCTTAACCTAATTAATAAGCCCTGGGGGAGAATGATGATGGAGATGTATTGCGGCCTTCTCCGGTTCATCAACTCTAACCTCATTCTTCTGCAGTTGATGTTACGGATCAGCCTCACACTTCAAGCAACTTTGCTCAGCATCTTCTGCCGATTGTCAGCCTGTTCAGCTGACCTCAGAGGATTCCAGTCACCCGGCACAGCATGTTTATTCTTGGCAGCGATGATAGTCTCTTTCCTAGGGTCAGACTACTCCATAAGATTAGCAGTCTAGCCCAGTTGCTTCCCTTTTAGGCGCTTCCTCTAGTTAAAGAGTGAATTCAGGAGTTTCAGGCATGCGATAGGGGCTTCGGAGGGATAACATGAATCGTATAAGCCTGAACCCTATTAGTTATGTGCTTCCCCCCTTCAAGAGTTGGGCTACTACCCTAATCAAAATCTTCCTAGCGTATAGTATTGGGCAGATTGAGTCTTTCTCTAAAATAGTACCTAATAGTTAGATTAAGCATTAGGCGCAACTTCGAATATAAAGCATCCCGTTAATCTCTTCTCTTTCTGTCTTCAAGCTCCAAGCTTTTGCCTAGGAGCTCGGATTCCAGTCCTATCGTTAGAAGGCAGCATAGTTGGAATTTCTTCCTGCAGCGAATAAAGGAAGAGAAAGGGCTCTCTAATGCCTTATTTGTACGATATGATGCAAGCAAGGAATCCTATTAGAGTGATGCAAGTCAGCCTATAAGATGAAACCGAAGATACTAAGCCTGGAATCAGTCGCTCTCTATGTCAATTTATCTTTTGCAAGAAGCCCTGAGAAAGCTATCAGATAATGACTTTATAGAGGTCCCTCGCTGACGCCTTCATTTTTCTTTTTTTATCTCTTTATGATGCTATCTTCCTTTAGCCAGACTTCCAACATTACTGTGATCAAGAGGAAGCGCTAAGGTCTATCCTTTCCTTAAGTTAAGAGTGAAGGACGGATAGTGGCTCTTTAGGACTGATAGTAGCTACTCTTTTGGTAGTATAGCTTGTAGCTCTGCTTATGCTAGCTCTCTTCTTTCTTATGAGAGAGATTCGCAATAGGGGTATTTCTCTGTAAGAAGAAGGCCTGTTACAGCTATCAGATATAGGGGATTTACTTCACCTTGAATCACTATCGAAAAATGGCTTTCTTTTCAGCTGCTTTCCTATTTCATTAAGGTAGTTTGCTTAGTGCTTTCGCTAAGGTGACGACTTGAATGAAACTTTCATTGTTGATCAGAGGAAAGGGAGGACCTCGATAAGGAAGAAGAACAAGAGCTACATCGGCAGGACTCTCTGCAAGTGGAAGGTCGCATAGGGGCTCTCGGGAAGCTCTTTCCTTTATACCAGAAGGAAGATGGTCGAGGAGATCAGTAGCTAGAAAGCTCCTTTGGGAGAGCAAGGTAGCAAAAAGTATATTACAAAGTACATCACTATTAAGTCGACTACAGTAGTCTCATGAGCATGTAACTACATCCCCAAGCTTCAAGAGGAACCAAGGAGAAGAATACTCTGTAGTAGCAGCAGCAGTGGTCGAGCATCAGTCATCAAGTGAATCAGTAGATGCCCACGCACGTGAACAGCACTCACTCCATTGCAGCAAGACAACAGTAGCAAATGTCACATGGTAGATCATATCCAAGCAGAGGTGCACAAGAACGAGCACAACTTCACTCAGAACTTGTGACAAAGACTTGGTGTGCATCAGAACACGACTAAAAGCCCTTGCTGCTTCTTCATTCCAGGTGAAGCTATCTTTATTCAGTAAATTGGTCAGTGGCTTGCTGATAAACCCATACACCTTTCAAAATTTTCGGTAATAGCCTGTTAAATCCAGAAAGCCTCTCAACCCCTTGACAGTAGTGGGTTGTGGCCAGCTCAACATGCTGTCAGTCTTGCTTTTATCTGTTGATACCCCTTCAGTGCTCACCACATGCCCGAAATACTCTAACCTTGCCTGACCCAAAGAGCATTTCAATTTCTTCACAAACAATTTTTGTTGTTTTAAAGTTTCAAACACTATCCTCAAGTGTTGCAAGTAGCCTATCTAGGCTGTCACTGTCAATAAAGATGTCATCGAAAAAAACCAGTACAAATTTCCTCATATAATCCATGAAAACCTCATTCATGAAAGCCTGAAATGAGGCTGGAGCATTAGTTAAACCAAAGGGCATAACTATGAACTCGTAATGGCCCTAGTGAGTTCGAAATGCAGTCTTGTGTATATCATCTTCAAACACCCGAATCTAATTGGTAACCACTTCTCAAATGAAGCTTCGAAAATATCCTGCTACCATGTAATTCATCAAGCAAAGCCTGAAATGAGGCTGGAGCATTAGTTAAACCAAAGGGCGTAACTATGAACTCGTAATGGCCCTGGTGAGTTCGAAATGCAGTCTTGTGTATATCATCTTCAAACACCCGAATCTAATTGGTAACCACTTCTCAAATGAAGCTTCAAAAATATCCTGCTACCATGTAATTCATCAAGCAATTCCTCAATGGGGAATTTCTCTTTCATGTTGATGGCATGGAGTGCTCGATAATCCACGCAAAATCTCCAAGTATAGTCCCTTTTTTTCACCAGCAACACTTGAGAGGCATAAGAACTCACACTTGCCTTGAGAATACCACTTAACAGCATCTCCTTGACCTGTTATTCTCTCTCAGCCTTTTGGATGTGGGGGGTATCTGTAGGGCCTTACACTCACAGGCTCACTACCAGGTTTTAAGGGAATGTGGTGGTCGTGATTCCTCTTAGGAGGAAAAGGTCAGGCGGTGAATAACAAGTAATTACTCAACCATAGGAAAAATGTACAAAACAAGGTTTTTGAATAAACCTAAGTTTAAATCAAATGTTATGTTTTGCAGAAAACAATGCTTTATGATTACAAACATTTATGCAGTAATGTTAATCGCATACATTCAAGCCTTGCGACTGTGGCGACAAACCCTTAAACAAATTAAAGGTTCATCTAAGTTATGTATATCGGATTCTGTCATTCCCAACTTCCAAACAAACCTAGGAAGTTGGAAACGGGAGTTGTCAATTCCTATGGTACCATTACATACTACCGAGCGGCGTGATCAATGTTAATGAATGTATTATTGTCCCGATTAAACACACCAAATGTCATAACCAATGTAAGAATGCTATGAAAACCATGTACTAGGTATGCTAAGTAAACATGCCTAGTAAAAATGTTCATGTAAAACAATGTGCTAGCATGCTCAGTAAACACACATAGCAGAAATGTCATGTAAAACAATGTGTACATATGTTAAGTAAATTTATGCAACAAATGTGTAATAAATCAATGTGCTAGCATGCTTAACATACATAGCAAAACATAGTTGAAAACATGTACTAGATATGTACTAGACGAAACTAGCATGTTTATGTCATAAAAGCATGAAATGCACGAAAGTAACACGTATGTACATGTGTATCACCCCAAAGTATTTGAAAACGGTAAAAGAGGGGAACTATGTACTCACATGGGATTGCCTAATAGTCTTGAGAATAAGACCAAATAAGGCTTCAAGGATCACGGAATCAACCGGCACCTAGTATAGGTAACTATGTTAATAAACGGATCCTAGATCGGGAGATAGGATAGAATGAGGTACTATAAATCTAATGAGTATTTGAACTCATATGGTATGATTTAATAGACCTTACATTCTGATTTGAAAGTCTACCTAAGTGCTTTTGACCCGTTTCGACCCATTATGGTAGTATAAGCCACTATTTTTTTTGGGTAAAGGGTTACCCCGGTGATTCTATATATTGACAAACAAAAAGAACAAGTAGTGAGGAGAAGCCCCCACTAATTCAGTCAAAGGACACACCCCAAGACTGTTAATAAAAAATACAACCAAAAAACATGCAAAGCAACAAACATGAACCAACTAGACTATAATCTAGAGATAAAAACACCCAGGAGGCACTAATCAACCTTCTCCATCAGCGTCAAATGCACCATGGATCTCCCACTCTTCTAACAGCTTCTGTACGTTAGCCGTATTCTTGAATTTTACTCCCATTAGTTTGTATCAGACAGTGGACAGGATAGTTGAACAAAGAATGTCTGGGGGTCTCGCATGGTTCTTGAACAATCGCACATTCCGTTCCTGTCAAATAAGATACGCTGAAGCCGCAACAATGAGCCTACTAACATAGTTCGCTGCTGACTTGGATCGGGCATGAGTACACAGCCATTCAACAATAACATGCCAGCTTGGGCCAACATCCGTCATCCCCGCTTTAACTCGGACTAGGTTCCAAACTTCAGTAGAGTACTTACATTCGAAAAATAAGTGAGAGTGCGAATCAAAATCTGCATAACACAACAAACAGCATAGCATATTCATGTTTCCCCTCCTCCTATCATCCCATCGAAGAATCTTATCCTGGGTCAAAAGTTTTTGTCGCATAATAAGCCACATTAAAAAGGCATGCCTTGGAATACATTGCGAAAACCACACAATCTTTACCCACATAACATCCGGCTCCCTTAACCGAAAGGACTGCCACACCGTAGCTGATGAAAAGTCCCGAGTAGTATTACCATCTTTCCATACCAGCCGATCATTGATACCAGGAGTTAGATGCACATTTATCTGATTAAGAACCGGGAACAAATCCCTCCACGCTGCTGGCCACAGCCATGAACCATTAACCGAAACATCCTCTACTTTGGCGTCTAACGAAAATCCCGCATTAGTAATAATTCTTGGAGACAGAAAACTGCATAACGGCCCAATGTCGCTCCAGAAATCATACCAAGCAGATGTATTTCTACCATCACCAAGTTTGGCCCAATGTCGCTCCGCATTAGTATAAGCCACTATAATGCGTCGTTTGCGTAAAACTAGGTTCGGATGGTTAACTATGTGCTATGTCAAGTCTTACATGCCCAATTATCCCTAAACATGTTACTAAATCAGATTATATGTCAAAAATATGTTCACATAGGCAAAATACGTATTTATGCTTCAAAAGGGCATTTTGGTCATTTCCTATGGGCATACAAGCTAACTAGCATACGACTAACCAATCCTATGTGATCATAAGGTATAACCTCAGTGGTTATTCCCTATGCAACTATGATCACTAACTAAGCTTGGTCGGATCCTAAAGATCGACCAAACGGGTCGGGTTCGAAAGTTTAAGCGGTTGTTCAGACCGCTTAACTTACGACCCTAAACAAGCACTAAACTAATAGTGATGAGTTAAACATGTTTAAACATGTCAAAACATGTTTAACTAACTTAGAAAACTGATTTGGTATCAAAACAAAGTGTTTTGAAACTTAAAAGTAGTTCCGTTGCAAAATGCGTGCTAAAACGCATTTTGACCGAAACTTTGACTCGTCACTACACCTAGTTAACATGGTAATCAGTAGGTATAATCACTAAGGATTATAACCATCGTGATTACAATCACGTTGCAAAGTTCAACCAAACTTTGCGTTGACCATTGACTGGTCAAACTGAAAGTCAAACACTGTTTGACTTTTTAAGCTAGGAAAGCAATAAAAGAATGAAGGAAGCTTACAAGGGTCCTAGCTATCTTTTCTACCAAGAATAAGTTCCAATCAGATTAGAAAGCTCCCCAAATCAGATGTAGAGGAGAAATGAGAAGAATGAGCAATGAATGAATGAAAGGTGATGGCTATTTATAGTTGTTGCAAGATCACAAGATCATGACACATGTTTGTGTGGCCAAGAAGCAAGAAATCATGGCCCTACAAGTGTTAGGAACTGATTGGGAACCTTGGTGATCACTTAAACTTGCCCATCACACAAAGAAGTTACCATAACAGCCCCTGAAGTAACAACAGATTGCTGAAAAATGATTTCTTGTCGCTGGCATGTTCACACGGCCCGCGTAAGTATAGGGGGAACCTTACGCGGCCCGTGTGGGCTCCCCAGTTCAGCAAAGTTTCACATATTAACAACTTTGGTCCCTGCACTTGATTTAAGCTCATTTCAGGCCCTTTTGACCCCCGTTAAGCCATTTTCAAGGCTCTACAAGGTCAATAAAGTTTAGAGGACTCAAAATGTGCTCGGATCGGCTCGTTTGGTCGTACGGTCGCGTTGTTCGTTAAATTACGACGAAACTCAAACGGACGCGAAAACGAACCAAATTAAGCGACGAACGGTATTTTTGCATGCCGATCACTAAAATAAAAATATTTTAGTGTGTACAAAAATTTTGGATGTCCAGATGTGGCCAGAACATAAGATATGCTCGAAAATGCAAACTTACGCCGTTTTGACACTTTTAGCCCCTGTAAGATCATATAAGCATGTTTTCGCACACCGAACCTATCAAAGCTTATTTCTAAGCCATGTTTAGGTTATATATGGTATGTTTAACTTATGATCATGTTCTGGACTGTATGTTTCCTTACGAAACGACAGACTTTTGCAAGTTGACGCAAATAGTCCCTGTGAGCGAATAAACTTGTTTTTGCCATACCAAAGCCTTTAAAACTTATTTCTAAGTTATGTAAAGGTTATTTAAGGTATGTTAAGTTTATGTTGCTATTCCGGAGTGTTTGTCGCATTAAACTGATTACGTTTACGCACCAGTTCGCGTATAACTTCTCAGAAAGCGATATAGAGTTCAAAATCGATCAAAAATCAACATGTGCCAAAAATCAAACATAAATGACAAACATTGGGATCAAAATACATTGTTTTATTAATATTGAATTGTTCAGAGTCTGTAAAACGATATCACAAGCACAGATGTCACATTCTAACTCGGGGAAAGGAATTCAAACCCATAAAATGAGTCAAGTCAATGATAGGTACCAATAGTCTTTATGGCGCGCTTACCCCTTATGCAAAGCACCAATGACTTAGGTCTTCTGAAAGGGGCTTAGGGCATATCATCAAAGAAAGAATCCCGAGGAAGGGGGTGAAGCTGAGATTAGAAAAGGTTTCTCCCGTTGTTGCTAGTTCTACCGTTGTTGGTAGTTCCTCAGGTCGGGTTGTTTCTTTTTCAGAGCTTTTTCAATTCTTTCAGAACCTTTCGTATGTGCCTATTGAAAGATTTGGGATACCTCCTCTCTTTCTGATCTCATTCATATAATAAGCTAGTCCGGTTTATTATTATTAGATAGTGAGAGGGTAAGAGAGGTGCTTGGTCTGTCTCCGAATGTGGGCCTAGAAGCATTAGCCGAGTCTCCGAATATTCCCGAGGGTTCTCAAGATAAAGACAACCTTAAGGTGCTAACAGAGCTTCCACAGTCTCAGTCCATGAAGGTGCTTGCTTTATTGGTTGGCAATTGGTTATAGTCGTTATGAAGAATGAAGGAGCACTACTGCACTTCCACGACATGGGAAAGGATCATGGGATGGGGAAAAGAAAGAAAAGGTGCAAGGTGAGGAGATATCGAGAGGTAGAATAGCTGAAATGAGTTCAAACGAATTAGTTAAGACACGCTTCTTTAGCACAGGCCACGGAGTGAAGTTGGAAGGTTCAATGAACTACGCGAAGGGCAAATTTTGGGCGCTATTGTTGTCTATATACAAGTGGCGTAGGCGAAGCTGTGGAGAGACTCTTAGGGAAGGAAGCCCGTAACCTTATTTGATTCGTAGCTCTTTAAAGGAAATTGTTTCAAGGCGGCTACCATAGAGTCAGACCTTAACCTCCCTTACTTTGTGGGTGCACTGACCAAAGACCTACTCCTGCTTAGCGCACGAGACTCACTATTAGCTTTCTATAGATTCACTCTTTTTCTTAAAAGAAAGATAGAAGGGCAGCTACAGACTCCGTTACTTATCGCTTCGTTTGCTATCCTACCCTACTTCGCTAGCTAGTCTATCGCAAGTCATTTATACCAAAAGACCTGGCCATTGCCAACCAAGAGGGGGATGAACCTACTTCCAGAGACTACTCGCCTTGAACTCCGTCCCCTGAACTTGACTACTTATGCAACTACAGTGTTATGAAAAAGAAAAATGGAAGGAGACCACATACCAAGAAAGGAAAAGCTAGGGATGAGCTACTTACTAGCTTAGACCTTTGCGTTTCAATATCAATGACTAGAAGAGGTACGAAGTGAGCCACAAACCATATTTCTGATTATGCTCATTCCATTTGACTGCTAATCACAAATGACATTCAATCTTTCTGCGATAAGAAGATAAATGATTTCATTACCATAGATCCAGATAGCATAAGGGAGGGGGAATTCTTTCTTTTTTTATTTTCTATAATCTATAATAAGGTAAAGTGCTCCACCGGTACACCTTTCTGGTCTTCCTTCTGAGCCAGGATCAATACCAAAAAAAAAAGAAAAATGAAAAGAGCTAAACCAATTCGATCTTTCGGCATAGGAAATCGGACTGTCTTTCTTACTTATACTAAGTTTAGGGGAAAAAAAGAGCTGTCTCCGCGATTAATTGCTTACTTAGCCTTCTCAGTTTAGCATTCTACCAAAAAATCTTCTTTCTCAGGGTCAATCTAGTCCTCTTTGAATTGATCTCGTACTCTAGTAGAGAAATGGACTTTGACGACTCTAGCTTCATCTTAGGGAAAGTCAAAAGAAAAGCATCATTCACATCTTACAGTAATTTCTTAGGGACTCTAGATCATAGACTGGGATCACTCGAGATCGATGGCTATGCACTCGCCGGAATGCAAACATTGGCTTGTTAGATTTTCCTTTGAGCGAGCCGTTGACTACTATTTACAATAGAAATGAAAGTAAGAAAACGGGCATGAGAAGGGTAGTTCGGGCAACGATCTGGTTTTTTTTTTTTTGGGTAAAGGGTTACCCCGGTGATTCTATTAAAACAACCGCAAACAAGTACAAGTAGTGAGGATGAGCTCCACACTAGTTCATATACGGGACATGCCCCATATATGTAAGCCAAATAAAACAAATGTACCTATGACATCAAATAACCTAGCCTACTTACATCATGAAAAGATATCCAGTAGACAAGAAAAAATACAAAAAACAAATCCATCATCCTCCATCATCAAAGACGAAAAAGCCACAAACCAACAGCCCCTTAACACGAATCAAAAAACGTTTATCCATTGTAGAACTTTGTTGAAGAGGTGCTTGCCCTTGCTCTTGAAGAAGAAGAATGTATACCCGAAGTCATAAATTCATTAGTTTCATTATATACTTCAACAACCTCCTCCTCATCGGATTCCTGCTTGTCCCCTGTCCGCGTAACCTTCTTCTCCACTCGACCCACAGTAATACCTCCCTAACCTCCATCATCGTCCTTAAGGACATTGAATGAGTTTGACGTTGAAACCTGGTTCGGATTCCTCAAGGACGATTTTTGCTTAAGTTTTATTTTTTTGGGTAAAGGGTTACCCCGGTGATTCTATTATAAAACAACCGCAAATAAGTACAAGTAGTGTAGATGAGTTCCACACTAGTTCATATATAGGACATGCCCCATATATGTAAAACCAACCAACAAAAAACCTATCACATCACAAAACCTAGCCTACTAAACATCATAACAGACTATCTAGTAGACAAACAAACTAAAAAACAAAACCAAACATCATCCTCCATCATCAAAAATAAAGTTGCCGTGAACCGGCAACCCCTTCACATGACCCCGCAACAAACTATCCATTGAACAGCTTTGAGGAAGATGTGCTTGCCCCTACTCTAAATTTTTGGGTGTCCAGATATATTCAGAACGTAAGATATGCGCGAAAATGCAAACTTATGCACTTTTTGACGCTTTTAGTCCCTATTGATCAAATAAGTTTATTTTAGCATACCGAACCCCTCAAAGCCTATTTCTAAGCTATGTAAAGGATATTTAGGGTATGTTTAACTTATGAGCAAGTTCCAGAATGTTCATTGCTATACAAATCGGTATAGTTTCGCAGTTTGACATAAATAGTCCCTACGATCGAACAAACTTGATTTTGACACACCACACCATCCAAAACTTATTTCTAAGCTATGTGAAGGTTATTTAAGGTATGTTAAGCCTATTTCACTATTTCGGAGTGTTTGTCGCATTAATCTGATTATGTTTACGCACCAGTTTGCATATAACTTTCAAGAAAGCGATTTAAAGCTTGAAATCGGACTCGAATCAAATCGTAAAATCATCAAACACAAATATACACATAATAACACTAAAACACATTGTTTTATTCTTCGATTGTCATAAAGAGCAATACACATTACCGAGGGTAACATGAATGAGTAGGGTTACAAAGGTCGTTTTATAATGCTTCACGAAGACATGCTTTAGCCTATAAGTGGACACTCACCCTAAGAGTTCCCAGGTAAGAGTGACTGGTCCGATAATGCGGATTTGTACGAACACTCTAGCCTTAGATAGAAAACTCGGGGTACAGGCATCCACCCTTCCAGATTGCATGTGTTCACATTATTAAAACCCAAGATTTTGATGAAAAACGTTTTGAGAAAAACATTTGAGAAATCTTTTGATACAAATCCTTTGAGATAAAACATGTTTGCGAAATTTTTTGACAAAAACATTTAAGAAAACATTTTGGAAAGTATTTCAATGAAAATGCTTTGAGAAAACATTTTGAGGAATACCTCAAGGCATAAAGCCTAAGGTTCAGGATAAATCATCTAAGGTTAGATGATTCGTAAATCATGGAGCAGTTGTGGCATGAATAAGGATGAGGATTAGGAAAGAAGTCCTAAGTCTACTCATGTTTGGGTCCTAGGAAGGTTATAGACTAGGTTTAAGGCATGCTAATAACCTAATTCCCTATAACCAGTGCTCTGATACCAATCTGTAACACCCCAATCGCGTAATGCAACAACGCGCGGTGGAAATATCGGGGAGTCACGTTACAAATTGCTCACAACTACTGGTACTAAATTGTTTCAATATCATTAACATCATTTTACAAACAAAGAATACATGTAATTGTTCATTTGTTTTAGAAGTCTAAGGCCCGAATGCAGTCCTATGCGTTGCATGCTTGAAACAGTCGAAAACCTGAAACATATGTGAAAAATAGTCAGCATAAAAATCCCGGTGAATACATAAGTTTTATTGGCCAAGTAAATGGCAAAACAATTGGTATTATAATCTTAATTGTGAAAACTTGTGACAAAATAAGTTTGAATATGGCAATATGATTATTACTAAGTCATTTTATGCCTTAAATCGTAATCTCGATTAAAACCATCGTAAAAACTCGTTAATATGTTATTAGTAATCCAATCAAAATATCTGTTTTGAAATAAATCAAAACTTATATAAGTATTATATAAATCAAATCAAATGAATCATGATAATACTTCAGATATCTTTCTAAGAATCTAACATATAAAAATATGGGAGATTCTATAAAGATTTTGATAATCAAACATTGAAACAATTGTACACAAAATCCTAAAGCGATCTAGATAACGCAACAAGAATAATAAAATAAGAGCACTTATATATAGGAAGAGATATGTCACTGAAAGAAAGTGATTATGTTCCATCTCTTATTTTTAGGATTCTGAGGATGGGCCGGCCCATCCTAACATCATTTATGAGGAGCCGGATGACGAAGCCTCCTCTTCAGATAAAGATGTCTCCGACGCAACTCTCCCGGCAAGAAAAATTTGATCTATTTATAACTTTTGCGGGTTCGGTCAGGAGGGACACAAGAGAGATGCTTTCTATCAGTTAAAAGCAGATACCCCATGCTCCTACGGTCCGCTTACCGAGGAATAGAAAGGAATGACCCGGGGCCAGAGCAAGTTGGGTTGGGGTATAGAGTCGTAAGCGCGGTGGGGGGGTGACAAAGGACGTGCTCGTACGTTTCATATAAGGAAATTAAAAAGTCATTGATTGTTGGGAACTTTCCCTCCTCTATATTCGAAATATGCCTTTCTAGGAGCATTACGATCTGCAGCTCAAATGGTCCCTTATGAAGTCTCTATTGGTCTTATTCTTATTGTGCGCCTTGTGAGTGCGTTTGGATCCGCGAAGGAAATCACTCGGATGTTCCCCTAACCCAACCCGGGAACGGACCAGAGTGAACCGCAGCATAGGGAATGTCCACGTCTCGTCACAAGGCTCATTTTGAGTTGTGGGTCATAGGGCGGGCAACTTTATCTGATCAAGGGCCGGGGCACAAGGGTCCTAGTACTATCCAGGTGCGAAGAAGCCTGGAGGTGACTGTAATGAGCAGAAATCTCACTCACCGACCTAAACGACGAGCAAACACTCGAAGGTAAGAGCAAGGGATCACCCAACGAATGGGAGCTCAAAGGGGGGAGGAGAGAGGGGGCAAGAACCATGTTTTCAGAGAAGTGGCGGTCCAAATCTTATCTGAACTGCGAGAATAACTGACTAAGTCGGGCCATAAGGGGTCATTCTCCGAACGGGACGCCTTTAGGTTGTTAAAGTAGGTTGGCTGACAGATCGGCCATAGGAGTACTCCGGGATATAAACCAGGGCAACAAAAGTGGAGCATACGGCGATGCCGCCCGTTTTCATTTCGTGGAAGTCCCCGGCAGAGGAAAGGGCTGTAGGTGATGGCGCCTTCTGCTTCTTATCTAGAGAGGGGCGCTGAAATCCTTTCTATGGGCTCGAGCGTGGCAGCTGGTATAGATGAAGAAAGGCGGACCGCTTGAACGGGACCTATTCTCTTAATAGGCGGCAAAGCGGAATAGAAAAGCACAGACGAGCCACATGCAGGGAAACTTGCATGTGTGGTTTTGGCCGGGGACCCCGGTATACTGTACTAATATGTGTAGGTCCCCGTAATTCAAGTGAGATTGTCATGGTGCAAAAGCACATATGGTCCGGTATTCCCTTGTTCCCTGTATTGGTAATGTTCTTTATTTCTTGTCTAGCAGAAAATAATCGAGCTCCGTTTGATCTCCCAGAAGTGGAAGCTAAATCAGTTGCAGGCTATAATGTAGAATATGCGCGGGATGCGATCCTTAATAGTTCACTGTTGGCGGAAGCCAATGTCCCGGGGTCCCGGGGACTCATTATGACTGAAACAAGGGGCGGGTCTTTACTAACTGAAAAATATGCTATTTTAGGGAAGCCAAAAAACGTGAGCACCTAACGCGAGCCTTATTGAAAAGGCCCTTTACTAAAAACATAGAAGGTAAGGCCGGCTTTCAAGCTGTAGCTTTACAACCATAGGGCTTAGATAGGCCCTTATTATTATATTTAGTAAGATAGGTTGCTTGAGCGCATTTTGACCATTTTGATTAGTAAGGTTGTCGTATCGATCAAGGCGACACTTGAGTTTGATTGCAGGGCGCGCGTTAGCGCTTTACTAAGAAGATAGAAGGGGCTTTTCTTGTTTAGTAAGGTCTTGTTTTTTGATAGGAGTAGGTGTGGCAGGGCACTCTTCATTTGAAACTAATGAATGTCAGGTCGAGGCTTTCTACCTTGTTATCAAAAAGGGGGTTGGGTAAAGCAAACTCCCTCCTAGGACGAGCACGGGCTTAGTCAAGTAGAACCGGGTAGCGCTGCTGGATGCGCCTATCGAAAATAAATAAGTGGGGCCATGCCGGTACGACTGAATATGCGTTAGAAAGGTCAATCCCTCCCCTACGAGAAAAAAAAAGCGGGCCGGACTTCTAACAGCCCGCCCGCTTCCCCAATATCGTGGCAACGTAGACCTAAGTGAAGTGGTCATATTGGATCCTTGGGAACCATCACAAGTACGGCCGACATCTATTTATTAAAACGAGAATTCCGTGTCATCCAGCGGAGCCTAGAAGAAGATGACTCGCGCAGACAGCTCATTCCTTTTCAATAGAAAAGAATAGCCAAACCAACCCAGCTGCCTGGTCAATCTCAGAAAGAAGATAGGCCGGCAAACCGGAGACGTACGACCATGGTCCCGACCTGTCACACCCCGACCACGTAAAACAACAAAACGTGGCGGAAAACGTCGGGGAGTGTTGTAACAGAATCATTGTTTCATAACACGTGGAAATTGAAATATTGTTTTATTGAATAAAATAGTTACAATGTCTTGACAATCAAAGAAGTATAACAAAATTAACTAGTCTTCCATCTTTTATTGTCACTAAGGCCCAAGTCCGCCTAAGTGTATCTTGATCAATCCTATGCTTCATTTCCTGAAACACATGTGAAAATAGGTACGTCAGCATAAAAAAGCCGGCGAGTACATAGGTTTTGTGAAAATAGAATTCATGACTTATGTTTAAGAAAATGTTTAGTCATGAACCTTGTAATTTGCTTTGTCTTGTGAATCATTTGAAAAACGATAAATAAACCAAATGATATATATGTATAAAAGAATAATACATGGTTAAGCGAATAACCATGTGAAATGAGTTTGTATAAATTAAGTTGTTTGTAAAACAATGTATTGTGAAAAGTATGTTATTTGTATAAAATGTTATATGTCCAAATTGAAATGATTCAAATAACGCTACGATATGTAATACCATACAATCACTTATATATAGGAAGTACCAGCGGCGTATCCACCATGCTTGTATCATATTACACACGCCTCGTTACTTAAATCACTTACCCAAATCAAACCAACAATGTGAGATGTCTATATTTAAACCAATTGCCAAATGCATTGAATAATATGTCATAGTGTTTATGTCAAGATGTAAATCATGTAATGTATAACAAATGTAAAAATGTTTATGTGTCAAATGTAAATCATGTAATGTGTAACCAAAATGATATGTATGGCTAGTGAAATGCATCAACTAAACCATAGGTGAAACGCACAAAACAAAGTATTGAAGTAAAACTTGGTTTAAATCAAAGTTATGTTTTGTGGAAATGCATGATCAAATGTAAATCATGTCAAAATGTTTATGTCAAAATGTCTATGTCAAATGTCTTTGTGTAACTTTGTCAAAATGTCATGTATGGCAAGTGGAATATATATATGTATAAATATATCCTTTAAGCCATAGGTAAAAATGCACAAAACAATATATTGAAGTAAAACATGGTTTAAATTAATGTTATGTCTTGTGGAAATGCATGCTATACTGAATATGAACATTTATGCGGTATTGTTATAATGCATACATCCAAGCCTTGAGACTGTGGTGATAAACCCTTAAACGATTTAAAGGATTATCTGTGCTTATGTATATCGAATTCGGTCATTCCTTCCAATCCAAACAAACCCAGGATTTCAGGAACGGGAGTTGTCAATTCCTATGGTACCACTACCTACTAACGAACGGCGTAGCTAATGTTAATGAATGTATTGTCCCATTTAAACAAACCAAATGTCATACCAAAATGTAAGCATGTGATGAATAATAAATGTACTAAGTATGATGAACATACATAGCATGTGAATGAATAATAAATGTACTAAGTATGATGAACATACATAGCATGTGATGTGATGTCATGTAAAACAATGTACTAAGTAGGCACACAATGGGCATACATAGCATAAAATGTAATGAAAAACAATGTACTAAGTATGCACACAATGGACATACATAGCATAAAATACAATGAAATCATGTACTATAAGTGTACTAATGAACATAACAAGCATATGATATGAAAACGTGGAAAAGCATGAAAGTAACAAGTAGGCACATGTGTTCCACCCCAAAACGTTTGGAAAACAGTAAAAGAGGGGTTCTATGTACTCACTTGAGATTGCTCAGAAGTACTAAGATAGGTTACCAAGCAATGCTAGAGATCACGGAATCAAACGGCACCTAATATAGGTAACTATGTTAATAATCCGGACCTAAATCGGAGGATTGGGTAGAATGAGGGTTCGTAAACCAAACGAGTATGGAGACTCGTGTAATATGGTTTAACAAAGCCTATATTCTAAAATGAAACCTAACCTAAGTGCTTACGACCCGTTTAGGTAGCTTATGCTACTTTAACGCGTCGTTCGCGTAAAACGCGTTCGGAACGCCTAACTAGCCCTATGATAAGTAAAATATGCCTTAACATGTCTAATATTGTTGCCAAATCAGTTTAGATACCAAAAGTTATGTTACATATGATTAAAATGAATTTTGGCGTAAAAAGGGCATTTTGGTAATTTACCTAAGGCATATAAACTACCTATCATACAACTACTCAAACGAAGCGACCATAAGGTATAACCTCGGAAGGTTATTCCCTATATACTATGGTCACCTAATGTATTTGGTCGGATCCTAATGATCGACCAATTGGGTCGGGTTCGAAGGTATAAGCGATTTATTAGATCGCTTACCCTTACGACCCTAGACAACGTGGTAATCAGTAGGCATAGTCACAAGGGACTATAACCATCGTGATCACAATCACGTTGCGAAGTTCAAACGAACTTCGCATTGACCATAAACTGGTCAATGCAGAAAGTCAAACAAAGTTTGACTTTCGGACTCGAAAAGCAATAAAAGAACGAAGGAATACTTACAAAGGGTCCCCGCAAGATTCGAACCCGATTCACTCTCAGGTAGGAAGCATAAACTTCCACTTAGAGAGTGTAGAATCAGATTCAAATGTGAGGAATGAGTGAAGTTGAGGTGGGTATTTATAGTAAACCCACAACCGTTAGGATCGTTTCTTGGAAAAGGGGGCACGATCTAAGCCGTACACTTGTTGGAAAGTTGTGGTAACTCATTTGGCATCCACCATAAGAGTTTGACACTTGGCACTTGGCCTTTGGAGAGTGTTAAGGGCTGTTAAAAGCTGAAAAAAAAACGTTTTGCTGCATCTGGCCCCTACTTACGGACCTAGTTTGGCAGATTTACAGTTTCAGTCCCTGCAACCCCAAAACTTGGTTTTTCGATGCGTTTTTTGACACGTTTAAGCCCCGTTAACCCCATTTCAAAGCTCTAAAATGAAGTTAAAGTATAGGGAACTTAAAATGTGTTCAAAAATATCTCGGGTGTCGGTTCGTTTAGCCGTACGGTTACGTTGTTCGGTTAATTACGACGGAATGCGCATAAGCGCGAAAAATGATCCAAATGGCGTGACGAATGGATTTTTCTTATGCCAAACACTAAAATAAAATATTTTAGTGCTTACATAAATTTTTGGATGTCCGGATGTATTCAGAACGTAAGTTATGCGCGAAAATGCAAACTTGTGCACTTTTTTGACGCTTTTAGTCCTTGAATGACCCCAAAAGTTTATTTTAGCATACCGAACCCCTCAAAGCCTATTTCTAAGCTATGTAAAGGATATTTATGGTATGTTTAACTTATGGTCATGTTCCGGAATGTTCGTTACAGTTCAAATTGGCATACTTTCACAGTTTGTCAAGTTTAGTCCCTGTAAGCGAATTAACTTGTTTTTTGCCATACCAAAGCCTTTAAAACTTATTTCTAAGTTATGTAAAGGTTATTTAAGGTATGTTAAGTATATGTTGATGTTCCAGAGTATTTGTCGCATTAAACTGGTTACGTTTATGCACCAGTTTGCGTATAACTCTCTAGAAAGCGATATAGAGTTTGAAATTGAATAAAAGTCAAAACATGAAAAATGTAAAACACAACAAAACAAACATTGGGATCAAATAACATTCTTTTATTGATGAAAGAACTTTTCACAATGATTACAAGCACAGATGTTACGGTCTCCCCTACTTGTGGAAATTTCGTCCCGAAATTTATTTAGAGGAAACTTGTGAGAGTTTAAAACATGAAGTTGAAAAGATCGAACAACATTGGTTAGGGTTCTGAACTTCTAGTAACTTTAATAACATCATGCTTGCAATGTAAGAGGAATACTTATATACAAGTATATGAAGCGTCATTGGTGCGTCCACCGTACCTCCATTACATCGTTCTCATTTTGTTATTGTTGTCACTATCGGTTCTTACACATAATAAATCTTACTGGGTTTCTGTGCACTAAATTTCATAATTATGTACGCGTCCATAATTAGGCAATTCCTTGCATAGTTCACACAGTCTATTTTATAATGTGTAGGGGAAAACCAAATGAATAAACCTGTGATGAGTGTGACTAGACCACCATAGGGTCCCTTTTATTAAATCAATAAATGATTTTAATAGACAACCGAGGAGTCTTTTCAGCTTATATCATCAGATGTCGTTCTTTAACCAGATTGTGAGTCAATCTTTTTGACTAGACCACTAAAAGGGTCTCTTATGAATTATGGGGTGGTACTATATAATCCAAGGGTCTTAACTATTACATAGAAGCCCATTAAGGATTTAAGGTAGTACCTTTTTGAATATCCTACTACGAATCCCTCATATGAAGATATGAAAGATTCTACGAGGATTTGGATAACGAATATCCAGAGTATATCAAAAACACAAAAATGCATAAAAGAAAACACAAGGTGTATAAACACATAGTCACGTAACCACAAAATTGTTTGTTAATTTGTCTTGTTAATTGCGTACATGCATTTAAAGCACACTAGGAATCCAATACGTGGATTTCATTTGGTACTTTAAACATTATCAAGAATCTAACTATAAAGATAGAAAGATTTTTAAAGAGAAAATTCGATTTCGATTATAAAGAACCGAAATGTTCGAATTAAGGTACATAAGGAATCCAATTAAGGACTCTGATTTGAATGATAATCATCCACAAAGGTCTAAATGTGAAGATAAAAAGATCCCATATGGATTTTAGAAGTTGAAGGTGTTTTGAAACCTTGCACTGGATGTGCTTAAGTCAAAACATGAAGTAAAAATGCTTATGAAGTTGAGATGCTAGATATGCCAAGGTGACATATGAAGCGAAATTTGAAGGTGAAGTCAATGTATGAAGAAAAATATTTTTGGAAAACTATGCATGGGGTTCTAAAAAAATTGTTTTCAAACTATATGAAATGTTTTGAGATCATGAAGTTGTTTTTGAAATACTTGTACTGTGTATGTTGAAAAATCAAAATGTAATGGGTATGAGATTTGAAAATACCCTTAGTTATCTAACCAAGGATTCAAAGGCACAGATGTGCAGAAGCATGATTACTCATAATGTCACTTTATTTTCTGTACTTTGTTTCTTAGAGTGAAACGAGTACTTAAAATTTTCAAGGGAATCATGAGCGATCATTTGAAAGAGAGAATCACAAGAGTAGTTTGTAAAGAACATAGTTTCTTGATGTAGGTAATATAGGGGAATGCCATACACACATGTAACTATACTTGTATATCAGAATTGTGAACAACAACTTTTATTTATAAACAAACAGATTGTTTCACATTACAAGGATAACAAAAGAACAAAAGCATAAGACAGCAATATCCTTTGTTCAGCCAAATGCTCATCCAAGGGTTGGATTTGCACTGACAATCTTCGGACAGTTGTTCCTGAAATGGCTCGTCTCGCCACAGTTGTAGCAAGTACCAGACGGAAAACGAGCTTGAGTAGGGTTGACTTGGAGTTGGGTAGCAGCAAGGTTTATAGTAGCTTTGTTTTGGACAGCAAAGCGGCATGTGTTAATCAAATGTCCCCGCCGTCCACAGTAGGTACATTTGAAGCAGGGTATGAGGTTTGAATGATGGCGGTTACATCGCTTGCCCCTAGGAGCAGTTCCTAAGTACGGCTTCCTAGCAGGGGGTTGAGCTGGTTGGTTGGGGATGGCTTGACCATTGTGAGCGACCACGGCGAAGTTTTGAGAAGCCTTTCGCTTCTTTGACTTCTTAGGCGATCGTTCATCCATGGTCTTTGATTCCTCGATTGGTTTCTTGGTTGGTGGTGCTGTCACCTGACTAGGTCCTGCCTGTCTTGGTGACTCTTGGGTGGCTTCATCCTGGAGACGATACATGGCAGTAGCTAATTCAACACTCTTCAGGACTACTTCGCCTATTTGCTAAGCGAATTTGGCAGTCTGCTCGGATATCTGGGCGTCATCGTGATGAAGAGACATTCTAGAAGAAAATGAAAGACATAGGAAGAAACAAGTGAAACGTCATCGGATAAACAAGACAGAATGGCAATGCATAATAATTTGCGATCATTTGTTTGCTACCTAAGGCAACAAATGAGACGGTGACAAATCAAAGTAAGCGGATCATATTAATGTATCACTGAAGACATGCTCGCCTATAAGTGAACACTCACCCCAAGAGTTCCCAGGTAAGAGTGACTGGTCCGATACTGCGGATTTGTACGAACACTCTAGCCTTCGACAGAAAACTCAGGGTACAGGCATTCACTCTTCCAGTTTGCACGTGTTCATATTATATGACCCAAACTTTGACGAGATCTTGAAAATTCAAAGGGGTTCAAAACCTTATAACTGAGGGTTCAAAACCTTATAACTGAGGGTTCAAAACCTTATAACTGAGGGTTCAAACCTTGTAACTGAGGGTTCAAAACCTTGTAACTGAGGGTTCAAAACCTTATAACTGAGGGTTCAAAACCTTATAACTGAGGGTTCAAAACCTTGTAACTGAGGGTTCAAAACCTTGTAACTGAGGGTTCAAAACCTTATAACTGAGGGTTCAAAACCTTATAACTGAGGGTTCAAAACCTTGTAACTGAGGGTTCAAAACCTTGTAACTGAGGGTTCAAAACCTAGTAATCAATCATCCTACAACAGATGATTGGTTTTCAAAGCGGTTTTGAAATTTATGTTCTTGGTGTGGTCGTCGCCTAAGGATAGATGACGGTATTGTTTTATAACTAAACGCAAGTAAACTCGCGTTAGGGTCCTAGGAAGGTTATAGACTAGGTCAAAGCATTACTAATAACCTAATTCCCTATAACCATGAGCTCTGATACCAACTTTTCTATCACACCCCGACCACGTAAAACAACAAAACGTGGCGGAAAACGTCGGGGAGTGTTGTAACAGAATCATTGTTTCATAACACATGGAAATTGAAATATTGTTTTATTGAATAAAATAGTTACAATGTCTTGACAATCAAAGAAGTATAACAAAATTAACTAGTCTTCCATCTTTTATTGTCACTAAGGCCCAAGTCCGCCTAAGTGTATCTTGATCAATCCTATGCTTCATTTCCTGAAACACATGTGAAAATAGGTACGTCAGCATAAAAAAGCCGGCGAGTACATAGGTTTTGTGAAAATAGAATTCATGACTTATGTTTAAGAAAATGTTTAGTCATGAACCTTGTAATTTGCTTTGTCTTGTGAATCATTTGAAAAACGATAAATAAACCAAATGATATATATGTATAAAAGAATAATACATGGTTAAGCGAATAACCATGTGAAATGAGTTTGTATAAATTAAGTTGTTTGTAAAACAATGTATTGTGAAAAGTATGTTATTTGTATAAAATGTTATATGTCCAAATTGAAATGATTCAAATAACGCTACGATATGTAATACCATACAATCACTTATATATAGGAAGTACCAGCGGCGTATCAACCATGCTTGTATCATATTACACACGCCTCGTTACTTAAATCACTTACCCAAATCAAACCAACAATGTGAGATGTCTATATTTAAACCAATTGCCAAATGCATTGAATAATATGTCATAGTGTTTATGTCAAGATGTAAATCATGTAATGTATAACAAATGTAAAAATGTTTATGTGTCAAATGTAAATCATGTAATGTGTAACCAAAATGATATGTATGGCTAGTGAAATGCATCAACTAAACCATAGGTGAAACGCACAAAACAAAGTATTGAAGTAAAACTTGGTTTAAATCAAAGTTATGTTTTGTGGAAATGCATGATCAAATGTAAATCATGTCAAAATGTTTATGTCAAAATGTCTATGTCAAATGTCTTTGTGTAACTTTGTCAAAATGTCATGTATGGCAAGTGGAATATATATATGTATAAATATATCCTTTAAGCCATAGGTAAAAATGCACAAAACAATATATTGAAGTAAAACATGGTTTAAATTAATGTTATGTCTTGTGGAAATGCATGCTATACTGAATATGAACATTTATGCGGTATTGTTATAATGCATACATCCAAGCCTTGAGACTGTGGTGATAAACCCTTAAACGATTTAAAGGATTATCTGTGCTTATGTATATCGAATTCGGTCATTCCTTCCAATCCAAACAAACCCAGGATTTCAGGAACGGGAGTTGTCAATTCCTATGGTACCACTACCTACTAACGAACGGCGTAGCTAATGTTAATGAATGTATTGTCCCATTTAAACAAACCAAATGTCATACCAAAATGTAAGCATGTGATGAATAATAAATGTACTAAGTATGATGAACATACATAGCATGTGAATGAATAATAAATGTACTAAGTATGATGAACATACATAGCATGTGATGTGATGTCATGTAAAACAATGTACTAAGTAGGCACACAATGGGCATACATAGCATAAAATGTAATGAAAAACAATGTACTAAGTATGCACACAATGGACATACATAGCATAAAATACAATGAAATCATGTACTATAAGTGTACTAATGAACATAACAAGCATATGATATGAAAACATGGAAAAGCATGAAAGTAACAAGTAGGCACATGTGTTCCACCCCAAAACGTTTGGAAAACAGTAAAAGAGGGGTTCTATGTACTCACTTGAGATTGCTCAGAAGTACTAAGATAGGTTACCAAGCAATGCTAGAGATCACGGAATCAAACGGCACCTAATATAGGTAACTATGTTAATAATCCGGACCTAAATCGGAGGATTGGGTAGAATGAGGGTTCGTAAACCAAACGAGTATGGAGACTCGTGTAATATGGTTTAACAAAGCCTATATTCTAAAATGAAACCTAACCTAAGTGCTTACGACCCATTACGACCCGTTTAGGTAGCTTATGCTACTTTAACGCGTCGTTCGCGTAAAACGCGTTCGGAACGCCTAACTAGCCCTATGATAAGTAAAATATGCCTTAACATGTCTAATATTGTTGCCAAATCAGTTTAGATACCAAAAGTTATGTTACATATGATTAAAATGAATTTTGGCGTAAAAAGGGCATTTTGGTAATTTACCTAAGGCATATAAACTACCTATCATACAACTACTCAAATGAAGCGACCATAAGGTATAACCTCGGAAGGTTATTCCCTATATACTATGGTCACCTAATGTATTTGGTCGGATCCTAATGATCGACCAATTGGGTCGGGTTCGAATGTATAAGCGATTTATTAGATCGCTTACCCTTACGACCCTAGACAACGTGGTAATCAGTAGGCATAGTCACAAGGGACTATAACCATCGTGATTACAATCACGTTGCGAAGTTCAAACGAACTTCGCATTGACCATAAACTGGTCAATGCAGAAAGTCAAACAAAGTTTGACTTTCGGACTCGAAAAGCAATAAAAGAACGAAGGAATACTTACAAAGGGTCCCCGCAAGATTCGAACCCGATTCACTCTCAGGTAGGAAGCATAAACTTCCACTTAGAGAGTGTAGAATCAGATTCAAATGTGAGGAATGAGTGAAGTTGAGGTGGGTATTTATAGTAAACCCACAACCGTTAGGATCGTTTCTTGGAAAAGGGGGCACGATCTAAGCCGTACACTTGTTGGAAAGTTGTGGTAACTCATTTGGCATCCACCATAAGAGTTTGACACTTGGCACTTGGCCTTTGGAGAGTGTTAAGGGCTGTTAAAAGCTGAAAAAAAAACGTTTTGCTGCATCTGGCCCCTACTTACGGACCTAGTTTGGCAGATTTACAGTTTCAGTCCCTGCAACCCCAAAACTTGGTTTTTCGATGCGTTTTTTGACACGTTTAAGCCCCGTTAACCCCATTTCAAAGCTCTAAAATGAAGTTAAAGTATAGGGAACTTAAAATGTGTTCAAAAATATCTCGGGTGTCGGTTCGTTTAGCCGTACGGTTACGTTGTTCGGTTAATTACGACGGAATGCGCATAAGCGCGAAAAATGATCCAAATGGCGTGACGAATGGATTTTTCTTATGCCAAACACTAAAATAAAATATTTTAGTGCTTACATAAATTTTTGGATGTCCGGATGTATTCAGAACGTAAGTTATGCGCGAAAATGCAAACTTGTGCACTTTTTTTTGACGCTTTTAGTCCTTGAATGACCCCAAAAGTTTATTTTAGCATACCGAACCCCTCAAAGCCTATTTCTAAGCTATGTAAAGGATATTTATGGTATGTTTAACTTATGGTCATGTTCCGGAATGTTCGTTACAGTTCAAATTGGCATACTTTCGCAGTTTGTCAAGTTTAGTCCCTGTAAGCGAATTAACTTGTTTTTTGCCATACCAAAGCCTTTAAAACTTATTTCTAAGTTATGTAAAGGTTATTTAAGGTATGTTAAGTATATGTTGATGTTCCAGAGTATTTGTCGCATTAAACTGGTTACGTTTACGCACCAGTTTGCGTATAACTCTCCAGAAAGCGATATAGAGTTTGAAATTGAATAAAAGTCAAAACATGAAAAATGTAAAACACAACCAAACAAACATTGGGATCAAATAACATTCTTTTATTGATGAAAGAACTGTTCACAATGATTACAAGCACAGATGTTACACGACCTTACCAGCACCAGGGGTGTACTAATCAATGAACCCCCTAAACCTACTTTCTTTTCTGACAAAATCAACCAAGCCTAACCGGTCACGACATGTAGTTGATATTGATTAAGTTGGAGGGACTTTCGATTACTGAATCCATCCATAAACCTAGACCCCGATAACCTTCATAACCAAAGTGTCACGACAACATCCAAAGGTCACCCTTGGATTCTTAGGGGGCAAGGAAGAGGCTGTTATGTTAGTTGTAGCACGCCTTCCCTTTTTATAACACTTCGGAAAGATTTTGCATTGCATTTCTTATGATGACCTGGTCGAGAGAGTACGATACATCGGTGTAAAAGATTGATCCCTTTGGATCTTGGTCCATGATGGCCTTTTTATTAATAGAACTGAAAGAGTTAAAAAAAAAGAGATTCATTAGCTATGGAATCTGACAGGTATCGGTATGAAACAAAGAGGTGTCACACCCCGACCACGTAAAACATCAAATCGTGGCGGAAACGTCGGGGAGTGTTGTAACAGAATTATTGTTTCACAACCATGGCATTAAAAGTTATGTTTTATTTATCAAACAAGAGAGTTACATTGTCTTAAACAAAGAGAAACAAGAGTACATAACAAAATTAAACTAGTTCTAGCTTCATTTTTAAGTCACTAAGGTACAGGTCCGCCCTAGTGTGTCACGATCATCCTATGCATTAGCTCCTGAAACACATGTGAAAATAGGTACGTCAGCATAAAAATGCCTGTGAGATACATTGGTTTTGTGAAAATAGGATTCATGACTTAAGTTTAAAGAAATGTTTGATAAAAATTAGTCATGAATCTTGTTTAAAGTGTTTTCTTTCATAAAATGTTTGAAAAGTAATAATAAAATCAGAATAATGTATGGTTAAATGAATAACCAAGTAAAAATGAGTTTGTATAAACTAAGTTATTTGTAAAACAATGTTTAAGTGAAAATATGTCGTAAATGTAATATGTCTAAACTGAAATGGTTTAAATAGCGCTACGATATGTAATACCATAAAAGCACTTATATATAGGAAGTACCAGCAGAGTATCCACCATGCTTTTATCATATTACACATGTCTCGTTATTTAAATCACTTAAATAATCCACCAATGTAAAATGTTCATGTTTAAACCAACTGTCAAATGTTATTGTATAAGCCATGTCAAACGTTTAATGTCAAAATGTAAATCATATAATGTGTAAACAATGTTATGTAATGTAAGTAAAATGTGATTATATCAAAAGTCATGTTTTGCAAAATGTAAAAATGTACAAAACAAAGTATTTTGTATATATCAAAAGTCATGTTTTGCAAAATGCATGCTTTACTTACAAACACTTATGTGGTAAGTTAAACGCATACATAACCTGGAGTTGGCGTAAGATGTTAGGCTTACGACAGAGTATCCGAAATCATATATGGATGAACCTTGGAGATGGTTCGAACACATGTGTTTGGTTTGATAAATGGGATGTAGCGTGTTCGCTTGGTGATTTTATTTCTCCTAGAACCATTGCTAATGCGGGTTTTGATATGAATTCTCGGGTAGCTGATGTTTGCATTAATGGGGAATGGGTGTGGCCGGAGGCTTGGGTTAGTCGGTTTCCGGGGTTGCTCGCTATGCAAATACCGGAGTTAAACCTGACTCATCAAGATAAGCTGGTTTGGTGTACAAATGGCGGTCGAAAAATTGATTTTAGTACGTCAACGGCTTGGGATTATTTGAGGTATTCGCAAAATGAGGTTCAATGGGCGAGTATAGTCTGGTTTCCGCAAGCTATACCTCGGCATTCTTTTCTTCTATGGCTGCTTGTTCTAAAAAAATTGAAAACACAAGATGTTATAAGTAGATGGAACACGGATAATATGAATCTTAACTTCTTATGTTGCTCGTTGTGTTCAAGGGGTCCTGACTCGCATGACCACTTGTTTTTTGAGTGTGACATGGCCAAGCATATTTGGTATGGTGTTCGAGATAGAGCTGGTATGGGTGCTATTCAGAATACATGGAGTGATATCTTTGAGTATCTGGTAAGTATAGCTAACTCTATAAAGGCTATAAATGTCATTGCGAAGCTGGTAGTTGGTGCAACAGTCTACTTTGTGTGGGAGGAACGAAATAGAAGACTATTCACACCAAAACGGAGAACTAAAGAACAGCTTATAGAGGTCGTGTTTTCTACGGTTCGAATGAAGCTCCACACTATGAGGTTTCAGAATTCTGTCCACACGGCTCGTGTTTTGCAGGATTGGAGATTACCCCGTGGGTTGCTAGTAGCGGATGATGACTGTGGTTGACTAGTGTTTGTAGTTTGTCTCTTGTTAGAGATTGAGAGTCTCGTGTTGTACTGGTAGAGCGAGTTGTTATGTTTGTGTCGCGTGTTTACTCTTGTATGGTCTGTCATACTTGAGAACTGGAGGTGCTTCGCCTTCACTTGTTTTATTTGGTTTGGTTGGTATAAAATTTAACCGGGGTAACCCTTTACCCAAAAAAAAAAAAAAGTTAAACGCATACATTCAAGCCTTGAGAATGTAGGATAACCTTAGAGTAAAGGTTATCAAAATGTTTTCGGATTCAGTCATTCCTTATATCCAAACAAACCTAGGATATCAGGAATGGGAGTTGTCAAGTCCTATGGTACCACTACTAACTACCAAGCGGCGTAGCTAATGTTAATGAACGTATTTTAGTCCCGTTGAGCAAACCAAATGTCACACCAAATGTAAGCATGTTGTGAGAAAACAATGTACTAAGTTTGCTAAGTTAACATACAAAGCGGAAAAGTCATGTAAATCAATGTGCTAGCATGCTCAGTAAACATACATAGTAGGAGGTCACGGTAAAAGACCCTAATGCTCTCTCTCTAGTTTGGCGATTTCGTTCATCATGAATCCTCAGATGTTTTTCGTTATGATCTGTATAACAGTCTGTGATTAGGGATTTTTCCTCAATCTCTATAACGAACTCGTTAGCAGATTTGATCGTTTTTCATCTAGGTTTTTTATTGTTTTTGTTTTCAGTCGCCGCCTTATTTTCTGTGTCATTCTCTCGTGGTGTATAGTCTTCTTGGTAGATCGATCTATTTAGGATCTTGGTTTACCTGGTTTACTATATAGTGCAAAAGGTGCATGGAGTAGGGTTTACTAGATTTAGGGTTTTTCTGACGTCAGGTTTTCTGCTTGTTGCGCTTCTGGTTCTCGTGTGTTTTTGGTGCATGGTTGTGAGTTCTGCTGGTTTGTTGAGAGAGGTGTTATTATTAGTATGGATACTCGTCCCAAAACTGATGACTCTGTTCTTCCTGATCGAGGTAAGCCGCCGATGCAATTCAAGGGTTTTACTAGTCGTGTGGTCAATATAGATGGTAATCCGGTCTTACCAAGAAGGGGTACTGTGCAATTGCCGCAACATGATGTTAAGGAATTTAGAATAATAGATGAATTATCCAAGATCACTATTCCGGTTCCGTCATCGGAATATGAGGCTGCGGGTTTTAATTATGAGGGTAGTGATAATATTAAAAACCAGCCGAGTAAGGGCACTACTTCCAAACAGATGTCATATGCAGATACAGTAGCTGTTAATGGATTGAAGAAAGTAAACTTTCATTCACTTGCTAGTTCTGCTATACAAGATGGGTGTGATGTTGTTTTGCCGAGGGAATCTGTTCGGTCTGTGCAAGATAAGCTGGCTAATACTCTGTATGGGTATTTTTTAGGAGATCGGATTGCTTTCCCTGTAGTTGATTATTTTGTTCGAACAAATTGGAAGAAGTATGGCTTGTTAAAGACTATGATGAACGCGAATGGTTTTTTCTTCTTTAAATTTAATGATGAAGTTGGATTGTCGAATGTTATGAAGGACGGGCCTTGGATAATTAGATCCCAGCCATTATTTCTGGATGTCTGGACTCCAACAACTAAGTTAGAAAAGAAGGAGGTTAAGAAGGTTCAGGTATGGGTAAAAATTCATGAAGTTCCTTTAGCGGCCTATACGGAGGATGGTCTTAGCTTGATTGCAACTACTATTGGGGAACCAAAAATGCTGGATTCTTTTACTACGTCTATGTGCATTGACTCTTGGGGTCGAAGTAGCTATGCTAGAGCATTGATTGAGGTCTCGGCTGAGAATGAGTTTCGAGAAGAGATTACAATGGCAATTCCTGATCCGGAAGGGGAGGGTTTCATTAAAGAGACTATGTATGTCGAGTATGAATGGAGTCCGCATCGGTGTGCTAACTGTTGTGTTTTCGGTCACTCCACCGATATGTGCCCAAAACAACCGAAGAAACCAACTAAACCTGTGTATGAGAATTACAATCGGAATGTTCAAAAGAATCGGACTGTAAAGAAGATGCCTGTTGTGGATCAAGACGGATACATAGGAGTGTATGGTAAGAAAGCTGCAAAGAAAGTTGGTATTCCTGTTAATAAGCAAAAGTCTAAATTTGAATATCGTCCTGTTGGTTCTAAATCAAAAGGCGATGCCAACAAAGATTCGGGTGTTATGAATGTAAGATCAAATAACCCTTTTGATGTTCTTAATGAAGTGGAAGACGAGGCAGGCACTAGTAACAAGACATCGGGGTTGAATAATGATGAGTCTGATGAAGAAGAGGTTTTAGAGGCGGAAAACGAAATGGATGGGTTTATGACGGAAGGTACTCTGAATGTTAAAAGTAAAGGGGCAAGCACTCCTTCTCCGATAGTTTCCCATGGTTAGCATTGCGGCTTGGAATATAAGGGGGTTGAACCGCCCTCTTAAACAGAAGGAGGTTCGGCAAGCAGTTAAAGAATTTAATCTCAGTTTGTGTGCTATTTTAGAGTCTCATGTCGACGTTCGTAATTTGGGTAAAGTTTGTAAGTCAGTCTTTAGATCTTGGGAATGGACTTCGAATGGAGGTTGCTGTAATAAAGGTACGAGAATTATTATTGGATGGAATCCGGCCATTTTTGATGTGATGATCTTGGCACAATCTAATCAAGTTATGCATTTTCAGCTTGTTTTCAAATTGGATAAACGAATGTTGTTTTGTTCAGTTGTTTATGCTGCTAATTATTATATGACCCGGAAAGAATTATGGAGTAATCTTTTAATGCATAAAGCCCTTGTTAAGGATAAACCTTGGTGCATTATGGGCGATTTCAACACGGCTCTTAACATTGAGGATAACTCGATGGGAACTTCTTTGATGTCAGCTGGTATGCGAGACTTTCAAGAGTGCGTGTATAATATTGAAGTTGTTGATATTAACCATATAGGAATTCAGTTTACGTGGAGCCAAAAGCCAAAGAATGGGGTTGGTTTGCTGAAAAAACTTGACCGAGTGATGGGAAATACGGAATTTATAGCTGATTTTCCTAATTCTGTGGCCATGTTTAAACCGTATAGGTTATCGGATCATTGTCCTTGTATTCTCTCGTTCCCGGATGCTAGTAGACTGAAGCCGAGGTCTTTCAAGTTTGCTAATTTCCTGGTGTATAAACCTGAGTTCTTGGAGATTGTTAATAGCAATTGGCTTACTAACGTTAATGGTGTTCATCAGTTTCGAGTGGTTAAAAAGCTTCGTTTACTTAAACACCCATTGCGTTCGTTATTATTCAAATAAGGTAATCTTCATAAAAAAGTTGAAAATCTGCGATCGGATCTAGATGTCATACAGCAAAAGATAGATCGTGATCCTTCTAATGCTGATCTTCGGGCAGCCGAGTGTTTGATAAGTCGTGACCTTCAAGAAGCATCGTTAGACGAAGAACATTTTCTGAAACAAAAGTCTAAAGTTGATTGGTTAAGTGCGGGGGATATGAATTCTGCTTTCTTTCACTCATCTCTGAAAATTAGAAATCATTGTAGCCGTATTGAGGTGATTAAAGATTCGGAAGGGAACCTCTATGAGGGGGATATGGTTTTTCAACCGTTTGTCAAGCATTATGAGAAATTTTTCGGTACTCAAGGTGATATTTCTCTTACTCCAGCCCCGGATTTATTCTCTAAAGTCCTATCTCCTGAGGTTGCTGATCATATGATCCGCCAAGTTTCGGCGGAAGAAGTGAAAAAGGCGATGTTTTCCATTGGTATTGATAAAGCTCCGGGCCCTGATGGTTATACAGCGGCTTTTTTCAAAAGTGCGTGGCATATTGTTGGTAATGATGTTACTAGTGCTATCATTGATTTTTTTGAGACAGGAAACCTTCTTCGTGAATTGAATCACACTAATATTGTGCTTATTCCGAAAATTCCTACCCCTTCGGCAGTCAGTGACTATCGGCCGATTGCTTGCTACATGTCTTATACAAATGTATCAGTAAAATCGTTGCGGATAGGATTAAAGGTGCTCTGAATGATATCGTTAGTATAAATCAATCGGCTTTTGTTCCTGGTAGGAGAATTTCTGACAACATTTTGTTGACTCAATAATTAATGCATAATTATCATAGACAGGCTGGTCCTCCAAGGTGTGCTTTTAAAGTGGATATCCAGAAAGCTTATGACACGGTTGACTGGAGATTTCTAAAAAGTGCTCTGCTTGGGTTTGGGTTCAAAGACAAGATGATTGAGTGGGTCATGGTGTGTGTCTCGACTACCTCATTTTCTATGTGTGTCAATGGATCTGTTCATGGGTTCTTTAAGGGCAAACGAGGTTTAAGGCAAGGGGACCCAATATCCCCTTATCTTTTTACCTTAGTTATGGAGGTTTTGACGGCCATTCTTCAGCATGCGGTTCGTATTGATTCTTCCTTTAAATTTCATAATAAATGCGAAAAACAGCAGATTGTCAATCTTTGTTTTGCGGATGATTGGTTCCTTTTTGCTAGAGGAGAAGTTAATTCGGCTAGGTGTATTATGACGTCTCTATCGAAGTTCACGAAGATGTCGGGGTTAGTGCCGAATAATCAGAAAAGTACGATATTCTTTTGTAATGTCAATGGCCATGTCAAAGATGATATTTTGGATTTCATGCCGTTTGTGGAAGGAAAGTTGCCTGTTAAATATCTGGGAGTGCCCCTGATCTCTTCCAGACTCGGTTATAGTGAGTGTCGAGTGCTCGTGGAAAGATTACAAAAACGTATAATGCATTGGAGAAACAAGTTGCTTTCTTTTGCTGGTAGGTTACAGCTTATTACTTCAGTTCTCTCAACTATGCACATCTATTGGTCTTCTGTTTTTATGTTGCCGACTCGTATTGTTCTTGAGCTTGAAGCTTGTATGCGAAATTTCCTTTGGTCCCAAGAGAGTGTGTATTCTAAAGGTAAATCTAAAGTTTCTTGGAAAACCGTTTGTACTCCGAAGTATGAAGGAGGGTTGGGAATTAGACGAATTGGGGATATGAATAAGGCTCTTATGTCTTATCATATTTGGAGTATCGTCTCTAAGCGGGATTCTTTATGGGTGGATTGGGTGCACAGTTACCGGTTAAAAGGCAAGAGCTTTTGGGTGTGTAAAACCCCAGCTAATTGTTGTTGGTCTTGGAGAAAATTAGTGCAATTACGGCCTCTTATCAGGAAACATGTATGGTCGGTTTTAGGTAATGGAGTTGATACTTCTGCTTGGTTCGATAACTGGTGTGATATAGGGCCTCTTGGTGATTTTATTTCTCCTAGAACCATTACCGATGCAGATTTTAAACTGGATGATTCTGTGGCTAACATCTATTCGCAGGGTTCTTGGTCTTGGCCTGTGGCTTGGAGAGATCTTTTTCCGGTTCTTATTCAGTTAGACCAAGTTCAATTAAATCCAACAAAGCGTGACAAATTGGTATGGAAAGATGGTAGTGATACAAGGGAGTTTTCCTCTTCATGTGTGTGGCATTCAGTTCGGTACACGGCTCCGGAAGTAAATTGGTGTAATATTGTTTGGTTTGCGCAGTGTATTCCTCGACATGCTTTTATGATGTGGCTGGTCCTTAAAGGTAAGTTGATGACTCAAGATAAAATTCTAAAGTGGGATCTCTCGCGGAGGAAGAACATGAATATGATGTGTTGCATGTTATGTCATCAGAATTTCGACTCACATCCGCATTTATTTTTTGAATGCAAATTTTCGTCTCAAGTATGGCATCTAATTCGAAACAAGGTGAATATGGGTGCTGTAAGTCCGAAATGGACGGATATAGTGGATTGGTTGCTGGTTCGTGCTAGATCTAAATCGGCTATGAACTATGTTGCTAAAATTCTGGTTGCGGCTGCTGTGTACTTTATTTGGCAAGAAAGAAACGCTAGAATTTTCAAAAATCAGCTGAGACCTCCGGAGAAACTTAGTGAGATTATTTTAAACACGGTCAGATACAAGCTGATGGGAGCTAGATTAAAGAACACTACGAGTGTGCGGAGACTTCTTGAAGAGTGGGAGATTCATGGGGATCACGTGAACGACGATGGCGGCTGATTAGTTTGTTTCATGTTGCATTTGCCTAGAAGCTAGTCTAGTTGTCTATTTTGTTTTGTTTGGATGTTTTTGGTTGTTTTTGTTTTTACTTTCATGGGGCATGTCTCATGATTGAACTAGTGTAGACACTCTACACTACTTGGTTTGTTTGGTTTGTGAATATATAGAATCGCCGGGGTAACCCTTTACCCAAAAAAAAAAGTAAACATACATAGTAGAAATGTAATGTAAAACAATGTGCTAGCATGTAAAGTAAACATACATAGCAAAAGGAAATGTAATGTAAAACAATGTGCTAGCATGCTCAGTAAACATACATAGCAGAAATGTAATGTAAAACAATGTGCTAGCATGCTAAGTAAACATACATAGCAAAACATAATGAAATCATGTACTATAAGTGTACCAATGAACATAGCAAGTATATGATATGAAAACATGGGAAGCACGAAAGTAACAAGTAACCCACTATAACCCTAATGCTCTCTCCTAGCTAGGCGATTCTGGTTCTTCCATGCAATCCTGGATTTTGGTTCATAATCTGGTGTATAACTGTCTGAGATTAGAAATCTGATTATTCAGATTTCTATATCGAACTCGTTAGCATTGGACTTCGGATTAAGTCTAGGGTTTTTCATCTCCAGATCTTCAATCACCGCCTTATTCTTTGCTTCGATCAGGTTGTATAGAGAGATTGTTTTATCGAGTATACTTGATTTAACTAGATTTCTATATTATAAACAACTAAAAAGCACATAAGTGCAACTGAAATGTTACACACCCGCTAGACTTGGCATACCAAGACTAGACAATAAAACAACCAAAACCCACACTAAACAACTGCCAACAAAACAACCAAAAGACACAACCCAAGCCACAAAACCGGCCCATACAAAACAGACAAACAACTATCTAGCCAGGATCAATGACCAAGTTATTGTTCGGAATCTTCCACTTCTCAAGAAAACTTCTGTTCACAGAACCCTGCTTGAATTTTAGAGTCATGAGTCGCATACGGACGATATTAATGATCTCCTGAGCCAAAATCCTCGCCGTACGTTGACTCCGAGAGAAAAGCCTAGTATTCCTTTCTTGCCAAACAAAATAAGATGCTGCTGAAACCATAAGTCTACTAGTAACGTTACCCGGGCATTGAATATTAGAGTTTACATTCATCCATTCCATTATATCAATCCATCGGCCATTAACATCACCCATACCAGCCATATCCCTAATGCTATTCCAAACCTCCAAAGAGTAGGAGCATTCAAAGAATAAATGGTCCCTCGAGTCCCTACCATGGTTACACAAAGGGCAACACATGAGGTTCAGGTTCGTAGCACTTCCCGCCTCCCAAATAGACAATCTATCTTGAGTTTTAAGTTTATTTCTAATAACCAGCCACAAGTTGAACGAATGTCTCGGAATACACTGTTTAAACCAAACCATATTGAACCAAACAACAGTATTCTCACGATGACGAATATTATTCCATACCTCCCACGATGAAAAATGGCATGCTTTTCCTTCCGAATTAATCCAAACCAACCGATCTTGAGCATCATGAAGAACCGGAGCCTGCATATTAATTAAAACTGGAAACAAGTCAAACCAAGCAATCGGCCACCTCCAATGACCACTAGAATCCACTAGGTCTGCCACAGTAGAATGCAAATTAAACCCCGCGTTAGCTATAGCTCTCGGACTGACATAAGCTCGAATCGGACATGCACTACACCACGTATCGCTCCACACATTTGTATTAGTTCCATTACCGATAGACTTCCACATATAAGGTCTGAGTAAATCATGTAAAGCAAGAATTTTCCTCCAACCCCATGTCATACGACCCCTGTAAGGCAGATCCCAGAAACTTCTACCCTTCAGTTTATACATGTGAACCCATTGAACCCAAAGCGACTTTCTGTTAGTCAAAATGCTCCAAACATGAGACGAAATAAGAGCTTTATTGACATCCGCAATGCAACGAACACCCAACCCACCCTCACTTTTAGGAAGACACACCACCTTCCAAGCAACCTTAGGTCTAACAGTCTGCTTATTCTTACCAGTCCATAAGAAAGCCCGCATACGTCTTTCAAGATCATTCACCAATTTAGCTGGCAAGAGAAACACTGTAGCCCAATACACGTGCATAGCTGAAAGAACCGAGTTAACCAATTGCAACCTACCCGCAAAAGATAACGATCTCGTCATCCAGTTATCAATCTTCTTATCCATTTTTTCAACTAATATTTTGCAATCTTTGTAAGAGAGTTTAACCAATTGCAACCTACCCGCAAAAGATAACCCCTTTACCCAAAAAACTAGATTTCTATACGATTGTGGTAGTAGTATGGATTAGGGTTTGCTAGATTAGGGATTTTTTCTGTTTTCTTTTGGTTTTCGGTTTTCTGGTTTTCTTGTGGTGCATGGTTTTCTGTTCTACGTAGTTTTGAGAGAGGAGTTTATTCAGAATGGATGGTCGTAAGAAATCTGACTTTCAACCTGATCGTGGAAAGCCTCCATTGTTCTCTAAGGGCAATCTGAAACCTGCGGGTAGTCAAGGTTTGAATGATGGCAATCTGAAACCTGCGCGTAGGGGAATTTTCAAGTCGAATGCAGATCCAAGAATAATCAATGTAATTGATGAACTTGAAAAGGTCTCCGTTCCGGTTCCTTTGGCTGATGCTGCCAAGGAATCTTCACCGGACATGGAGAATTTGAATAGAATCATACATGATGGTGGGAGTATGCAGGATACGCCGGTTAATCCAGATATGGAGCGACCGGAATGTGAAAATCTGAGTCAAAATAAGGTCGGTCAGGAATGTGAGGTTGTGGAAACGTATTTGGCAGGAGATAGCAAAACACAAGGAACCCTTCAGGCTAATGAAACCATTCCTAAGCCTATGTCATATGCTGAATCGGTAAGTGCTCAGAATGTAAAGAAAATTAATTTTCGTGCCTTGGCTAGTTCCGTTGTGCAAGATGGGTGTGATATTGTTTTGCCGAGGGAGTCTATCCGTACGGTGCAAGACAAACTGGCTAACACCCTTTACGGGTACTTTCTAGGAGATCGTGTGGCCTTCCTAGTGGTCGATTATTTTGTGCGTGTGAACTGGAAGAAATATGGGTTACAGAAAACTATGATGAATGCGAACGGCTTTTTCTTCTTCAAATTTAAAGATGAAATTGGTATGTCGAATGTTCTTAAGGATGGGCCATGGATAGTTCGGTCACAACCTTTGTTTCTTGATAACTGGACCCCAACTACTAAACTTGAAAAGAAGGAGGTTAAGAAGGTACAAGTATGGGTTAAAATTCATGAAGTGCCTATTGCGGCTTACACGGAAGATGGTCTTAGCCTGATTGCAACAACTATTGGGGAGCCAAAGATGCTGGATCAGTTTACTACGTCTATGTGCATGGACTCATGGGGTAGGAGTAGCTATGCTAGAGCCCTAATTGAAATATCGGCTGACAAAGATTTTCGGGAGGAGATTACTATGGCTATTCCTGAAGCTGAAGGGGAGGGTTTTATTAAAGAAACGATGTATGTGGAGTATGAATGGAGCCCACAGCGGTGTGCGACTTGTTGTGTGTTTGGGCATAATATTGATGCTTGTCCGAAAAAAAACGATGAAACCAATCAACTCTTTGAAAGAGGAGCAAAATCGAAATGCTTTTAAAAAACGACCAACAAAAAAGATGCATGTGGTGGATCAGGATGGGTACACAGAAGTCTATGGTAAGAAAGCTGCTAAAAAGGTTGGCATTCCTGTCAATACGCAAAAATCCAGATTCGAATATCGTCCGGTAGGACCAAAACCAAAGGGTGATTCTAACAAGGCTTCGAGTTCGAACAGTAATAGATCGAATAACCCTTTTGATATTCTTAATGAAGTGGATGATGACTCGGGTCCCAGAAACAAGAATTCGGGTATGGGCAATGACGTTACTGATGACGATGTAGAAGAAGTGTATAATGAAACGGATGGTTTTTTGATGGAAGGTACTCTTAATATCAAAAGCAAAGGGGCAAGCACTCCTCCTCCGATAGTTAACAATGGTTAGTATCGCGTCTTGGAATATTAGGGGGTTGAACCGCCCTCTCAAACAGAAGGAGGTTCGTCAGGCAGTAAGTGATTTTAATTTGAGCTTGTGTGTGATTTTGGAGTCTCATGTGGATGTTGGTAACTTGGGTAAAGTTTGTAAATCTGTGTTTCGAACGTGGGATTGGAGTTCAAATGGAGGGTGTTGTGACAAAGGCACGAGAATTATTATCGGATGGAACCCGGCTGTTTTTGATGTGATGATTTTGTCGCAGTCTCCTCAGGTTATGCATATTCAGCTAGTTTTTAAAATTGATAAAAGAATGGTGTTTTGCTCCTTCGTTTATGCTGATAACTATTATGTTTCCCGTAAACAATTATGGCATAATTTGTCCTTGCACAAACTTCTGGTTGGGAATAAACCGTGGTGTATCATGGGTGATTTTAACACGGCTTTGAACATTGAAGATAATTCTATGGGATCGTCGTCGGTCTCTATTAGCATGAGAGATTTTCAAGAGTGTGTGGATGAGATTGAGGTTGTTGATATTAATCGAATGGGGATACACTATACTTGGAGTCAAAAGCCGAAAAATGGGATAGGCCTTATGAAGAAAATTGATTGAATCATGGGAAACACTCCTTTTGTTGCTGAATACCCGAATTCTATTGCATTTTTCAAGCCTTATAGACTTTCCGACCACTGTCCGTGTATCTTGTCTTTTCCGGAAGCTGGTAGAGTCAAGCCGAGATCGTTCAAGTTTGCTAACTTTTTGGTTTACAAACCAGAATTTTTGGGTATTGTTAAAAATATTTGGGATTCTAGTGTGAGCGGAGTTCATCAGTTCCGTTTGGTGAAAAAACTTCGGTTGCTTAAGCATCCGCTTCGCTCATTGTTGTTCAAACAAGGTAATCTCCACAAGAAAGTGGAAGGATTTTGATTGAAACTGGACGACATTCAGCAACGTATTGACCGAGATCCGAGTGATGTTGATCTACGTGTGGCTGAAAAGGAGGTTAGCCGTGATCTCCTAGAAGCGTCGCTGGACGAAGAGCGTTTTCTGAAACAGAAGTCTAAGGTTGATTGGCTAAGGGCGGGGGATTCAAACACTGCTTTTTTCCATTCTTCTCTTAAAATCAGAAATCATTGCAGCCGAATAGATGTGATTAAAGATTCGGATGGAAATCTCTATGAAGGTGATGCGGTTTTTCAACCTTTTGTTAACCATTATCAGAAATTTTTCGGTAATCAAGGGGATATTTCTCTTTCTCCGGCTCCAGATTTATTTTCTAAAATCATTGATCCTCAAAAAGCGTCTCATATGATTCGACATGTTACTGTGGAGGAGGTAAAAAAAAGCAATGTTTTCTATTGGCATTGACAAAGCTCCTGGTCCGGATGGATATACAGCGGCTTTCTTTAAGAGTGCTTGGCCTATTATAGGTAATGATGTTACTTGTGCCATCTTGGATTTTTTTGAAACAGGTAACCTTCTTCGGGAATTGAATCACACCACTATTGTTCTTATTCCGAAGGTGCCTACTCCAGCGACTGTTATTGATTATCGGCCAATTGCTTGTTGTAACGTTTTATACAAGTGTATAAGCAAGATTGTTGCTGATAGAATTAAAGGTGTGTTAAATGATATTGTTAGCATTAATCAATCGGCGTTTGTTCCAGGAAGGAGAATATCTGATAATATTATGCTTACGCAAGAATTGATGCATAATTACCATAGAAGTATAGGTCCTCCTCGGTGTGCCTTCAAAGTTGATATCCAGAAAGCTTATGAAACTGTTGATTGGAGATTCCTCAAGAGTGTTTTACTTGGCTTTGGTTTTCACGGCAAGATGGTTGATTGGATCATGGTTTTGGTCTCTACGGCATCGTTTTCGGTCTGTGTAAATGGTTCTGTGCATGGTTTTTTTAAGGGGGGCCGCGGTTTAAGACAAGGGGATCCGATCTCTCCTTATCTTTTCACTCTAGTCATGGAAGTCTTAATGGCCATTCTTCAGCATGCGGTTCGTATTGATTCATCTTTTAAATTTCATAATAAATGTGAAAAACAGCAAATTATCAATCTTTGTTTTGCGGATGACTTGTTCATTTTTGCTAGAGGAGAAGTAAACTCGGCGAGATGTATCTTGACATCTCTTTCAAATTTTACAAAGATGTCGGGGTTAGTTCCTAGTAATCAGAAAAGTACGATCTTCTTTTGCAATGTTAAAAGTCATGTCAAAGATACTATTCTGGATATTATGCCTTTTGTGGAAGGAAAATTGCCTGTTAGATATTTGGGTGTGCCTCTAATTTCTTCTAGACTTGGGTATAACGATTGTCGTGTTCTTATCGAGAGACTAGAGAAACGAATCACAAATTGGAGGAACAAGTTGCTCTCTTTTGTTGGTAGACTTCAACTCATTATTTATTGGTCGTCTGTGTTTATCCTTCCGGCTCGGATAATTCAGGAGCTAGAAGCTAGAATGCGAAACTTCCTTTGGTCACAAGACAGTTCGTTTAATAAAGGTAAATCTAAAGTTTCTTGGAAATCTGTTTGTACTCCAAAATATGAAGGGGGTTTGGGCATTAGAAGAATTGGGGATATGAATAAGGCTCTTATGTCTTCTCACATTTGGAGTATCGTTTCTAAGCGAGATTCGTTGTGGGTTGAGTGGGTTTATAGCTATCATTTAAAAGATAAGAGCTTTTGGGTTTGCAAAAATCCTACTAATTGCTGTTGGTCTTGGAGGAAATTGATTCAGTTACGTCCTATCATCAGAAAACATATCTGGTCCGATGTTGGTAATGGTGCGAACACCTCGGCCTGGTTTGATTTTTGGTGTGATATGGGTCCGTTAAGCAATTTTCTAACTCCGAGAACCATTGCCGATGGGGACTTTAGACTAGATGATTCAGTGGCTAATGTCTATACTAGTGGTTCTTGGCGATGGCCTACGGCTTGGAGAGATTTGTTTACAGTGCTCATTCAGCTAGATCAGAAACAGTTAAATCCGACAAAACAAGATCGACTATTATGGAAGGATGGTAATGAGTTAAATGACTTCTCTTCGTCGAATGTTTGGCATTCGGTTCGTTACAAGGAGCCGGAAGTTAACTGGTGCAATATTGTTTGGTTCTCGCAGTGTATCCCTAGGCATGCTTTTATGATGTGGTTGGTCATGAAAGGTAAACTTTTAACACAGGACAAAATTCTGAAGTGGGATATTGCAAGGCGGAAAAATATGAATATGATGTGTTGTCTTTTGTGCTATGAGAACTTTGATTCTCATCCCCACCTATTCTTTGTAAGGCTGGCAATTGGGTACCTGTTAAGACACGATTAGATCTGTTTGACTGAAAAATACACCCTTTGACTTTTTTAATTTTTAAAATAATTAAAATTACAATGTTAGGATCTATCATTTATTCATCTTTGTACATAAAATATAAAACTGTTTTATAAACATGAGGTAGAAAGTAGTTAAACGAGTCGTAATCATGTTTGAAACTTATGTTGTGCGCGCCGTCAGAAACCTGTTAAACCTGTTAAGACACGATTTGCCAGCCTTAATTCTTTGAATGTAAGTTTTCGTCTCAAGTTTGGCATTTAGTGAGGCAAAAGGTGGGTATGTCTTCGGTTAACCCGAAATGGAGGGAAATTGTTGATTGGTTAATTGCTCGAGCTCGGTCAAAATCGGTTGTGGTATATGTTGCAAAGCTTCTAGTGGCAGCTTCTTCTTATTTTATATGGCAAGAGAGGAATAACCGTTTATTCAAAAATCAGCTGAGACCCCCGGAAATGGTTAGTGAAGTTATTTTCCAGACAATAAGATACAAACTTATGGGAGCAAAGTTAAAGAATACTGCAAATGTGCGGAAGCTGCTTGAAGATTGGGATATTGGTGGAGATCTCGGTCATGATGATGGAGGCTGAGTAGGGTGTTTTTCATGAATTTTTGGGTTTTCTAGATGTTAGTCTAGTAGTCTCTATGTTAGTTATTTCTGGTTTTTTTGTTTTGAGGTTTTGTTATACTTTCTTGGGGCCTGTCCCATGATTGAACTAGTGTAGGCTCTCTACACTACTTGTTTTGTTTGGTTGTGAATATATAGAATCACCGGGGTAACCCTTTACCTAAAAAAGAAAGTAACAAGTAGGCACATGTGTTTCACCCCAAAATGTTTGAAAACAGTAAAAGAGGGGACTATGTACTCACTTGAGATTGCCTAGAAGTCCTTGAGTAACAACCAAGCAATGCTCGATCACGGAAATCAAACGGCACCTAATATAGGTAACTATGTTAATAAACGGACCTAATCGGAGGATCGGGTAGGATGAGGGTTCGTAAACTAAATGAGTGTGGGAACTTATGTAATAAGGTTTAACAAAGCCTACATACTAAAACGGAACTTATCCTAAGTGCTTACGACCCATTACGACTCGTTTAGGTAGCTTACGCTACTTTAACGCGTCGTTTGTGTAAAACGCGTTCGGACTGCCTAACTAGTCCTATGACAAGTAAAATATGCCTTAACATGTCTAATATAGTTTCCAAATCAGTTTAGATGTCAAAATTATGTTACATATGCTTAGAATGAATTTTGGCGTAAAAAGGGCATTTTGGTAATTTTCCTAAGGCATATATACTTCCTATCATACAACTAACTAAATGTCGTGACCATAAGTTATAAACTCGGAAGGTTATTCCCTATACAACTATGGTCACCTAATGTGTTTGGTCGGATCTTAATGATCGACCAAACGGGTCGGGTTCGAAGTATAAGCGATTGATTAGATCGCTTACCTTACGACCCTATATAAGCACTAAACCTAAAGTGACGAGCTAAACATGTTAAAATATGTTTAACGAAGTTTGAAAACAGGTTTGATATCAAAACAAACGGTTTTGATACTCTAGAGTAGTTTGGTTACAAAATACGCAAGAATACACATTTTGGCCGAAACTACGACTCGCCACTATGCCTAGATAACGTGGTAATCAGTAGGTATAGTCGCTAGGGACTACAACCATCGTGATTACGCTCACGTTAAGAAGTTCAAACGAACTTCGCATTGACCATAAACTGGTCAATGCAGAAAGTCAAACAATGTTTGACTTTAACGCTAAAAACGTAAAAGAACAAAAGAATACTTACAACGGGTCCAAGAACGGAAGTTTTAATTCGATTACTCTTAGGTATGAAGCAATTACTTCAACTTAGAGAGATGAAATCAAATCAATGTGGGTTTTGAACAATGAGGGGTGGGGGTATTTATAGTATTCACACAACCTTTAAGATCGTTCGTCGAAAAACGTGCCTTAATCTCAACCGTACACATGTGCCCATGGTTTTGTGAAACCATGGGAGCCCCAAATATGGCCCATAGACTTGTAAAAACCATGTGCAATAGTGCCCAACAGTTGGAACAGGCTGGAAATAGCTGGAATACACTTCTGCTGAACTGGGACATGCTTACGGACCGTAAGCAGTACCCATACGGTCCGTAAGGACCCTGCAGGTCAGCCATTTTCGCATTTTGACAGATTTGGTCCCTGTGCGCGTATTGTCGTGTTTTGGCACTTCTAACACTCGTCAAACCCATTTTTAAGCTCCATAAGGATGTTAAAGCATGGGGAACATGAAACATGCTCAAAAATATGTCGGATGTCAGTTTGTTTGGCCGTACGGTTGCGTTGTTCGGTTAATTACGACAGAAGTCGTAACTGATGCGAAAACGATCCAAATTGCGCAACAAATGGATTTTTGACGAGCCAATCACTAAAACATAATATTTTAATGATTACATAAATTTTTTGGATGTCCGGATGTATTCAGAACGTAAGATATGCGCGAAAATGCAAACTTATGCACTTTTTGACGCTTTTAGTCCCTGAATGACCAGAAAGTTTATTTTAGCACACCGAACCCCTCAAAGCCTATTTCTAAGATGCTGGTGTACGTGTTTGTCTGGTGCATGGTAGTTGTTTTCGTTTTTTAATTGAGAGAGGTGTTTATTTCACAATGGATGATCGGAACAAACCTGCTGATTCTGCTCTTGGAGATCGAGGTAAGCCGCCTTTACAGTATAAGGGTTTTACTAGTCGTGTGGTCAACATAGATGGTAATCCGGTGTTACCTAGAAGGGGTACTGTGCAATTGCTGCAGCATGATGCTAAGAAGCTTAATGTTATTAATGAATTATCCAAGATAACTGTTCCAGTTTCTCTACCAGATTATGGGGGTGCGGGTATAAACTTGGCTGATGGTGATGCGGGTATTAACGTGCCTGATGCTGACATTCATGGAACTCAGCCGAGTATTGGTTCTACATCAAAGTCTATGTCATATGAAGATACGGTAGCTGCTAATAACTCAAAGAAACTTAATTTCCGTTCACTTGCTAGTGCTGTAATACAGGAAGGTTGTGATGTGGTTTTGCCAAGGGAATCTGTTCGTTTGGTGCAAGATAAGCTGGCTAATACTCTTTATGGGTATTTTTTAGGGGATCGGGTAGCATTTCCAGTGGTTGATTATTTTGTCCGTTCGAATTGGAAGAAATATGGCTTGCAAAAAACTATGATGAACGCAAATGGTTATTTCTTTTTCAAGTTTAATGACGAACTTGGGATGTCGAATGTTCTTAAGGATGGGCCTTGGATAATTAGATCTCAACCACTGTTTCTTGATAGATGGACTCCAACAACTAAGCTTGAAAAGAAAGAGGTAAAGAAGGTTCAAATTTGGGTCAAAATTCATGAAGTTCCTCTAGCAGCTTATACGGAGGATGGTCTCAGCTTGATTCCAACAACCATTGGGGAACCAAAGATACTGGATTCGTTTACCACGTCTATGTGCATGGACTCATGGGTCGTAGTAGCTATGCAAGAGCGCTGATTGAGATCTCGGCTGATAAAGAGCCACGAGAAGAAATTACAATGGCAATTCCCGAACCGGAAGGGGAGGGTTTCATTAAAGAGACTATGTATGTGGAGTATGAGTGGAGTCCGCATCGTTGTACTACCTGTTGTGTGTTCGGACACTCCACCGATGCATGCCCCAAACATCCGATGACTCTAAGTAAGACCATGCATGACAATAACACTCAAAATAATCAAAAGAATCGTCCAGTAAAGAAGATGCCGACTGTGGATCAGGATGGATACATAGGATTTTATGGCAAGAAAGCTGCTAAGAAAGTTGGAATTCCAGTGAACAAGCAAAAATCTAAGTTTGAATATCGTCTTGTGGGTCCAAAACCTAAGGGCGACACCAACAAAAATTCCAGCTCTATTAATATCAGGTCAGTTAATCCCTTTGATGTTCTTAATGAAGCGGAAGCCGATCCGGGCACTAGTAATAAGGCGACGGGTTTGAACGATGAGGATCCAGAAGATAACGAGGTTGAAGAGGTGTACAATGAAATGGATGGTTTTCTAACGGGGGGTATTCTAAATGTTAAAAGTAAAGGGGCAAGCACTCCTTCTCCGATAGTTAATGATTGTTAGTATCACATCTTGGAACATAAGGGGGTTGAACCGCCCTCTTAAACAGAAGGAGGTTCGGCAGGCAGTCAAAGACTTTAATTTGAGTTTGTGTGCTATTTTAGAGTCTCATGTGGATGTTGGTAAATTGGGTAAAGTGTGCAAGTCAGTTTTTCGATCCTGGGATTGGATTTCGAATGGAGGTTGCTGTGACAAAGGCACGAGAATTATTATTGGATGGAACCCAGCTATCTTTGATGTCATGATTCTGGCTCAGTCTCCTCAGGTTGTGCATCTTCAGCTTATTTTCAAATTGGATAAAAGGATGATTTTTTGTTCTTTTGTTTATGCTGCCAATTACTATGTCTCCCGTAAAGAGTTATGGCATAATCTATCCATGCACAAAGCCCTTGTTAATGATAAACCTTGGTGCATTATGGGTGATTTCAACACGGCTCTTAACATTGAAGATAATTCTATGGGAATGTCATCTATTTCTATTGGTATGAGGGACTTTCAAGAGTGTGTGGTTGATATTGAGGTAGTTGATATTAACCGAATAGGGATCCATTTTACATGGAGTCAAAAGCCAAAAAATGGGGTAGGATTACTAAAGAAAATTGATCGGGTTATGGGTAACACATCTTTTATAGCTGATTTTCCGAATTCGGTGGCCATGTTCAAGCCGTATAGGCTCTCAGATCACTGTCCTTGTATTCTATCGTTTCCGGAAGCAGGTAGGTTGAAGCCGCGGTCCTTCAAGTTTGCGAATTTCCTGGTGTTCAAACCAGACTTCTTGGAGATTGTTGAAAAAAACTGGGATACTAATGTGAATGGCGTTCATCAATTTAGAGTGGTTAAGAAACTTCACTTGCTCAAAAACCCGTTGCGTTCTTTATTATTCAGACAAGGAAATCTTCACAAGAAAATAGAAAAGCTGCGCTCGGAGCTGGATGTTATTCAGCAAAAAATTGATCGGGATCCTTCTAATGTTGAGCTTCGGGCAGCCGAGAATTCAATCAGCCGTGATCTCCAAGAGGCATCGTTAGACGAGGAACGTTTTCTAAAACAAAAGTCTAAGGTAGATTGGTTAACGGCAGGGGATATGAACTCTGCTTTCTTTCACTCTTCGCTGAAAATCAGAAACCATTGTAGCTGAATTGATGTGGTTAAAGATTCGGAAGGGAAGCTTTATGAAGGTGATACGGTTTTTCAAGCGTTTGTCAAGCATTATGAGAATTTTTTCGGTACACAAGGTGATATTTCTCTTGCTCCGGATCTTTTCTCTAAAGTCCTATCTTCTCAGCAAGCTTCTCATATGACCCGCCAAGTAACGGCGGAGGAGGTGAAAAAGGCGATGTTCTCCATTGTCATTGAAAAAGCTCCTGGTCCTGATGGATATACAGCGGCTTTCTTCAAAAGTGCATGGCCTATTGTCGGTAATGATATTACTTGTGCTATCATTGATTTTTTTGAAACAGGAAATCTTCTTCGGGAATTGAATCACACGACTATTGTTCTTATTCCGAAAATCCCAACCCCTTCGGCTGTCATTGACTATCGGCCGATTGCTTGCTGTAATGTCTTATATAAGTGTATCAGTAAAATCATTGCTGATAGAATTAAAGGTTCGCTGAATGATATCATTAGTATCAATCAATCGGCTTTTGTTCCAGGAAGGAGAATCTCTGATAATATTATGCTGACTCAAGAGTTAATGCATGGCTACCATAGACATTCAGGTCCTCCAAGGTGTGCGTTTAAAGTTGATATCCAGAAAGCGTATGACACGGTTGATTGGAGATTTCTAAAAAGTGCTTTGCTTGGTTTTTGGTTTAATGACAAGATGGTTGAATGGATCATGTTGTGTGTATCGACTACTTCTTTTTCGATATGTATCAACGGTTCTGTGCATGGTTTCTTTAAGGGTAACCGAGGTTTAAGGAAAGGGGATCCTATCTCCCCATATCTCTTTACCCTAGTCATGGAGGTTCTAACGGCCATTCTTCAGCATACGGTTCGTATTGATTCATCTTTTAAATTTCATAATAAATGTGAAAAACAACAGATTATCAACCTTTGTTTTGCGGACGATTTGTTCCTTTTTGCTAGAGGAGAAGTCAATTCGGCAAGGTGTATCATGAAGTCACTTTCTAAGTTCACAAAGATGCCGGGGTTAGTGCCTAGTAATCAGAAAAGTACGGTATTCTTTTGTAATGTTAATGGCCTTGTCAAAGATGCGATTCTGGATATTATGCCTTTTGTGGAAGGAAAATTGCCTGTCAAATATCTGGGTGTGCCTTTAATCTCGTCCAGGCTTAGTTATACGGACTGTCGAGTGCTCGTGGAAAGATTAGATAAGCGTATTACGCATTGGAGGAACAAGTTGCTCTCATATGCTGGTAGGTTACAGCTTATTTCTTCGGTTCTCTCATCGATGCACATCTACTGGTCTTCTGTCTTTATGTTGCCGGCGCGCGTTATTCAGGACCTAGAAGCATGTATGCGAAATTTCTTATGGGCCCAAGAAAGTTCGTTTTCTAAAGGTAAATCAAAAGTTTCTTGGAAGACTGTTTGTACTCCGAAATTTGAAGGGGGTTTGGGTATTAGACGTATTGGGGATATGAATAAGGCTCTTATGTCTCATCACATTTGGAGTATTGTTTCTAAGCGTGATTCGTTGTGGGTGGATTGGGTGCATAGTTCTCGGTTAAAAGGAAAGAGTTTCTAGGTTTGTAAAACCCCCTCGAATTGCAGCTGGTCTTGGAGAAAATTAGTTCAATTGCGGCCGCTCATAAGGAATCATATCTGGTCGGAAGTTGGAAGTGGCGCTAATACATCAGCTTGGTTCGATTATTGGTGTGATATAGGTCCGCTAGGCGATTTTATTTCTCCTAGGACCATTACCGATGCAGATTTTAATCTGGACGATTCTGTGGCTAACATCAACTCTAATGGTACTTGGTCCTGGCCTATGGCATGGAGAGATCTTTTTCCGGTGCTCATTCAATTGGATCATTTGCAATTAAACCCAAATAAGATTGATAGACTGTTATGGAGAGACGGTAATGATCTAAGTGACTTTTCTTCTTCGTGTGTTTGGCATTCGATTCGGTACAAAGAACCGGAAGTGGATTGGTATAACATTGTTTGGTTTTCGCAATGTATCCCTTGGCATGCGTTTATGATGTGATTGGTCATCAAAGGTAAACATTTGACTCAAGACAAAATTCTAAAATGGGACTTGTCACGGAGGAAGAATATGAATATGATGTGTTGCCTGTTATGTTATCAGAACTTTGACTCACACCCGCACCTATTTTTTGAATGCAAATATTCTTCTCAAGTGTGGCTTATTATTCGGAAAAAGGTGGGTATGGACTCTGTTAGTCCGAAATGGAGAGATATTATTGAGTGGTTACTGGCTCGAGCTCGATCTAAATCGGTTGTGTTTTATGTTGCTAAGATTCTTGTTGCGGCTGCTTTATACTTCATTTGGCAAGAAAGAAATGCGAGGATATTCAAAAATCAGCTAAGACCACCGGAGAAGCTTAGTGAAATTATATTAAAGACGGTAAGATACAAGCTGATGGGAGCGAAGCTAAAGAATACTGCAAATGTGCGGAGGCTTCTTGGAGAGTGGGAGATTTGTGGGGGAGAAGTTGATGACGATGGTGGCTGATTAGTTTACTTCATGTCGCATTGTGTCTAGAGTTTAGTCTAGTTGTCTCCTAGTTATATCTGATTTTGGTTGTTTTTTGGTTTCTACTTTCATGGGGCATGTCTCATGATTGAAATAGTGTAGACTCTCTACACTACTTGGCTTTTTTATTTGTGAATATATAGAATCACCGGGGTAACCCTTTACCCAAAAAAAGCCTATTTCTAAGATATGTGAAGGATATTTAAGGTGTGTTTAACTTATGATCAAGTTCCAGAATGTCCGTTACAGTACGAATCAGCATACTTTCGCAGTTTGTCGAATTTAGTCCCTGTAAGCGATTAAACTTGATTTTGCCATACCAAAGCCTTCAAAACTTATTTCTAAGTTATGTAAAGGTTATTTAAGGTATGTTAAGTATATATTGATGTTCCGGAGTGTTTGTCGCGTTAAACTGATTACGTTTACGCACCAGTTTGCGTATAACTCTCGAGAAAGCGATATAGAGTTTGAAATTGAATAAAAATCAAAACATGAAAAATGTCAAACATAAACAAACAGATATTGGGGTCAAATAACATTGTTTCATTGATAACTGAACTATTTACAATGATTACAATCACAGGTGTCACAGCCTCCCCTACTTGAGGAAATTTCGTCCCGAAATTTATTTTGAGGAAACTTGTGAGAATAGATGAGGATACTTCGCCTTCATTTGATCTTCACGTTCCCAAGTAAACTCTGGTCCACGTTTAGATTCCCAGCGAACTTTAACCAATGGAATGCGCTTGTGTTTAAGCCACTTGACTTCACGTTCCATTATTTCCACAGGTTTCTCAACAAAATGCATCGTGTTATCAACACGAATTTCATCAAATGGTATATGGAGGTTCTCATCAGCTAAACACTTCTTGAGATTGGACACGTGAAAGGTTGGATGAACGTTTCCAAGTTCATGAGGTAATTCAAGTCTGTAGGCTACCTTACCAATTCTTTCGATGATCTTGAATGGTCCAACGTATCTAGGTGCAAGTTTTCCTGTTTTTCCAAATCTGATCACACCTTTCCAAGATGAGACCTTAAGTAATACACGATCACCGACTTGAAATTCCAAGGGCTTGCGTCGTCGGTCCGTGTAACTCTTTTGACGGCTTCGAGTTGTCTGAAGGTTATCACGAACTTTCTTAACCTTATATGTTGTCTCCAGAATGAGGTCAGGTCCAGTAATCTGAGCCTCGCCGATCTCATTCCAGCAGACTGGTGAACGACATTTTCGACCATAGAGAGCTTCGAAAGGAGCCATGTTGATGCTGGAGTGATAACTATTGTTGTAGGAGAATTCAATCAATGGAAGATACGAATCCCAACTACCACCAAAATCGATCACACAAGCTCTAAGCATATCCTCCAAAGTCTGGATTGTTCTTTCAGTTTGGCCATCAGATTGCGGATGATAAGCTGTGCTCAAATTAAGTTGGGTCCCCATAGCATATTGCATGGTTCTCTAAAAATGAGACGAGAATCGAGCATCTCTGTCAGATATAATGTCCAAGGGTACCATGTCTAGACACAATTTCATCCACATAGATCTTTGCTAGCTTGTCAGCAGATAGATCCTCACGGATCGGCAAGAAATGCGCTAATTTTGTAAGAGGATCAACAACTACCCAGATGGCATCATGACCTTTCTTAGTGCGCGGAAGTTTGGTAACAAGATCCATAGCGATGTTTTCCCATTTCCAAACTGGGATCATTGGTTGCTCCAATAAACCAGAAGGATGCTGATGCTCAGCCTTAACCTTAAGATAAGTAAGGCATATTGAAACGTACAAGGCAATGTCTTTCTTCATACCAGGCCACTAATACTGAGCACGAAGATCCTTATACATTTTGTCTGACCCAGGATGAATAGAATAACGAGACTTATGGGCTTCATCCATAAGCAAGGTGCAAAGATCATCTTGGCTTGGGACCCACAAACGGTCCATGAAATAATACGATCCATCATCTTTAAGTTCAAGATCAGGCTTAATGTGATAGGGTAATTCCTTACCCATCAAGTCTTGTGAAACACAAGCATGTTGAGCCTGGGAGATGCGGGTTTGAATATCAGGTCAAACCTTGACACAGTGAAGCTTGACACGTTCTTTACGACTCAAAGCGTCAGCCACGACATTCTCCTTACCAGGGTGGTAGCGAATTTCGCAGTCATAGTCGTTTAGAAGTTCAACCCAACGTCGTTGCCTCATGTTGAGTTCTTTCTGATTAAAGATATGCTGAAGACTTTTGTGGTCAGTGAAAACCACACATTTTGTACCATACAAATAGTGTCTCCAGATTTTGAGAGCGAACACAACTGCACCTAACTCAAGATCATGAGTGGTGTAGTTCTTCTCATGTATCTTCAACTGCCTCGATGCATAAGCTATGAATTTGTTCCTTTGCATTAGAACACAGCCAAGACCCAAGTTGGAGGCATCACAGTATACGACAAAATCATCATTGCCCTCAGGCAAAGATAGAATAGGCGCATCACAAAGCTTCTGCTTCAAGGTCTGAAACGCTTCTTCTTGTTTGGAACCCCATTCAAAGGGTTTATTCTTCTGAGTTAGAGCAGTTAAGGGAACTGCAATCTTTGAGAAGTTCTCGATGAAGCGGCGGTAATATCCCGCGAGACCAAGAAATGAACGAACTTCAGTGGGAGTAGTAGGCGTATCCCAATCTTTAATCGCACTGATCTTGGAGGGATCTACATGAATACCTTGTTCGTTGACGATATGACCCAAAAATTGAACTTCTTTAAGCCAAAATTCACACCTGGAGAATTTGGCAAAAAGTTGCTCTTTCTTTAGGAGTTCCACAGTAAGACGAAGATGTTGCTCATGATCAGCTTGCGTCTTAGAATATATCAGAATGTCATCAATAAAAACGATGATGAACTTATCTAAATATGGCTTACAGACCCTATTCATCAAGTCCATGAAAACAGCAGGAGCATTAGTCAAACCGAATGGCATAACTGTGAACTCATAATGCCCATAACGAGTACGGAAAGCAGTCTTGGGAATATCTTCTTCATGCACACGAAGTTGATGATACCCAAAACGCAGATCAATCTTCGAAAAATAAGAGGCACCTTGTAATTGATCAAAGAGATCATCAATGCGAGGTAGGGGATATCGATTCTTGATGGTAAGCTTGTTAAGCTCATGATAATCGATACACATCCTGAAAGATCCATCTTTCTTCTTGACAAAGAGAACGGGAGCACCCCAAGGTGAAAAGCTAGGACGAATAAAACCTTTGTCTGAAAGCTCCTGAAGCTGCTTAGACAACTCTTGCATCTCAGACGGTGCAAGATGATATGGAGATCTGGCAATGGGATTGGCACCAGGTACAAGATCTATACGGAACTCGACTTGGCGCGCTGGGGGTAAACCAGGTAACTCTTCAGGAAACAACTCCGGATAATCCCGAACAACAGGGATATCTTGAATAGACTTACCTTTGCCTTTATCTGCTATGACATGTGCCAAGAAGGCCACATAATTCTTTCGCAGATACTTCTGAGCTTGAAAACAAGACATGAGCTTGAGACTACTAACAGGTTTCTCACCACGAACTTGTAGGATTTCACCTGTCGAGAGAGGAACACGAACAATCTTCTCGGAGCAAACTACCTCTGCGTAATGCTTGGCTAACCAATCCATACCCACTATAATGTCGAAGCTTCCAAGTTGCATAGGCGTGAGGTCGATGGGAAAGAGATGGTTATTAAGGTTCAATTGGCAGTTGCGAATAACAGAATCAAGAACAATAGGTTCACCACTAGCAACTTCTACTGTCAAAGGCTTTCCTAGTTTCGTTCTAGACACGCGAAGCAATGGCTCAAAAGATAATGACACAAAACTCTTATCGGCACCAGAATCGAAAAGAACGGATGCAGGTTGATTATTAACAAAGAACGTACCGTTGACCACTTCATTGTCTGCTTGCGCCTCTTGTGCGTTCATATTAAAGACTCGACCTCGAGCCTAAGCCTGAGCCTGAGCCTGAGCCTGAGCTGGATTCGCATGGGCGAGTCTTGGACATTGGTTACGGTAGTGGGTCAGATCCCCACAGTTATAGCAAGAACCAGGTGGGTAGTGAGGTCGTGCAGCTTGAGCCTGTTGCTGAGCAGGAGGCTGAGCAACTTGTTGAGCTGGGTTCTGAGCTGCCCGATTCTGATTAGCAGGAAGACGGCATGTGGCAGCCAGATGACCAGACCTCCCACAGTTGGTGCAATAACGACACTGGAGGTGTGGCTGATGATGACCGTTACATCTATTGCACTGAGGTGCATTGCCAAGGTATGGTTTCTTGCAAGTGGTTGCACAGGCTGATTTGGTGCAGCTTGGTTTGCCTGGGCAGTAACGGCGTAGTTTTGGGAAGCCTTTCGCTTCCTAGACCCCTTCGAGGAACCCGATTCCTTACCTTTCTTGTTTTTACCTTTCTTGCTCTCACCCTTGTCAGACGCCTGTTTCTTACTTTTGTCACCCTTCCTGTGAAGCTTTCACTTTCAAACTTGCGACTCAGTCAATGTCACAACTAACTCAATTGCTTGGTGAACTGTGGAGGGTTACTACCAGTGACGATGTCTTGAACAGACAAGTCATCACTGTACCTCTCGATAGCCTTCTCGGGTGGGGTAACCATGGTAGGGCAAAGTAAGCTCAACTCCTCATACCTGTCAGTGTAAGCCGGTGCTCACCACCATCCTGTTTTAAGTCATCGAACTCTCTTTCCAAAACTCTAAATTCATGACGAGGACAAAACTCCCTCATCATAGGAGTCCTAAGTTCAGCCCATGTTTGTGCTAAGGCTACCTCTGCACCACGGTCTCTCATAACCCCGTTCCACCATGTAAGAGCCCTCTTCTGAAACACGCTTGAAGCAAACTCGACTTTCCGATTCTCAGGGTACTGAACGTGACGAAACGTACTCTCAATGCTCTCGAACCACTGTAGGAGCCCAGTTGCTCCTTCAGAACCACTGAACTTGAGTGGTTTAGCCAAATTGAAACTCTTGAAATTGCATGGAGCATTCTGGTTATTGTTGGCTTGGTTCACTTGAGCAATAATGTCTGGGAGTACAACAGTCATATGTTGCGCCATGATATTTTCCATTTCGGCATTAGATAGCGGATTTTCGCGTCAAGGAGGCATTCTAAAAAGGGGAAACATGAGAGGAAACGAGTGAGATGATTAGATGAAAAGAATGAGATGAAACAAAATCAACAAGGCAACGAAGGTGGTCATTCGTTTGTTACCACAAAGTAAACAAATGACACACAGTGACTAATCAAAGTAAATGGGTCAAAAATAATGTATCGCGAAGACATGCTCGCCTATAAGTGAACACTCACCCCAAGAGTTCCCAGGTAAGAGTGACTGGTCCGATTATGTGGATTTGTACGAACACTCTAGCCTTAGACAGAAAACCCAGGGTACAGGCATTCACTCTTCCAGTTTACACGTGTTCACACTATTTAAGACCCAAAACTTTGACGAGATTTTGAAAACTTGGAAGGCACAAGGCCAAAAATGAATCAAACTAGAAGGGTTCAAAACCTTATAATAAATAATTAAAAACAGATGATTGATTTTCAAAAATCATTTTGGAAAAATTTGGGTTCTTGTTTTGGCAATCACCTAAGGATAGGTGAAGTGCATGTTTTAAGATCTAAACACAAGGTAACTTGTGTTAGGGTCCTAAAAAGGTTATAGTCTAGGTCAAAGCATTACTAATAACCTAATTCCCTATAACCATTGGCTCTGATACCAACTCTTTTGTCACACCCCGACCACGTAAAACATCAAATCGTGGCGGAAACGTTGGGGAGTGTTGTAACAGAATTATTGTTTCACAACCATGGCATTAAAAGTTATGTTTTATTTATCAAACAAGAGAGTTACAATGTCTTAAACAAAGAGAAACAAGAGTACATAACAAAATTAAACTAGTTCTAGCTTCATTTTTAAGTCACTAAGGTACAGGTCCACCCTAGTGTGTCACGATCATCCTATGCATTAGCTCCTGAAACACATGTGAAAATAGGTACGTCAGCATAAAAATGCATGTGAGATACATAGGTTTTGTGAAAATAGGATTCATGACTTAAGTTTAAAGAAAAGTTTGATAAAAATTAGTCATGAATCTTGTTTAAAGTGTTTTCTTTCATAAAATGTTTTAAAAGCGATAATAAAATCAGAATAATGTATGGTTAAATGAATAAAAGATTGTACAAAGATTGTAAAAGTATTGTTTTCTTTGGCAATGTGTCGAATGCTGTTAAGGACCAAATCACTAGCATTATGCCTTTTGAAGTGGGTGCTTTGTCGGTTCGATACCTGGGAGTTCCTCTCGTCTCGTCTAGACTTTTGTACAAAGATTGTAATAGGCTTGTGGAGAACATGGAAAATAGAATAACGAATTGGAAGAATAGGTGCTTATCTTTTGCTGGTCGGCTTCAACTTAGCCGTTCGGTTTTATCATCTATGCATATATATTGGGCCTCGGTTTTTATCCTGCCTAGACGCATCATTCAGGAACTTGAAGGAAAAATGAGAAGGTTTTTGTGGGCTCAAGGCAATGATATTAAAAGGAAGGCGAAAGTTAAATGGGACCATGTTTGTATGCCTAAATGCGAAGGAGGTTTGGGTATTAGGAGAATTGCAGATATGAACAATGCTCTTATGGTTGCCCATATTTGGAGTCTTATTAGGCTTAGGGAGTCGCTATGGGTGAAATGGATGCATTCTTATCGTATTCGGGGGAGGAGTCTATGGGATGTTCCGATTAGAAGTGATGTGACATGGACGTGGAGAAAATTATTAGCTTTAAGGCCTTTGGTTCAGCAACATATTTGGACTAAGATAGGTAATGGTTCGAAAACGCTAGTTTGGTTTGATAGGTGGGATGATATTTGTCCGCTCAATTCGTTTATCACGCCTAGATTGGTTGCAAATGCGGGTTTCTCTCCTCAGTCAATGGTCGCGTAAGTGTATGGCAATGGGGAATGGAACTGGTCTGCTTCATGGTATTCTAGATTTCCTTTGCTCCAGCATATGAACAATATTGTGCTTAACCCGGAATGTGAAGAGAGAATTGTTTGGAGGTCGAGATCCGGTAAAGTGGGAGAATATAATACGTCTAAAGTGTGGGATGACATCCGCCATGTCCAACCGGAGATTCCGTGGGCGAATGTAGTTAGGTTTACTCAGTCTATTCCCCGCCATTCCTTTTTTATGTGGCTTCTGATTCAAAAGAGATTGAAGACGCAGGATGTGATGAGTAAATGGTATTCCTCGGGCAATGCAAATTTTAACTTACTATGTTGTTCGCTATGTACTCGTCGGCCGGATTCACATGAGCATTTGGAATGGCGTTAAACATAAAGCTGGTATGGAGACGGTTGCAAATAATTGGGCGCGGATTCTTGATCATTTGGTTTTGCATGCTGTTGGGTTTTTCACATGTTTATCAAAGCTATTTTATCCGTATAAAATAAAAACACAGCGGAATATTAATTTAAAACATGTTACTTACAAGATATAAAACCCATTTTATATGTAAAACCCAATACCCGGATCCATATACGAACATGCATGCTATCAAAATTAAAACACAACCATAGGGTGCTTAGAATACTACCTTCCAAGGAGTAAAGGATATGAAGAAGATGATGCTTCTTGAATGGTTGCCTTCAAGTGTAGAAGACCTCAAGCTTGCATACCCCAAGCCTTCCAACAAACACTCTAGTTTTAGCTAGGATTTGAACACTTGAATCAAACTTGAAAAACCCTTTGAACAACCCTTATGTTGGCCGAAAATTTGAGAGAGAATTCAAGTCTTGCACTTGAAAATTTATGTCTACTAGTTTTTAATTTTTGTCATACAAAAATTAATAAAAGGATGAGAGAGAAGGTTGCCACAAGTCTTGCCCAATCAAAGTGCATCTAACCATGCAAATTGCATGTAAGATTATTGGACCAAAATGGTCTTGGAAACATGTGCGATGGCTTTTCTCTGGTTTCCTGGGCGAAATTGGCGATTCTGAGTAACCCTAGATTTCTTGCTTTCTGATCCTCATCTTGATCGATCTGGGTTAGGTATTCGGGTTTGTCAATCCTTCTGAGTAAGGTTTTCTTGACTCTACCCGGGTTTCTAATCTTTTGAAGTCAGGATTAGGGTTTTTCTTTTCGTTTTTGCCGTCTAGGGTTTATCGTCTTTCTGCTCTGGTTTTGATTTGTTTGCTTGTTCTTTTACGTTGCATGGTTCTCTTATGTGTGTAATATGACGTTTGATCTGTTCAAAGTGTCTGTCAACGTGGGTAATTCCCAAAACCCTAATAAGGGTTTTGCAAATAGGTTACTGAACATTGATAGGAAAACCTTCTGTCCTCGTCGTGGAGTTTTGTCGAGTCAACAGCATGGGCCAAAGGTTGTTAACATTATTGATGAGCTTACTAAAATCACGGTGCCTGTGGAATCGGCTGAAGATAGTCCAGATGTGATTAAGCATACCGATCTAGAAGATGAGGTTTTCTGGGATATTAGTAAGAAGGATAACACGGTGTCGTATGCTGAGAAGCTTCTTTCCAAGACTCGAAATAAAAGGGAGGTAAACTTCAGACTTATGGAACCAGTTGAGACTAGGGAGGATGCTGATATTGTTATTCCAAAAGAGGTTGTTCAGCAGGTTCAAGATAAGTTTGAAAATGTTCTGTATGGTTATTTTCTAGGGAATAGACTACCGTTTCCGATAGTAGAATACTATGCGAAGAATGTTTGGGCAAAGTTCGGATTCTCAAAACTCATGATGAATTCCACTGGTTTCTTTTTCTTCAAGTTTGAGTCGAAATATGGTATGATGAAAGTTCTAGAGGGGGGGGGGGGGGTCGTGGTTAATAAGAAAAGTTCCATTATTTTTAAATATATGGTCACCGAAGGTTAGTTTAAAAAAAGATGGTATAAAATCAGTTCCTCTATGGGTTAAATTGCATAATGTTCCGATTGCAGTATATACGGATGATGGCTTAAGTTTGTTGGCCTCTAAGTTAGGAATTCCGAAAAGGTTGGATTCATACACTGCGGATATGTGTGCGGAGAATTGGGGTAGGAGTAGTTATGCCCGTGCTATGATTGAGGTTAATGCAGAGAATGAACTTAAAGACCATATAACTCTAGCTATCCCTAAGATGGATGAGGAGGGATATATTATGGAACGTGTAAAAGTTGAATATGAATGGAAGCCTCTTCGTTGTGCTACATGCTGTTTGTTTGGCCATGATGAAGATACATGTAGTAAGGTTGACAAGGGTAAGGCAAAACAGGTAATGGTGGATGAGGAAGGCTTCATATCGGATAGGAGGCGTATTGCTAAACAAGCTTTCCCACAAAAGAAGCAAAAGCCGAAATTTATCTATAAACCAAAGATGAATAAATCTGGAGCGAGTACTTCGGGGACCAAAACCAATGGTGTGCAGCCTATGGTAAAAGTGACAAACTCGTTTCAGGTGTTAACTACGGATGATGATGGTGAAGGGCCACAAACTGATGACAGTCATGTTCAAGAGAAGATAGTTATGGAGAAGGTCACTAAGTTGAATGATGAGGTTCTAGAGACAGTCCCAACGGAAATGTCTAAATTCATGGGTAGCAACGTGATGGAAAGTCAATCTGAGGGGGCAAGCACTCCCGGTTCTAAGGGTTTAAATGGGTAGTGTTGCCGTCTGGAACATAAGGGGTTTGAATCGTCCCCTGAAACAAAACGAGGTTCGTGTTCTTATATCTAAAAATCAGTTGAGTGTTTGTGCTGTTTTAGAGACACATGTTAATGTTAATAATCTAGGGAAAGTTTGCAAGGGTGTTTTTCGTAGGTGGAATTGGACATCGAATGGGGGCTTATGTCAAAGAGGAACCAAAATTATCTTGGGGTGGAATACGGATGATGTTGATATCATGGTTCTCTCTCAATCAGCTCAGGTTATCCACACTCAGATTCATTTAAAAGCTGAATCCAATTTTTTTCTTTGTTCCTTTGTCTATGCGGAGAATAAGTATCAAGATCGTAGAACTCTTTGGGAGGACTTATGTAAGCATAACAGCTTAGCTCATGATCAGCCGTGGGTAGTGCTAGGGGATTTTAACACAGCTCTTAATATGGAAGATTGTTTATATGGTCCCTCAAGTCACACCATTGGTATGAGAGAATTTTTTGATTGCATCCAACTTGTTGAGCTTATGGATGTTAAGAGTCATGGTTTACATTACACCTGGAACCAGAAGCCTAAGGAGGGGATTGGAGTTCTCAAGAAAATAGATCGCATTATGTGTAATATTAAATTTATGGACTTGTTTCCGGATGTGTATGCGCTGTTTCAGCCTGCTCGGGTCTCTGACTAAAATTGTGTTCTAAAATTGTCGTCGATTACTCGATCTAAGCAGAAGCCATTTAAATTTTCGAATTTTCTGACTTCTAAACCGGAATTCAGACAGTATGTTGTTAATGAATAGGCTAAGGGAGTGCAAGGTTATGCTATGTTTTCGGTTATTAAAAAGATGAGAAACCTGAAACCGTGTTTTCAAAAACTTTTGCATCTTCAAGGAAATCTGCATGACAAGGTTAAGCGGCTGCGTAGTGAGCTGGACTCGATTCAGCAGCTTGTTGACGCCAATCCCTTAGATGTAGAAGCTCATGACTTGGCAGCCAAGTGTCTTCGTGATTTTCAGGTGGCGGCATATGATGAGGAATGTTTCTTAAAGCAAAAATCGAAGGTTGAATGGCTTTGTGCTGGTGATTCGAATACATCTTACTTTCACAATGATGTGCCGCAGCAACTTGTTCGTTAATGAGAGCCGTCAACTGGGCTTGAGTCATGTTAATACGTCCAGCCATGATCTTCATAGCAAAGGTAATCATAAGTGAGAGAGGTTCACGAAAAGTGCGATGACAGAAGAGAATAAGCGCACAAAGGTTCTCAAGCAGTAATGGTTATGTATATCTAAGCATACCATGAGCAAAGTCCTATGTAATCTAGCAAGTAGGCAATAATACATAAACCATATTACCTAGGATGTTGAGTCTTGCACGTGGAGCGAGGCGTCGTTGTGGATCGTTGAGCACTGTTCAGGTTATAGTCTGGTTTTAATAAAAACATTTTCCCCTTATTAAAACCAAGTTCTCTATAACCAATGGCTCTGATACCAATCTGTCACACCCCCAAAATCCACACGCGGAGTACCACCGCTTGGAGGCGTGACATGACCAGGATCAAGCCACCAATCATATTGAACATATAAGTAAGTAGTAAATGTCTTTCAACAATACGAAAGGTGTTATCATAACCAAACATAATCAAATGTGTAGCGGAAGCAATAATGTAAAAACCCAACATGAGTATTAAGTTGAAATGTCATAAAAGTGTTTATCATAACATCCACAATCCGTGCCCACAACGACCGCGCCTCCCGTGCAAGCTCCATGAGTACCTATGGTCCTGCAAGGCATGTAACAGAAAGTCAACAACTAGTTGAGCGAGTTCACAGTAAGTAAGTTCGTTGCATCACCATGCGTTATTAACTAAGTCATTTGTATGTTCATTTAGTGGGGGCTTCCCATGTATGTATGTACTAGACTAGGGGTAACCATAAGTGTTCTTCTTAACCCGAGAACAGTAGTACGTACGAGGTTTACGTAGGTCTTACGTAAGTGTCCTTCTTAACCCGAGGACAGTGGTACGCGGGGGTTTACGTAGGTTTTACGTAAGTGTCCTTCACATCCCGAGGACAGTAGTAGGTATGAGTTTACGTAGGTTTTACGTAAGTGACCTTCACAACCTGAGGACAGTGGTAAGTACAAGTTTACGTAGGTTTTACGTAAGTGCCCTTCGCTATCCGAGGACGATGGTAGTTAGTCTAGTAACAGTGTAAGTACGAGTAACTATTCAATCCCATTCCGTTCAATCCCATTCCCTTCCCACCAGGAATCCCATGCCTTGGTAAGAGCGTGAACTCACCTTGGTTTGCTCGACAGATAAACAAAATGGTCACTTGAGCTATAAGTGGTCAACCACGTCCGTGATGTTCGAATAGGTTGATTGAACCGACGTGAAGGGCTTCGAGTGGGGGCTGCCGTCGGGTTTCCAAGAGAAGAGAGAGAGCTTTTAGGGTTTGATGTGTGTTCTAGTTTTGCAACTAATGAGGAGTATACACCCTCCTCCTAAGGTTATGCGTGCAAAGGAAGTGGGCCGAACCCATCATGGGTTGCCCATTGGTTTCGGTTACAAGAAATACGACCCAAATGGGCTTGTGCGATTGGACGGGTGTTGTGCGGTCGGTTCGAATACATAATAACACATAACATATCATACATTCATTCAATTAATAAAGTTCACGTAATTACATAACGTTACACAAAGATAGGTTCGAAATACGAGTTGTCACATTATCCCCAAGTTGAAAGAAATTTCGTCCCGAAATTTGGTACATACTCACTGAGGAAGCTAGTTAAGTTGCATGGTTTTCCTGGGGTGTCACATCCTCCCCCCGTTGATCTGGAATTTCGTCCCGAAATTCCGTGGTAGCTTCAGCCTCAGTAGTGGTTGTACTGTTTGCGAATAATTGGGGATATTTTTGCTTCATTTGATCTTCGCGTTCCCAGGTGAACTCTGGGCCACGACGGGAGTTCCAACGAACTCGAACAAGAGGTATTCTGGTGTGCTTGAGGACCTTAACATCCCGGTCCGTGATTTCGACTGGTTCCTCGATGAATCGTAACTGTTCGTCGATAGTGAGCTCCTTCAAAGGAACTATGAGGGTCTCATCTGACAGACACTTCTTCAAATTCGACACGTGGAAAACATTGTGAACTGAACCGAGTTCTGCTGGTAGGTTTAGTCTGTAGGCCACTTTGCCTATTCTTTCTATGATTTCGAATGGTCCGACATACCGTGGATTAAGTTTACCCCGTTTGCCAAAACGGACCACACCCTTCCAGGGTGAGACTTTGAGTAGCACTCGATCCCCAACTTGGAACTCGAGTGGTTTCCTGCGCTTATCGGCGTAACTTTTCTGACGGTCACGAGCTGCCGCCATGCGTTTCCGTATCTGTGCAATCCGTTCAGTAGCATCAACTACCATTTCTGGACCTGTGATTTGACTATCCCCCACCTCTGCCCAACAAAGAGGTGACCGGCATTTACGTCCGTATAATGCCTCGAATGGAGCGGCTTGAGTGCTGGTGTGGTAACTGTTATTGTACGAAAACTCCACTAACGGGAGATGCTTTTCCCAGCTGTTGCCGAAATCAATTACACACGCCCGAAGCATGTCTTCTAGAGTCTGGATAGTGCGCTCAGACTGCCCATCCGTCTGAGGGTGATAAGCTGTGCTCATGTCTAATCGTGAGCCAAAAGCTTTGTGCATTGCTTGCCATAGTTCTGAAGTAAATCGTGCATCATGATCCGAAATAATAGAGGTTGGCACTCCATGCCTCGAAACAACTTCTTTCAAGTAGACGTCTGCTAAGGTAGAGAACTTATCCGTTTCTTTGATAGCGAAGAAGTGAGCAGACTTAGTGAGTCGATCCACGATCACCCAAATAGTATCGTTACCTCGCTGAGATCTAGGTAGGCCAGTAACAAAATCCATGGAAATTTCCTCCCATTTCCATTGTGGTATCTTTGGTTGCTGAAGTAGGCCTGATGGTTGCTGGTATTCCGATTTGACTCTCGCACAAGTCAAACATTTGCTGACGTAAGTTGCTATGTGGGCCTTCATACTAGGCCACCAATACGTAGTTCTGAGATCGTGGTACATTTTATCCGAGCCTGGATGTACCGAGTAGCGAGACTTATGAGCTTCGTCCATTACTAGCTCGCGTAAGTCGCCATAAAGTGGGACCCAAATACGACCTGTTACATAGTAAGCGCCGTCTTCCCTTTGTTCTAATCGTTGCCTTGAACCGGGCAGGGCTTCAGCCCTGACATTTTCTGGTTTCAATGCTTCCACCTGAGCATCTCGTATCTGTGCAGGAAGACTAGACTGAATAGTAAGTTGTAATGCTCGTACGCGTCTAGGTACCGTATCCTTTCGATTGAGAGCGTCAGCCACAACGTTGGCTTTGCCCGGATGGTACTTGATGGCACATTCATAATCATTCAGTAGCTCAACCCATCGACGTTGACGCATGTTCAATTCCTTCTGCTTGAAGATATGCTCGAGACTCCTGTGATCGGTGTAGATAGTGCACTTGGTACCGTACAGGTAATGTCGCCATATCTTAAGCGCGAAAACAACAGCTCCCAGCTCTAAATCGTGTGTAGTGTAATTCCGTTCATGAACCTTGAGTTGACGCGATGCATAAGCAATGACCTTGTCACGCTGCATTAACACACATCCAAGACCCTGGATGGATACGTCGCAATAAACCACAAAGTCGTCCGTGCCCTCTGGCAATGAGAGAATAGGTGCGCTGCAGAGCCTATCTTTTAAGTGCTGAAAAGCTGTTTCCTGCGTATTGCCCCAGCGATAAGTGACACCCTTCTGTGTCAGTAGTGTAAGCGGCTGCGCAATCTTTGAGAAGTCTTTGATGAACCGTCTGTAATAACCCGCCAAACCCAAGAATTGGCGTATCTCCGTTGGTGTACGTGGTGCAGGCCAGTTCCTGATCGAGTCTACCTTGGATGGATCCACATGAATCCCGTCCTTGTTTACCACGTGGCCTAGAAAGTGGACTTCACGAAGCCAGAAGTCGCATTTCGAAAACTTGGCGTATAACTGTTCTGTTCGAAGGAGGTTCAAAATAAGTCACAAATGCTGCTCGTGTTCCTCCTGACTCTTGGAATAGATCAAGATGTCGTCGATGAAGACAATCACAAACTTGTCTAAATAAGGCTTGCACACTCTGTTCATAAGATCCATGAAGACTGCCGGTGCGTTCGTTAGCCCGAATGGCATGACAAGGAACTCGTAGTGGCCGTAGCGAGTTCTAAATGCTGTTTTGGAGACGTCCTCATCCCGAACTCTCAGCTGATGGTAGCCTGACCTCAGATCTATCTTTGAGTAGTAGCTCGATCCTTGCAACTGATCGAACAAATCATCAATACGTGGAAGAGGATAGCGATTCTTCACTGTCACCTTGTTGAGCTCGCGATAATCAATGCACATCCTGAAGGTACCGTCCTTCTTTTTCACAAATAATACTGGAGCTCCCCAAGGCGAAGACCTAGGACGAATAAAACCCTTATCCAAGAGTTCTTGCAGTTGCTTAGACAGTTCTTCCAGCTCAGTTGGAGCTAAGCGATATGGTGCACGAGCTATGGGTGCTGCTCCAGGAGCTAGCTCGATCTAGAATTCGACCTGGCGGTGAGGTGGTAGCCCAGGTAAATCTTCAGGAAATACCTGAGGAAAGTCGCGTACAACTGGGATGTCCTCTAATCTCTTCTCTTTCGTTGATGCGTCTGTAACGAGTGCCAAGATGGCAGTGTGGCCCTTTCGCAAACATTTCTGAGCCTTCAAAAAGGAGATGATGCCAACCACGGCACCACTCTTGTTGCCTTGAACTTCGAGAGGTTCTTTACTAGAACGGGGAATACGAACTATCTTCTCCTTGCATAAGATCTCTGCTTGTTGTTTGGATAACCAATCCATACCAATGACGATGTCGAAACTACCCAGAGTTATAGGAATAAGATCGATAGAAAAAGTCTGACCAGCGAGGATAAGATTACAACCCTGAACTATGTGTGTGGCCTCTAGACTTTTACCGTTAGCTAACTCTACGACATGTTTAGTGCTCAGAAGTGTGGGTGTGCGCTTGAGCATTTGACTAACTTTCAAAGACATATAACTGGTATCCGCACCCGAATCAAATAATACAGTAACATAAAAGTCGTCAAGAAGAAACTTACCCATAACCACGTTAGGATCATTCCTTGCGTCACCCTGCCCCAACACAAATGTACGACCCCTAGCGCCGTTGTTTCCATCATTGTTTCCCCCGTTGTTGTTTCCATTGCCCTGATTATTGTTGTTGTTGTTGTTCTAGTTTCAGTTTAACTGGGGGCAGTGCCTCTTGAAGTGACCTTCAGCGCCACAATGAAAACATCCCTTGTTGCCCTGTTGCTGATTCTGCGGGGTTTGTTGCTGCTGCTGGCGATCCTGAGTCACAGGCCGTGGGCTCCTACAATCCTTGGCCTCATGACCCATTTTGAGACACCTCTGACAACGTCCCTTGTCGCACTGACCACTGTGGTGTCTGTTACAATTGTTGCACCTTGGGTGATTTCCTCGATATCTTCTCTGCTCGTGACTACCAGAAGGCTGCTGACCAGGACTCTGGTAGTTGTCAGTCTTTCGTTATTGAACCTGAGACTGAGCTGTAGCTGAACCCTTGCTGGAATCCCCATCCCATTTCCTCTTGTTGTCACTGGGAGTAGCGGAAGTAGTAGCATCGGTAGCACTGATACGTTTAGGCAGCCTGTTCTGTTCCACTGCCTGATCTGTGAGGCGATGTGCAAGACGTTGAATATCCTGGATATTACCAAGGTTGGCCGAGGTCACATGGCTTTGAATTTCTGGTGCTAGCCCCTTGAGATACAACTTAATACGCTTGATTGGAGGGTCCACCATAGTTGGACACAAGATGGCCAGCTCGTTTGATCGTTTCGTATAAGCCTCAATTTCCGACCCTGTCATTTTCAGATGAAAGAGCTCCACTTCCAACTTGTGGATGTCATCTCATGTGCAGTATTCCCGTTTGATGAGTTCCTTAAAATCATTCCAAGGGGTGGCGTTAGCAGCTGCCAACCCTAAGATCTGAACTTGCGCATTCCACCAAGTCAGCGCAATGCCTTCTAGAGTACCAGTGGCGTACTTCACCCTGCGAGCCTCAGGGCATTCACACATCTCAAACACTGACTCAAGCTTTTCAAACCAGTGGAGGAGTCCAACTGCTCCTTCAGTGCCACTGAATGTGCTTGGACGACAGTCCATGAAGTTCTTGAAAGTGCAAACAGGTGGCTGAGCGTGTTGACCTATTGTGTATAAGAATAGGACAAGGTTAAACACAAGAGTTGGTTTAGGAGTGTAGGATCTAGAGATCCTAGTGTGAGTTACGACTGCAGGATATACCTCCTGCTTGTGCGGCTGCAAGTGCCGCAGCAACTTGTTCGTTAATGAGAGCCGTCAACTGGGCTTGAGTCATGTTAATACGTCCAGCCATGATCTTCATAGCAAAGGTAATCATAAGTGAGAGAGGTTCACGAAAAGTGCGATGACAGAAGAGAATAAGCGCACAAAGGTTCTCAAGCAGTAATGGTTATGTATATCTAAGCATACCATGAGCAAAGTCCTATGTAATCTAGCAAGTAGGCAATATTACATAAACCATATTACCTAGGATGTTGAGTCTTGCACGTGGAGCGAGGCGTCGTTGTGGATCGTTGAGCACTGTTCAGGTTATAGTCTGGTTTTAATAAAACATTTTCCCCTTATTAAAACCAAGTTCTCTATAACCAATGGCTCTGATACCAATCTGTCACACCCCCAAAATCCACACGCGGAGTACCACCGCTTGGAGGCGTGACATGACCAGGATCAAGCCACCAATCATATTGAACATATAAGTAAGTAGTAAATGTCTTTCAACAATACGAAAGGTGTTATCATAACCAAACATAATCAAATGTGTAGCGGAAGCAATAATGTAAAAACCCAACATGAGTATTAAGTTGAAATGTCATAAAAGTGTTTATCATAACATCCACAATCCGTGCCCACAACGACCGCGCCTCCCGTGCAAGCTCCATGAGTACCTATGGTCCTGCAAGGCATGTAACAGAAAGTCAACAACTAGTTGAGCGAGTTCACAGTAAGTAAGTTCGTTGCATCACCATGCGTTATTAACTAAGTCATTTGTATGTTCATTTAGTGGGGGCTTCCCATGTATGTATGTACTAGACTAGGGGTAACCATAAGTGTTCTTCTTAACCCGAGAACAGTAGTACGTACGAGGTTTACGTAGGTCTTACGTAAGTGTCCTTCTTAACCCGAGGACAGTGGTACGCGGGGGTTTACGTAGGTTTTACGTAAGTGTCCTTCACATCCCGAGGACAGTAGTAGGTATGAGTTTACGTAGGTTTTACGTAAGTGACCTTCACAACCTGAGGACAGTGGTAAGTACAAGTTTACGTAGGTTTTACGTAAGTGCCCTTCGCTATCCGAGGACGATGGTAGTTAGTCTAGTAACAGTGTAAGTACGAGTAACTATTCAATCCCATTCCGTTCAATCCCATTCCGTTCAATCCCATTCCCTTCCCACCGGGAATCCCATGCCTTGGTAAGAGCGTGAACTCACCTTGGTTTGCTCGGCAGATAAACAAAATGGTCACTTGAGCTATAAGTGGTCAACCACGTCCGTGATGTTCGAATAGGTTGATTGAACCGACGTGAAGGGCTTCGAGTGGGGGCTGCCGTCGGGTTTCCAAGAGAAGAGAGAGAGCTTTTAGGGTTTGATGTGTGTTCTAGTTTTGCAACTAATGAGGAGTATACACCCTCCTCCTAAGGTTATGCGTGCAAAGGAAGTGGGCCAAACCCATCATGGGTTGCCCATTGGTTTTGGTTACAAGAAATACGGCCCAAATGGGATTGTGCGATTGGACGGGTGTTGTGCGGTCGGTTCGAATACATAATAACACATAACATATCATACATTCATTCAATTAATAAAGTTCACGTAATTACATAACGTTACACAAAGATAGGTTCGAAATACGAGTTATCACATTATCCCCAAGTTGAAAGAAATTTCGTCCCGAAATTTGGTACGTACTCACTGAGGAAGCTAGTTAAGTTGCATGGTTTTCCTGGTTTTCCTGGGGTGTCACAAGCTTCATGGTTATTTTGCAGGGAAACGGGGTCTTAGACAAGGGGATCCTTTATCCCCGTATTTATTTACGCTAGTTATGGAAGTTTTGACTCTTCTATTACAGCAAGCAGCTTCGCACACGTCATTTAAGTTCCATGCTCGATGTCCTAAACAGAAGATTATAAATGTTTCGTTTGCTGACGACTTGTTCTTATTTTCTCACGGTGATAGTGTCTCGGTTAAACATTTAAGAGAGGCCCTTGATAAGTTTACACAAATCTCGGGTCTGGTCCCTAGCTCGTCAAAAAGTACCGTGTTCTTCAGTAATGTTCCCCGGTATGTGAAAGATCAAATTCTGGAAGTTATGCCCTTTCAAGAAGGTTCTTTGCCGGTTAGTTATCTTGGTGTTCCGTTGATTTCGACAAGACTGGCTGCTCGTGACTGTAAAACCCTTTTGGAGCGTATAGAAAGACGTATAGATAACTGGATGTCCAAGTCACTATCATTTGCAGCGAGACTCCAGCTTATCAATTCGGTCCTGGCAGCCATGTACTCTTATTGGGCTTCGGTTTTTATGCTCCCTTATGGAGTTATAAAGGATTTGGAAATGTGACAACTGTGCTCTTTAATCGATGAACAATGCAAAACAATGTTATTTATCAATAAATCAATGTGTCTTGGTGTTTTTATATGTGTTTTATTTGTTGGTGATTTTACAATTCGATTCGATTCGATTCGATTTCAAGCTTTAAATCGCTTTCTGGAAAGTTATACGCAAACTGGTGCGTAAATGCAGTCAGTTTAACGCGACAAACACTCCGGGATAGTGAAATAGGCTTAACATACCTTAAACAACCTTCACATAACTTAGAAATAAGTTTTGGATGGTTTGGTGTGTCGAAAACAAGATTGTTCGATCGCAGGGACTATTTGTGTCAAACTGTGAAACTATACAGATTTGTATAGTAACGAACATTCCGGAACTTTATCATAAGTTAAATATGCCCTAAATATCCTTTACATAGCTTAGAAATAGGCTTTGAGGTGGGTTTTTTTTTGGTAAAGGGTTACCCCGGTTAAATTTCATTCATAACGAAAAATAAAACAAGTGAGGAATATAGCACACCTCAATTCTCTAGAATGACATGCCATTGCTAGAGTAACTCAACAAACAAAAGAATAAAACACGCAAAACCGCAAACAAGTCACAATTGACAAAACATGAACCCACACGGTCCCCTCCAACGACCTCTAACAAAAGTCAGCCACATTCATCTTGATCCATCATTAACTCACGAGGAAGACTCCACTCGCTCAACACTTGAGACATGTTGCTAGTTCTCTTAAACTTCATTGTATGCAATTTCATTCGAATCGTCATGAGAATCACCTCTATTAGTTTAGTAGCATTCCTTTTCTTCGTCGAGAACAATCTATTATTTCTTTCTTGCCACATGAAGTAAGTCACAAGTTTGGTGCGCAAAAATAAACTTATTGGTCATTCAGGGACTAAAAGCGTCAAAAAGTGCACAAGTTTGCATTTTCGCGCATATCTTACGTTCTGAATATATCCGGACTTCCAAAAATTTATGTAATCATTAAAATATTTTATTTTAGTGATTGGCATGATAAAAATCCATTCGTCGCTCAATTTGGATCGATTTTGTGTTCGTTACGACTTCCGTCGTAATTACCCGAACAACGCGATCATACGATCAAACGAACCGACATCTGAGATATTTTTGAGCATGTTTTGAGTTCCCAATACTTTAACATCATTTTAGAGCCTTGAAATGAGGTTAACGGGGCTTAAACATGTCAAAAAATGGGCCGAAATACAAGTTTCTGAAGTACAGGGACCGGTTTTGCCAATCTGCCAAAGATGCCAGGTGGCCCGCGTAAACCCAAGCCTTATTCTTACGCGGCCCGCGTCAATGTCACAGTACAGAAACATTGAATTTGGTCATTTTGCTCGTTTTTGCTGGTTTTGATCTCTAGTTTTCAATGCTAGGGGCTGGTTTGTGTGTTCTCCAAGTCCCCCAATCAGTCCTCAACATTTGTATGGCCTAGATCATGCCCTCTTCTCCAAGAAATGATCCTAACGGTTTTGCGAAAACTATATATAGGCCATGCTTTCATTCTTTTTTCCTTGCATTTGGTCTGAGATTTCTCTAAGTGGTTGTGATATTTCACTACCTACCTGAGAATACTTGGAACCAAATCTATTTGGACCCTTTGTAAGTCCTCTTTCGTTCTTTTATTGCTTTCCTAGCTCGAAAGTCAAACTTTGTTTGACTTTCAGCTTTGACCACGAGATGGTCAACGAGAAGTTCGTTTGAACTTCGCAACGTGAGCGTAATCACGTTGGTTATAGTCCTTAGTGACTATACCCACTGATTACCACGTTGACTAGGTGTAGTGACGAGTCATAGTTTCGGTCAAAATGCGCATTTAAGCATATTTTGCAACCAAACTACTCTAGGTATCAAAACACTTTGTTTTGATATCAAAACCTGTTTTCTAATTTAGTTAAGCATGTTCTAACATGCTTAGCTCATCATTAATAGTTAGTGATTGTTTAGAGTCGTGAGTCGAGCGGTCTAAACCACCGCTTAGACTTTCGAACTCGACCCGTTTGGTCGATCTTTAGGATCCGACCAAGCATGGTTAGTGACCATAGTTGCATAGGGAATAACCTTCCGAGGTTATACCTTATGGTCACCGAGTTTAAGTAGTTGTATGATAGGTGGTTTATATGCCTTAGGTAATTTACCAAAATGCCCTTTTCATGCATAATTGGACTTAAAGCATATGTAACCAAACTTTTGTCACCTAAACTGATTATGCAACCTATTTAAACATGTTTAGGCATATAATACTTGTCATAGGACTAGTTAGACGTCTCGAACGCGCGTTTGCGCGCACGACACGTTAAAGTAGCGTAAGCTACCTTAATGGGTCGAAAGCACTTAGGTTAGTTTCAATCTAGGACGTAGGCTTTGTTAAACCATATCACTTGAGTTCCAACACTCACTTGGTATACAAGACCTCATCGTATCCGATCTCCCGATTTAGGCGTCTTTTGTTTGACTAAGTGATTCGATTATTAGGTGCTGCTTGAGTTTCCTTGGTTTGATTGAGCTTGTTGAGTTCTTTAGATTGAGGATACTTTGCACTTCAATGTGAGTACATAGTTCCCCTATTTTACTGTTTTCAATTGTTTTGGGGTGATTCATATGTACAAAACGATTTCAAGGTTTAACGATGATTTCAAAAACGATTAAGATGGTTTATACTAAACTAATAACGATTTCAACAAAGTGAACAAGACTTGTTGGTTGTAGTTACATAACGAATGACATTCATTAGCTTTGGCCGAGCCGACCAGTATTAGGTTATGGTACCATAGGATCTGACAAATCCCGTTATCAGACTACACCCATGGTTATGTGTGGGGGTTATGTAGGTAACGACCGAATCTGTGATTGTTAACATACCCTTTGGTGGTTTGTTAATACGAGAAACGAGGTAGTCGAGTCACGAAGGTTTGAATGTTGTTAGCGAGATGACCAAAAGTAGTTTCACTATTAAAACGATTACGATTTTGGGACGAGTTAAACGATTTGAAACGAGATACACGATTTGAGACGAGTTAAACGAATTAAACGATTGGTTTAGGTAGTGATTAGATAATGGGACGGGTGTAGTATGATAGAATCATGGTAGATACGCCGCTGGTACATCTTATATATAAGTGCTTCTATCATATTACATTGCGTGTCATTATTTAGTTCACTGGGGAAAACGATTTTGAAACGATGTCACACAACGAGGTTTTCAAAACGATATAAACCATCCAAGTTTTATTAACGAGTTTTTACGAGATGTTATACGATTTGGTTTATTAAAACAAATGTTTTTGAGTTAAGAGTCATGGCTACGAGATTTTGTAAACTATAATCAATTCGATTTGAGTTGGTTAACTATGTTGCAATACACTTTTCAAAACGAGGTTTGTATTTTGACTTTTGTTGTTTTAACGTGGTCGGGGTGTGACAGAAGAGTTGGTATTAGAGCCAAAGGTTATAGGGAATTAGGTTATTAGCAATGCTTTGACCTAGACTATAACTTTAAGACCCTAACACAAGTTTACTTGTGTTTAGAATTTTAAAACAATACCGTCACCTATCCTTAGGTGATAACCACAACGAGAACACAATAACGAATCCGCTTCGAAAATTAATCATCTATCCTTGGATGATTGATTACTAGGTTTTGAACCCTTTGTTATAAGGTTTTGAACCCTCTGTTATATGGTTTTGAACCCTTTGTTATAAGGTTTTGAACCCTCTAAGTTTTCAAACGCTCGTCAAAGTTTGGGTCTAAATAATGTGAACACGTGCAAACTGGAAGAGTGAATGCCTGTACCCTGAGTTTTCTGTCTATGGCTAGAGTGTTCGTACAAATCCGCATTATCGAACCACTCACTCTTACCTGGGAACTCTTGGGGTGAGTGTTCACTTATAGGCGAGCATGTCTTCGCGATACATTATACTGACCCATTTACTTTGATTTGTCACTGCGTGTCGTTTGTTTGTTCGAGGTAACGAACGAATGATCGCCTTCCTTGTGTTTTGTCGATGTTTTCAATACCTCTTTTGTTTATCCAATTGTCGACCTCGCTCGTTTCTCATGTTTCCTTGTTAGACAATGCCTCCTCGACGCGATGCTCGGACCGATGCTCGAACTTATACTGCTGAGGAAGTCGCAGCCCTTGTCTCTCAGCAAATGGCTGTTGTGCTTCCAGGCATTGTGACCCAAATTCACGAACTATACAACAACAACAATAATAACAACAATAATGCACCGTGTAATTTCAAGAATTTCAATTCTGCGAAGCCGCTTAAGTTTTCTGGGTCGCAAGGAGCAACTGCGCTCCTACAATGGTTTGAAAGTATCGAGAGCACATTCCGACACGTGCCGTGTCCGAATGAGCGTAAGGTTGAGTTTGCATCTAGTGTGTTCGAGAAGCGAGCTCTTAGATGGTGGAACGAAGTGATGCGTGATAGGGGTGCCGAAGTGGCACTAGCACAAACTTGGGAAGAGCTCCGAGCTCTCATGATGAGAGAGTTCTGTCCCCGTCACGAGATTCGAGCTTTGGAACGGGAATTCGATGATTTGAAACAAGTCGGGGGAGAACACCGTGCTTATACGGATCGATTTGAGGAGCTCAGTTTGTTGTGTCCCAAGATGGTTACCCCGTTGGATAAAGCAATTGAGAGGTATATCGATGGTTTACCCGATTCCATGCAGGACATTATGACCGGTGTTAATCCTACTACTCTTCGTCAAGTAATCGAGTTGTCTGCTACCCTGACTGAGTCTCAAGTCAGGAAGGGTAAACTTACCCGCAAGGGTGATCAAAAGAAGTCAACTGATTCTGATAAGGAAAAGGGTAAGGGTAAGAACCAGGGTGAGTCTTCGAAAAAGTCAAGGAAGCGCAAGGCTTCCCAAAACTTTGCTGTCACCAATCAAACTGCTCAGAACCCACCGACTCAACCTCCTGCAAAGAAAGCATATGCTGGTACCGCACCTCACTGCACTCGATGTAACGGTCACCATGTTGCTCAACAAGCCTGTAAACAGTGTACTACGTGTGGTAGACTTGGGTATTTGGCCAACATTTGTCATTTTGGTCAAAATCAGGCCGCTCAGGTTCCAGCGCAAGCTCAAGGGAATGCTGCGAGATTCCCACCTGGTTCGTGTTTTAATTGCGGAGAAATGGGTCATTTCCGCAACAACTGCCCGAGATTGGTAAACGCGAATGCAAATGCAAATGCAAATGCGAATGTCAACGCGAATCCGAACGCGATAGCAAATGTGAATCCCGCTCGTGGACGAGCATTCCATTTGAACGCAAACGAGGCGAGGGCAGACAACGAGGTTGTTAACGGTACGTTCCTTGTTAACAATCAACTTGCGTCTGTTCTTTTCGATTCTGGTGCCGATAGGAGTTTTGTTTCGTTATCCTTTGAGCCTTTACTTGCGATACCTAGAACTAAACTAAGGAAGCCCTTATCTGTCGAAGTTGCTACTGGTAAACCACTCGCACTCGATTCTGTTCTTCGTGGTTGTCAATTGAACCTCGATAACCATCTTTTCCCTATCGACCTCGTACCGATGCAACTTGGGAGTTTTGACATTATCGTCGGGATGGATTGGTTAACCAAACATCATGCCGAGGTTGTTTGCTTCGATAAAATCGTTCGTATTCCTCTTCCGTCTGGTGATGTCCTTGAGGTTCGTGGCGAGAAACCATCTGTTGGTTTGAAACTCATGTCATGTATGAAAGCTCAAAGCTATCTACGAAAAGGATATGTTGCTTTCCTGTCACATGTCACCGAGGAGAAAGGCAAGAACAAGAGTATTCAGGATATTCCGATTGTTCGGGATTATCCAGAGGTGTTTCCTGATGAACTGCCTGGTTTGCCTCCAGTTCGTCAAGTCGAGTTTCATATTGATCTTGTACCCAATGCTAACCCAATTGCGAAAGCACCTTATCGTCTTGCACCTTCCGAGATGCAAGAGTTATCGAAATAGCTTCAAGAGTTATCTGATAAAGGATTCATCCGACCGAGTTATTCACCTTGGGGAGCTCCTGTCCTCTTTGTGAAAAAGAAAGATGGATCTTTTCGAATGTGTATCGATTATCGTGAGCTTAATAAGCTTACCATCAAGAATCGATATCCCCTACCTCGAATTGATGATCTCTTTGATCAGCTGCAAGGTGCTACCTGTTTTTCCAAGATCGATCTGCGTTCTGGGTATCATCAACTTCGTGTATTCGAAGAAGATATTCCCAAAACTGCTCTCCGCACGAGATATGGACACTATGAGTTCACTGGCATGCCTTTTGGTCTGACGAATGCTCCAGCCATTTTCATGGACTTAATGAATAGGGTCTGTAAACCTTATTTAGACAAGTTCATCATTGTGTTCATCGACGATATTCTCATTTATTCAAAGTCTCGAGCCGATCACGAGCAACACCTTCGTTTGACTTTGGAACTCCTGAAGAAGGAACAACTTTTTGCTAAATTCTCCAAGTGTGAATTCTGGCTTAAAGAAGTTCAGTTCTTGGGACATATAGTCAATGAGCAAGGTATTCATGTGGATCCATCCAAAATAGTTGCTATTAAGGATTGGAATACACCAACGACACCCACCGAAGTTCGTTCTTTTCTCGGACTTGCTGGGTATTATCGTCGTTTCATTGCAAACTTCTCGAAGATTGTGGTTCCACTCACTGCTTTGACTCAGAAGAATAAGCCTTTTGAGTGGGGACCCAAGCAAGAAGAAGCGTTCTAAACGCTGAAACGGAGACTTTGTGATGCTCCTGTTTTATCTTTGCCCGAAGGAAACGATGATTACTGCGATGTGTCCAACTTAGGCCTTGGTTGTGTTCTCATGCAACGAGGCAAAGTTATAGCATATGCGTCTAGACAATTGAAAGTTCACGAGAAGAACTACACGACTCATGATCTTGAGTTAGGTGCTATAGTCTTTGCTCTCAAAATCTGGAGACACTATCTTTTTGGCACGAAGTGTGTGGTTTTCACAGACCACAAAAGTCTCCAGCATATTCTTAATCAGAAGGAGTTGAACATGAGGCAACGACATTGGGTTGAACTCTTAAGTGACTATGATTGCGAGATTCGCTACCATCCTGGTAAAGCGAATGTCATAGCTGATGCGCTTAATCGAAAGGAGCGAGTTAAGCTTCATTCAGTTCCAACTCTATCTGATCTTCAAACTCGTGTTCTTCAAGCTCAGCAATTTTGTGTTTCACAAAATTTGATGGGTACGGAATTACCACATCAGCTTGAGCTTCAACTCGAAGCGAAAGACGATGGTTTGCTCTATTTCAAGGATCGTTTGTGGGTTCCGAAACAAGACGATCTTCGCACTTTAGTGATGGACGAATCTCACAAGTCTCGATATTCTATCCATCCTGGTGCTGATAAAATGTACAAGGATCTTCGTAATAAGTTATGGTGGCCTGGTATGAAGAAAGATGTTGCCTTGTATGTATCAAAATGCCTAACTTGTCTCAAAGTCAAGGCTGAACATCAACGACCTTCTGGTTTGCTTGTACAACCAGAGATACCGGTTTGGAAGTGGGAGAACATTGCTATGGATCTCATCACTAAATTACCGCGTACTTCTAAAGGTCATGATGCTATTTGGGTTGTCATCGATCGATTAACGAAGTCAGCTCATTTTATTGTGATTCGCGAGGATCTATCTGCTGATAAACTTGCAAAGATTTATGTTGATGAGATTGTATCACGACATGGTGTTCCTTTGGATATCATTTCCGATCGTGATGCTCGATTTTCATCTCATTTTTGGAAGACCATGCAATCTGCTATGGGAACCCAACTAAATCTAAGCACTGCTTATTATCCCCAAACAGATGGACAATCTGAGAGGACGATTCAAACTTTGGAGGATATGCTTAGAGCATGCGTGATAGACTTTGGTGGTAATTGGGATTCTCATCTGCCAATGATCGAGTTCTCTTACAACAATAGTTATCATGCTAGCATCAATATGGCACCATTCGAAGCTCTTTATGGTCGAAAATGTCGTTCACCTGTCTGTTGGAATGAGGTCCGTGAGGCTCAGCTTACTGGACCAAAACTCGTTCTGGAAACAACAGACAAAATCAAGAAAATTCGCGATAATCTTGTGACAGCTAGAAGCCGTCAAAAGAGTTATGCGGATATGCGACGTAAGCCCTTAGAATTTCAAGTCGGAGACCATGTCCTACTCAAGGTGTCACCTTGGAAGGGAGTGGTGAGATTTGGAAGGAAAGGAAAACTTGCACCACGATATGTTGGACCATTTAAGATTGTTGAAAGAGTTGGAAAGGTTGCCTATCGACTAGAGCTACCTCCAGAGCTTGGAAATATTCATCCGACTTTTCACGTGTCCAATTTGCGAAAGTGTTTAGCTGACGCCGATCTTCACATTCCTCTCGACGAGATTCAAATCGATGAAACGATGCACTTTGTCGAGAAACCTGTGGAGATAGTGGACCGTACATTCAAACAGTTGAAGAACAAACGGATTAAATTAGTCAAAGTTCGTTGGGAATCCAAACGTGGCCCAGAGTTTACTTGGGAACGTGAGGACCAAATGAAGGAGAAATATCCACAATTGTTCTCACAAGTTTCCTCTAGTTAAAATTTCGGGACGAAATTTCCTAAAGTAGGGGAGACTGTGACAACTGTGCTCTTTAATCGATGAACAATGCAAAACAATGTCATTTATCAATAAATCAATGTGTTTTGGTGTTTTTATATGTGTTTTATGTGTTGGTGATTTTACAATTCGATTCGATTCGATTTCAAGCTTTAAATCGCTTTCTGGAAAGTTATACGCAAACTGGTGCGTAAATGCAGTCAGTTTAACGCGACAAACACTCCAGGATAGTGAAATAGGCTTAAAATACCTTAAACAACCTTCACATAACTTAGAAATAAGTTTTGGATGGTTTGGTGTGTCGAAAACAAGATTGTTCGATCGCAGGGACTATTTGTGTCAAACTGTGAAACTATACTGATTTGTATAGTAACGAACATTCCGGAACTTGATCATAAGTTAAATATGCCCTAAATATCCTTTACATAGCTTAGAAATAGGTTTTGAGGTGTTTGGTGCGCAAAAATAAACTTATTGGTCATTCAGGGACTAAAAGCGTCAAAAAGTGCACAAGTTTGCATTTTCGCGCATATCTTACGTTCTGAATATATCCGGACTTCCAAAAATTTATGTAATCATTAAAATATTTTATTTTAGTGATTGGCATGATAAAAATCCATTCGTCGCTCAATTTGGATCGATTTTGTGTTCGTTACGACTTCCGTCGTAATTACCCGAACAACGCGATCATACGATCAAATGAACCAACATCCGAGATATTTTTGAGCATGTTTTGAGTTCCCAATACTTTAACATCATTTTAGAGCCTTGAAGTGAGGTTAACGGGGCTTAAACATGTCAAAAATGGGCCGAAATACAAGTTTCTGAAGTACAGGGACCTGTTTTGCCAATCTGCCAAAGATGCCAGGCAGCCCGCGTAAACCCAAGCCTTATTCTTACGCGGCCCGCGTCAGTGTCACAGTACAGAAACATTGAATTTGGTCATTCTGCTCGTTTTTGCTGGTTTTGATCTCTAGTTTTCAATGCTAGGGGCTGGTTTGTGTGTTCTCCAAGTCCCCCAATCAGTCCTTAACATTTGTATGGCCTAGATCATGCCCTCTTCTCCAAGAAATGAACCTAACATTTTTGCGAAAACTATATATAGGCCATGCTTTCATTCCTTTTTCCTTGCATTTGGTCTGAGATTTCTCTAAGTGGTTGTGATATTTCACTACCTACCTGAGAATACTTGGAACCAAATCTATTTGGACCCTTTGTAAGTCCTCTTTCGTTCTTTTATTGCTTTCCTAGCTCGAAAGTCAAACTTTGTTTGTTTGACTTTCAGCTTTGACCACGAGATGGTCAACGAGAAGTTCGTTTGAACTTCGCAACGTGAGCGTAATCACGTTGGTTATAGTCCTTAGTGACTATACCCACTGATTACCACGTTGACTAGGTGTAGTGACGAGTCGTAGTTTCGGTCAAAATGCGCATTTAAGCGTATTTTGCAACCAAACTACTCTAGGTATCAAAACACTTTGTTTTGATATCAAAACCTGTTTTCTAATTTAGGTAAGCATGTTCTAACATGCTTAGCTCGTCACTAATAGTTAGTGCTTGTTTAGAGTCGTGAGTCGAGCGGTCTAAACCACCGCTTAGACTTTCGAACTCGACCCGTTTGGTCGATCTATAGGATCCGACCAAGCATGGTTAGTGACCATAGTTGCATAGGGAATAACCTTCCGAGGTTATACCTTATGGTCACCGAGTTTAAGTAGTTGTATGATAGGTGGTTTATATGCCTTAGGTAATTTACCAAAATGCCCTTTTCATGCATAATTGGACTTAAAGCATATGTAACCAAACTTTTGTCACCTAAACTGATTATGCAACCTATTTAAACATGTTTAGGCATATAATACTTGTCATAGGACTAGTTAGACGTCTCGAACGCGCGTTTGCGCGCACGACACGTTAAAGTAGCGTAAGCTACCTTAATGGGTCGCAATGGGTCGAAAGCACTTAGGTTAGGTTTCAATCTAGGACGTAGGATTTGTTAAACCATATCACATGAGTTCCAACACTCATTTGGTATACAAGACCTCATCCTATCCGATCTCCCGATTTAGGCTTCTTTTGTTTGACTAAGTGATTCGATTATTAGGTGCTGCTTGAGTTTCCTTGGTTTGATTGAGCTTGTTGAGTTCTTTAGATTGAGGATACTTTGCACTTCAATGTGAGTACATAGTTCCCCTATTTTACTGTTTTCAATTGTTTTGGGGTGATTCATATGTACACAACGATTTCAAGGTTTAACGATGATTTCAAAAACGATTAAGATGGTTTATACTAAACTAATAACGATTTCAACAAAGTGAACAAGACTTGTTGGTTGTAGTTACATAACGGATGACATTCATTAGCTTTGGCCGAGCCGACCAGTATTAGGTTATGGTACCATAGGATCTGACAAATCCCGTTATCAGACTACACCCATGGTTATGTGTGGGGGTTATGTAGGTAACGACCGAATCTGTGATTGTTAACATACCCTTTGGTGGTTTGTTAATACGAGAAACGAGGTAGTCGAGTCACGAAGGTTTGAATGTTGTTAGCGAGATGACCAAATGTAGTTTCACTATTAAAACGATTACGATTTTGGGACGAGTTAAACGATTTGAAACGAGATACATGATTTGAGACGAGTTAAACGAATTAAACGATTGGTTTGGGTAGTGATTAGATAATGGGACGGGTGTAGTATGATAGAATCATGGTAGATACGCCGCTGGTACATCTTATATATAAGTGCTTCTATCATATTACATTGCGTGTCATTATTTAGTTCACTGGGGAAAACGATTTTGAAACAATGTCACACAACGAGGTTTTCAAAACGATATAAACCATACGAGTTTTATTAACGAGTTTTTACGAGATGTTATATGATTTGGTTTATTAAAACAAATGTTTTTGAGTTAAGAGTCATGGCTACGAGATTTTGTAAACTATAATCAATTCGATTTGAGTTGGTTAACTATGTTGCAATACACTTTTCAAAACGAGGTTTGTATTTTGACTTTTGTTGTTTTAACGTGGTTGGGGTGTGACAGGAAAAACGTTTGCGTACTTTCTTATGGAATGGTGGATCTCATGGCTTGGTTCGTGCTAAAGTAGCCTGGAAGGATGTTTGTATGCCGAAAGATGAGGGTGGCTTAGGCATTAGAATATTATGGATGTCAATAAGGCCATTTTGACGTCTCATATTTGGAGCATAGTTACTAACCGTACGTCCCTCTGGGTTCAGTGGATTCACTCTTATAAGTTGAAAGGTAAAAGCTTCTGGGAGGTTCAGAATCGAAGTAACATTAGCTGGGGATGGAGGAAGCTCTTGTCTATACGTACTAGAGTTTGGTCCTTTTTTTGGATAACTATTCGGAGTGGGCGTCAAACTAATGCTTGGAGTGACAATTGGTGTTCATGCAGCCCTCTTCGGTCCTTCATCTCCCCAAGAGCTATCGCTAATGCTGGTTTTTCTCTAAGTACAAAAGTCGCTGACCTTGTTGCTGAAAATGGTCAATGGTTATGGCCCCAGGCGTGGTATGATCTATATCCGGTGCTTATAAATGTTGATATTCCCCAGAACATGTCTGAAGCGGATGATCGGTTCAGTTGGAAAGATTTGGACGGTAAACTTCAGGATTTTGGATCTTGGGAGGTTTGGAATAGCTTGCGGCATAGAGATGATAAGGTGTATTGGGTCAAGTCGGTGTGGTTCAGTAAGTACATTCCTCGACATTCTTTCCACTTGTGGTTAGTTATCAAGAATAAGCTGAAGACTCAAGACAGGATGGCTGTTTGGGAAGCAGGCAGTGCGACTAATTTGCGGCTCATTTGCTGTCCATTATGCAAACATGATCGAGACTCTAGAGATCATCTTTTCTTCCAATGTCCTTATTCGTCGGAGGTATGGGAATTAGTAAGGAAAATGGTTGACATGGGGAGTGTTACGAACACTTTGTCTTCGATTATGCAGTGGATGGAGCTCAATGCTAATTCAAGAACCCTGGATCATATTGTTTGCAACATTCTGGTCGCGGCTTCCACGTATTTTATTTGGCAAGAAAGGAACAATCGTTTGTTCTCTCCTCTTCAACGGAATGCTTGTGCTCTCTCAAAGACTATCATTGATACAGTTCGGCTAAGAATAATGGGATTCAAGATAGGTGGAGACCCGAAGCATAAGAAGATATTGGAAAGATGGCTGATCTCGAAGAATATGGATTTTGATCCTGGCTAAAGAGGGTTTTTTGTATTAGCCTAGCTGTTTTTGTGTTTGGGTCGTGTTCTCTTGTGTAGTTTTGTCTTGGTTGTGACGTTTTGTCGGGTTTTGTTTTTGCTTGTTTGCCCTAGTCTTGGTATGCCAAGTCTAGTAGTGTGTGTCGATGTCACGGCACATCCTGTTTTATTTTGATGGTAGATATAAAATTTCACCGGGGTAACCCTTTACCCAAAAAAAAAATGGTCTTGGAAAGACCACCCAATCAAAACCCATCTTACACATGCAAATTGCATGTATTGTGATTGGACCACAACTTCTTGGGAAGAGAGGGCGGCCCACTCTTTTATTTAAAAAAAAATTCAATTATTTTCTTTTAAACAATTTAAGTCTTGATTAATTTTATAAAAGATTATAACACCACATGTTATAAGACTTATACATCCTTTTAAAATGTTATTTAATAAATAAAACATTCTCTCAAAATAAATTATCCATATAATTTATTAGTTTCTCAAGTGTAATTATTTAGAAAACCACTTTCTAAATATTGTAAGTGTTAATATTTATTTATTTGATCATATCATAAATAAATATTATAAGTGTTTGTCTAGCTTGTATTTGGGTATGACTCGACTTGGATCATAACGTACTAGCCACTTCAATTTAGTATGTGTCTTGGGCATACAGAATCCAACAATCTCCCACTTGCACAAGATACATAGAAGATTGATGCAAGTAGTAAAGACCACCTAACTATAGTTTACTACCCCTAATACGTATGACTATATGTCCCATTCAATAACATCATCCCCTTCAAGTCCCTTACTTGAAAATGATTTAGGTGAATCTATCATTTATCCCTTTTATTACAGATGTCATGTCAAATCCAGAGACATAGAGTGATCACTCTCTGTTGATTTAACTTTAGCAGGCCTTAGACATCTTACTCTCAACGAATAAGAGGAACAAATCCCTTCTTGACTACATACGTCTTTCACAATTACCTTGTATCACACCTGAGTTTAGTCTTATGTACTGTCATATTACTGACAGCGAAGAAATAAGTCAAGGCATAATATTTGGTGAATATCAAGACCCAATATGTATCTCAGGTCAGAGGATACTATGATATTCTCCTTTACTCAAATTTACTTATGATCAATCACAGATGATTCCATGCAGTAATATTTGAGAGCGAGTGAGTCCAATATTTGTATCCCACAAATATCTATGAACTTTGGCAGCAACACTTTGCTCTATATTCATACCTAATGAATATCCACCAATCCAAGTTCATAATAGTCTTACATTCATATTTGTTCCCACAAGTATGATCGACTACGGACATTTAGAATAAGTAACTTATTCATGGATTTAAACATGCTAAAATGGAACATAACTCAAAATACAATAAAGAGTTATAATAACAATTGTTCCAATATCCAAATACAAAATAGATCAAATCCAATCACTAGAATATCGAAGTCCCAAGGCACAAGTATGACCCTTCATGCTATGCCCGTTCAAGGAGCTTCGTAAGTGGATCCACAGTATTTTGATCAGTGTGAACTTTGCGAATACATATCTTTCCCTTTTTCAACTTCATCCCTTATGTAGTTGAAACTCCGCTCAATGTGCCTAAACTTTTGTTGTGCACGAGGTTCCTTGATTTAAGCAATCGCACCATCGTTATCACAAAGATCTCTAGGGGTCCTGAATGGTAGGGACTACCCCTAGATCGGCAATAATTCAAGTGGCATATCTATATGAATTATCTTGATCAATGAAGCGGCGATGTATTCTGATTTTGTAGTGGACAATGCTACCCTGATTGTGATCGAGAATCATCTCGATCGGTTTGGAAACTCGTATCCATGTAACCCTTTACAACGAATTCCAAAACTCGCATCCCTGTAATCCTTTACAACGAGTTCCTCTTCACCAGATTCATATATTAGAAATATATCCTTAGTCCTTCTAAGTTATTTGAATATATTTTTAACAGTCACCCAATGACCGTTACTCGTTGGTATCTTCTCGTCATGCTTAAAACGCATGACATGTCCGGTCTAGTGCATATCATTACATACATAATGGATCCTATAGCAGACGCATATGGGATTCCTTTCATTCTTTCTTGCTCATCCTTTGAGCTTGGACATTGAGACACACTCAATATTGTCCTCTCTTGAATAGGTACCAAACCTTTCATAGAGCTCTCTATCTTGAACTTTTCAAGGCTTTGTCAATGTATGCACTTTAGTTTAAACCTATCAAGCGCCTTGATCTATCCCTATAGATCTTTATTCCCAAAATATAGGCGACTTCACCATGATCCTTAATGGAAAAACAACTTCCAAGCCAGGCTTTTACACCTACCATGATTGGAATATCATTTACATATAGTAGAATGTCATCGACATGCAATACTAAGAAAGTAAAATGCTCCCACTAGCCTTCTTATACACATAAGCTTTATCGACATTCTTGAAGAATCCATATTCCTATTCTCTTCATCAAGACAGTATTCTGACCTCTAGATGCTTGTTTCAATCCATAGATTGATATATTTAACTAGCATACTTTGTTAGGATGTTTTGGATCGATAAAACCTTCAAGCTGAACCATATAGACATCTTCCTCAAGATATCCATTTAGGAAACCCGTTTTGACATCCATTTGCCAAATCTCATAATCATATTATGCAGGTATGGCAAATAATATCCTTATTGACTTTAGCATCGCCTCAGGCGAAAAGGTCTCATCATAACCAACCCTTTGAGTTTGAGTGAAACCTTTTGCTACAAGTCTCGCTTTACAAGTATCCAAGTTACCATGCATATCGGTTTTCTTCCTGAAAACCCACTTACTTCCAACTACTTTGGAGTTCAGAGGTAGTACAATCAATTCCCATACTTGGTTGTCTTACATGGATTGCATCACTACGTTCATGGCTTCAAGCCATTTGTCATAATTGGCATTGCATCATGGTATGTTGTTGGTTCACCCGAATCTACCACGTAGCATCCATTCATGAAAAATCCATATCTTTCAGGTGGACTACTAATTCTACCAGATCTGAGAATGTTTTGTGTGTATTGTTCAACCACTTGATCATTTTTCAACAACCTCTTGTTGAGTGCTAGTATCAACCAAACGTGTATTGGCTTGTGGTTCTTGATCCTCATCAAGCTCCATTGTTCTACATTTAGCTTCCAAGAACTCAGCCTTTCGAGCAACAAATACCTTTTGCTCTGTTGGATCATATAATTAATATCCTATACCATCTTTAGGATATCCTACAAAGATACACTTAGTGGATCGTACTTCTAATTTGTTTGGAGTGTATTGCTTCACATAAGCTTCACAACCCATACCTTTAAATATGATGATGATGGAACCCTTCCATGTCATATTTCAAAAGGTGTCTTATCCACTTTCTTGGTTTTGGGCCATATTTAATATACGGACCGCAGAGAGCAAAGCGTAACCCCAAAGTTATAGAGATAATGCGCTCCTAGCCATCATAGATCGAACCATATCCAAATAGAGTTCGATTCCTCCTCTATCGAAACGAAGAACTTTAAAAGAGTTGATTTTGTACTTCACTTTTTGAAGATATTGAACGTTTCAAAACTTCTTCTTTGTGTCAAGTACACATAACCACAACTACTATAGTTGTCGGTAAAAGTAATGAAGTATCTTTCATCATTCCTAGTCATTGGCTTAAAAGGATCACATACATTTGAATGTATGATACCTAATAAATCTTTTGCCCTTTCCCACTAAAGGGTTCCTTAGTCATTTTACCTTGTAAATAAGATTCACATTTATCAAATGAACCAATTTCATTTTTTTCCAAAAGACAATTCTTTCGAAGTGTTTACATGCGACATCTGTTTATATGACCAAGGCGATAATGCCAAAGATAGGTCTCACTCAAATCCATTTTGAGTTTCTTGGTGATTTCTTGGTACATCGAACTATCAAATGATGTATTATTATGAACCAATTCATAAATACCATTTGAAAGCATAGCTTTAAAGTAAAACATGTCATTCATCGAAATATAAATGTCATTGTTTACAAACTTTAAATCAAAACCATATTGTCTTATAAGGGAAACTTAAATAATGTTCCCAGTCAAACTAGGAGCATTCAAAACAATTTTAAAACAATTTCCAAACCATTTGGAAGTTTCAAAACATAGTCTCATCGGGCTACAACTGGAACTTTCGCTCCATTGCCCATGAAGAGACTAATGTCTTCCTTCTTTTAATGCTTATTTCTTTTGAACCCTTTTGCAACAAATTGCAAACATGAGTTCCACATCCGGTCTCTAACACCCATGTGTTTGAAGAAATAACATTAAGGTCAATATGTATCATTAAGATTGTACCTGAGGTTTGCTCTGCATCCCTCTTGTTTTTCAACTCCTTGAGATAGGTATGACAATTCCTATTCAAATGCCCTATCTCACCATACTCAAAGTATGGATCGTTCGTGGCAACCTTTGCCTTCTTATATTTTGGTTTCGGTGGTTTCGCTTTAGTCTTTCTTTTCTTTTTACCTTTGAATTTCCCGTTACCGTTTGCAACATTTGCTTTGGTGTCGGGGTGATGCCCTTTCTAGTTGCCACCCTCATTGATCATTAGAACGGATAAAGTACTTTTACCCATATTGAGCCTTTTAAGGTGATCAATGTGGCTTTTCATCTTAAAGACATAAGATGAGACCGATTGGTTTTCCTCCATTCGACATGCATGAAGCGCTTGAACCGTTTCGAAGCGTTCTACCCTTGCTTGTTGTAGGAACATTTCCTTCAATTGGGTAATCATGTCATACGCCCATGATGTTCAAAATCCTTTTGAATCTCGGGAATCATAAATCCTAACATGAGGCAAGAGGCTTGCATAGTATCCTTGATATACTTAATCCAATCGTTATAGGCATCCTTATCTTCCATAAGATGTTCATCGGGATTAGGATCGTTCAACACATAGGATATATTTTCTTACTTGAGAACAATTCTTAAGTTTCGATATTAATCCATGAAGTGTTATGTTTGACACGATCATTTTCAAGGAATGTTCTTAGTGATAGGTTACGTACGGTTTGGGTAATATTGTTAGCGGCCATCTACAAAATTTAACAAGGTTCAATTTTAGTATTTTCGATATCATTATATTTTAATCATTAATACCCTTTTATGTCTCATAGACAATTAATAACTAAAATCTAGAATCCAACGTTACATTTAAATATTGGTTAGGTGACCTTTATCCCATTATTTAAATTAACAAGGTAGTCAACGTTTGACAATTGCAACCCTTTGCAACTTCTAGCCATATGGGGTCGGTTAAACATCTTTATGTTTAGTTGGCATGTTTAATCCCATCAACACCTTTTGTTCGCCATGCTTCGGTGACCCTAAGTTCATGGTTTCCAAATCAAGTCGTCCAACTTACACACACGTGTGAGTTTATACACATAAGTGGTTAGGTGACCTTTATCCCACAAACATGGTAAACCCACCTCGAATATACAAGTTCCCTCAAATGTGGTTAGGTGACCTTTATCCCACAATAAGAGTTCCTAAGTGATTCGAGTGTTGTATAAAAGGATGGTGTTTGACTTGTTTTATAAAAGGGATTTTGAGTTTTCAAAATTCTAGTTTAGAAAACATTATGTACCATACATTTGCATGCATTCAAATACTTGGTACTTTTGTGAAAACAAATTTTCAAGGTTCTTTTTAATAAAACCCATTTTATTATAAAATCATTAATTTTTTAATAACCTTTTATTACCAATTTTAATGATTTTTTAAGAACCAATTTTAAGCTTGTTGTTGATTATTAGTTTGTTAAGCATGCATATCCAAATATCACCAAACAATAAAAATAAGCAACCACACAAACACAACATACATAACAATAGGTGCATAACCATAGCCAACTATTTTGACCACACTTGTTAGCCGAAACAAGTGTGTCAAAAGGTCCTTCCTAAGGGTGAATATTGACACAAATAATGTGTCGTTGAACTCCCACTTGATCCCGCATCCAAATGCTTCAAGTTTTCTTCTTGTGTTGTGATTTCTTCACTTTCTTTGGGCTTCTAAATGTCTTTTATATTCAGCTCCAAACTCCTTTGGACTTCAAAAATGTGTTTTGGTTATCGGGCTAAAATCCCGTTAAGAACTATGAAGTCCTTTAGGCCAGAAATTAGCCAAAACCAAAACCGCATTTTTGTGTGCATCTTCTTTTACAAAAAATATCCTAATACATTTTTTCTAGTAAAATTAAATGCACCTAATCTATTTATTTTACATACCAAATGAAAATAAATAAATTACATAACTTTACAAATGGAAGAACAAAATAATAATTATTACAAACCATTGAAATAATTAAATACAAATCACAAACACAAACATTCAACATATTCACACAAGGTCATGGCTAGGTTATGTACACCAAAATATATATCCACATATATAAAATTCAAGAAGCAAAAATGGTTCCCTTTTTATAACCCATTTTCGGTCAAGAATGAAAAAAAAAACCGAAAAAGTGGGTTTTTGTCCAAACAAAACAATCATCCATATGACATAATTTTTTCAAGATTCCTTTATGCATGTAAGAAATAAATCTTGAAAAAACAAAAGGAGAACCATGGATAAAATTTCGGCCATAGGGTTTCTTCAAACCCGAAAACCCGAAAAATTCATATCCTATTGAAGCATGCACTCATATAAGCGGCTCTTGATGCCATTGTTGGGTTTTTCACATGTTTATCAAAGCTATTTTATCCGTATAAAATAAAAACGCAGCGGAATATTAATTTAAAACATGTTACTTACAAGATATAAAACCCATTTTATATGTAAAACCCAATACCCGGATCCATATACGAACATGCATGCTATCAAAATTAAAACACAACCATAGGGTGTTTAGAATACTACCTTCCAAGGAGTAAAGGATATGAAGAAGATGATGCTTCTTGAATGGTTGCCTTCAAGTGTAGAAGACCTCAAGCTTGCATACCCCAAGCCTTCCAACAAACACTCTAGTTTTAGCTAGGATTTGAACACTTGAATCAAACTTGAAAAACCCTTTGAACAACCCTTATGTTGGCCGAAAATTTGAGAGAGAATTCAAGTCTTGCACTTGAAAATTTATGTCTACTAGTTTTTAATTTTTGTCATACAAAAATTAATAAAAGGATGAGAGAAAAGGTTGCCACAAGTCTTTCCCAATCAAAGTGCATCTAACCATGCAAATTGCATGTAAGATTATTGAACCAAAATGGTCTTGGAAAGACCACCCAATCAAAACCCATCTTACACATGCAAATTGCATGTATTGTGATTGGACCACAACTTCTTGGGAAGAGGGGGGCGGCCCACTCTTTTATTTAAAAAAATTCAATTATTTTCTTTTAAACAATTTAAGTCTTGATTAATTTTATAACTTTTATAAAATTATAACACCACATGTTATAAGACTTATACATCCTTTTAAAATGTTATTTAACCCATTAAATAACAAAATAAAATATTCTCTCAAAATAAATTATCCATATAATTTATTAGTTTCTCAAGTGTAAGTGTTAATATTTATTTATTTGATCATATCATAAATAAATATTATAAGTGTTTGTCTAGCTTGTATTTGGGTATTACTCGACTTGGATCATAACGTACTAGCCACATCAATTTAATATGTGCCTTGGGCATACAGAATCCAACACATGCAACATCTTCGAGTGATATCAGAGTCATTGGGAAGCTGGTTGTAGGTGCAGCGGCGTATTTCGTGTGGCAGGAAAGGAATCATAGATTATTCTCGAGTAGGAAACGTGGAGCTGATCAGCTTATAGAGCTCATACTCACTACGGTTCGGTTGAAGCTTCACACCATGAGATTCAAGAGGACGACCCAGGTTCATGGGATTTTGCAGGAATGGAGTTTACCTCGTGGCTTGGTACTAATGGACGATGATTGCGGTTGATACTGGAGTTGCTTGTGTCTAGCGTCTATTTGTATTGTTGAATTGTTTAGCCTGGTGTGCTTGTTTGTTTGTTTGTCTACTCTAGTGTGGAATGCCATGCTAGAGAACCGAGGACTGATTCTTTTCCTCACTTGGTTGTTTATTGGTCTGATTTATAAAATTTACCGGGGTAACCCTTTTCCCAAAAATAAATAAATGAATAACCAAGTAAAAATGAGTTTGTATAAACTAAGTTATTTGTAAAACAGTTGGAATCGACTTATATGAGTAAAACCCTAGTTTCTCTCTCTAGCTATGGCGATTTTGGTTCCTCTTCCTGCCTCAGATTTTTCTTCATGATTTTCGTATAACAGTCTGATCATCGGAGTATTGATCTATCAATATATCTGATTCGAACTAGTTAGCGAAAGGATTGAGTTGAATCTAGGGTTTTTTTTCCGTTTTTTCGTCAAGCTAAATTAGGGTTTTTTTTCTGTTTTTCATTCGGCTGGTCTTCTTGGTTCTTCGTTATTCGGCGTGCATGGTTGTCTCAATTGATGGTTAAGGGAGAGAGTCGTTTATTGTTCAATGGATGATCGTTCAAAATCTGTTGATGTTGCTAAGGGTGATCGAGGTAAGCCGCCGTTACCGTTTAAGGGTTTAGCTAGTAAGGTGCTGAATATAGATGGTAATCCGTTGCTTCCTAGGAGAGGTACGGTGCAGAATGCTCAGTCTGATCCGAAGCTGTTTAATGTTATTGACGAATTAACTAAGATCACCGTTCCTGTTCAATCGTCGGTGACTCAAGGATCAGAGGATAATGTGGCTACATATGGATTTCAGGGATCACTTACGGCTCAGGGTAGTAGTTCTAAACCTAGGTCTTATGCGGATTCACTTGTAGCCAGCAATGTGCAGAAAGTTAACTTCCGTTCCCTGTCGAGTTCGGTTGTGCAAGAAGGTTGTGATGTTGTTCTTCCTAAGGAATCTGTCCAAACTGTGCAGGATAAACTGGCCAATACCATTTATGGTTATTTTTTGGGGGACCGACTTGCATTCCCAGTTGTTGACTATTATGTGAAAGTTAATTGGAAGAAATATGGATTGCAAAAAACGATGATGAATGCCAACGGATTTTTCTTCTTCAAGTTTAATGATGAAGTCGGGATGTTGAATGTACTCAAAGATGGTCCGTGGATTATCAGGTCTCAACCGATGTTTCTGAATACATGGACTCCTACGACCAAATTGGAAAAGAAAGAAGTAAAGCAAGTGCAAGTTTGGGTGAAAATTCATGAGGTTCCAATTGCGGCCTATACGGAAGATGGTCTTAGCCTGATAGCTACAACAATTGGGGAGCCAAAGATGCTGGATTCGTTTACAATGTCTATGTGCACGGATTCATGGGGTCGTAGTAGCTATGCTAGAGCTTTGGTGGAAATTTCAGCTGAAAAGGAATTCCGTGATGAGATTACAATCGCTATACCTGAACCTGATGGGGAAGGTTATATCAAAGAGACCATGTACGTGGAATATGAATGAAGCCCGCATCGTTGTGCTACATGTTGTGTGTTTGGTCATTCAAACGAGATGTGTCCGAAAAAGCCAATGAAACAGGGTAATGCTAGACATGAGGATCATAAACGCAATGTTCAAAGAAACAGGCAAGTGAAAAAGATACCGACTGTGGATCAGGATGGTTATACTGAAGTCCATGGAAAGAAAGTTGCTAGAAAGATTGGTATTCCGGTGAACAAACAAAAAACTAAATTTGAATATCGGCCAGTGTCAAAGACTAAGCCGAATGAGAATGATGGCTCAACTTCAAAGGCCTTCAAGTCGAATAACCCCTTTGATATTCTGAATGAAGTTGACCCGGAATCGGGTACCAGCAAAAAGGAGACGGGTTCGGGCCTTCAGGATATGGATGATGATGACGTTGAAGAGGTTTACAATGAAATGGATGAATTTATGGTGCAAGGTACGCGGAATTTAAATAGTAAACAAGGGGCAAGCACTCCTTCTCAGATAGTTACTGATGGTTAGTATTGCGGTTTGGAATATAAGGGGGTTGAATCGCCCGCTTAAACAAATGGAGGTTCGTCAGGCAGTGAAGGATTACAATTTGAGCTTGTGTGCTATACTAGAGTCCCATGTTGATGTTGATAAACTGGGTAAAGTGTGTAAAGCGGTTTTTCGATCTTGGGATTGGACTTCGAATGGAGGATGTTGTGACAAAGGTACAAGAATTATTGTTGGGTGGAATCCGGCTATCTTTGATGTGATGATCTTGGCTCAATCCTCCCAGGTTATGCACCTCCAACTAGTGTTTAAATTGGATAAAAGAATGATTTTCTGTTCTATTGTGTATGTAGACAACTATTACGTTTCCCGTAGGGAGTTATGGCATCATCTTTCTATGCATAAAGTCCTTGTTGCGGATAGGCCTTGGTTTATTATGGGTGATTTTAATTCAGCGCTTAACATAGAAGATAAATCGATGGGTACTTCGTGTGTGTCTATTGGTATGAGGGAGTTTCAAGCGTGTGTTGATGACATTGAAGTGTTTGATATTAATCGAACAGGTATTCATTTTACGTGGAACCAAAAGCCTAAAAAGGGTGTTGGGTTACTAAAGAAAATTGACCGGGTGATAGGAAACACCCCTTTTGTTGCTGAATACCCGAACTCGGTTGCCATGTTCAAACCTTATAGACTTTCGGATCATTGTCCCTGTATCCTATCTATCCCAGAAGCTATGAAGCTGAAACCGAGGTCTTTTAAGTTCGCTAATTTCTTGGTTTTTAAACCTGAATTTTTAGATATTGTTCAAAAGCATTGGGGTACAAACGTGGATGGGGTGCATCAATTTCGAGTTGTCAAGAAGCTTCGGTTACTTAAAAACCCTCTTCGTTCGTTGCTTTTCAAACAAGGCAACCTTCACAATAAAGTTGAAAGAATTCGGATGAGGTTAGATGTTTTTCAGCAAAATATTGATCAAGATCCTCTAAATGTTGATCTCCGGGCCGAAGAATCGTCTACTAGCCGTGATCTTCAGGAGGCGTTGCTGGATGAGGAGCGTTTTCTAAAACAAAAAGCTAAGGTTGATTGGTTGAGAGCGGGTGACATGAATACCCCTTTTTTTCATTCGTCTTTGAAAATCAGAAATCATTGTAGCAGAATTGATGTTATTAACAATTCGGGAGGGACTCTTTTCGAAGGTGACATGGTTTATAAAGCTTTTGTTCAACACTATGAGAAGTTCTTTGGTAGTCAAGGAGATACTTCGCTTGAGCCAGCTTCGGATTTATTTCCGAAAATCTTATCTCATAATGTTGCTAATCATATGGTCCGACATGTAACGGAGGAGGAGGTCAAGAAGGCGATGTTCTCTATTGGTAATGATAAAGCTCCTGGGCCGGATGGATATACGGCGGCGTTTTTCAAAAGTGCTTGGCCTCTAATTGGTAATGATATTTTTAATGTGATTAAAGATTTTTTTGAGACTGGTAACTTGCTTCGGGAATTGAATCATACTCTCATAGTTCTTATTCCAAAGGTTTCGACTCCTATGGTTGTTACGGATTTTCACCCGATCGCTTGTTGTAATGTATTATACAAGTGTATTAGCAAGATTATTGCAGACAGAATAAAGGGAGCCCTGAATGAAATTGTCAGCATCAATCAATCGGCTTTTGTTCCTGGAAGGAAGATTTCGGATAATATTCTTTTAACGCAAGAGTTAATGCATAACTATCATCGAAATGTGGGGCCTCCTAGATGTGCGTTTAAAGTAGATATTCAAAAAGCTTATGATACGGTGGATTGGAGATTTCTCAAAAGTGTGTTGCTTGGTTTTGGCTTTAACAGTAAGATGGTGGAGTGGATCATGATTTGTGTGTCTTCTACTTCATTTTCGGTTTGTGTTAATGGCATGGTGCATGGTTTATGGTTTTTTCAAAGGTAACCGAGGGTTAAGACAAGGGGATCCAATATCTCCCTATTTATTTACTCTTGTCATGGAGGTTTTGACGGGTATTCTTCAGCATGCAGTTCGGATAGATTCTTCGTTTAAATTCCATAACAGATGTGAAAGGCAGCAGATTATTAATCTTTGCTTTGCAGATGATCTTTTTCTTTTTGCTAGAGGGGAAGTGAATTCGGCCAAGTGTATTATGTCATCTCTTTCAAAGTTCACTAAGATGTTGGGGTTAGTGCCTAGCAACCAGAAAAGCACGGTTTTCTTTTGTAATGTTAATGACCATGTCAAACAGGCGATTCTGAACATTATGCCTTTTATGGAAGGAAAATTACCGGTGAAGTACTTGGGGGTTCCTCTTATTTCTTCTAAGCTTAGGTATAATGATTGTCGTGTGCTTGTTGAAAAGTTAGAGAAACGAATAATGCATTGGAGGAACAAATTGTTATCGTTTGCGGGCAGACTTCAACTTATTATATCAGTTCTCTCTTCTATGCATATTTATTGGTCCTCGGTTTTTATCTTACCGACTCGGGTGATTCAGGAGCTTGAAGCTAGAATGCGAAACTTTTTGTGGACTCAAGATGCTTCCTTTAGTAGAGGTAAATCTAAAGTTTCTTGGAAATCTGTTTGTACGCCTAAATACGAAGGTGGTTTGGGTATTATTTTTTTTTGGGTAAAGGGTTACCCCAGGTGAATTTTATAAATCAACCAATAAAGTACAAGGGTATGCCAATGCGGACATACCAACTAGGCTTGACATACCAAGCCTAGGAAAACCAACAACAACAACCACGAACAAAACCAAAAGAAAACAAAAACCAGAAAACACAGCCCTACCACATCATAAGCTACAAACCAGAACCCTATATCTAGCCTGGATCAAACTCGGCTTCACTAGGAATAAGATTCCACTTCTTCAGCAATCTCTGATTACCGGTAACACTTTTGAACTTGAACCCCATCAGCCTTAACCGAACCGTACCCATAATCCTCTCGGAAACCGACTCCACATTAGCCTTCATGTTGGAGAATAAACGATTATTTTGATCCAACCAGCCCATAAATACGTAGAAGCCGCAATGACTAGCTTACCAACAATATCCTCCGTCTTCTTTGAACTCGCATTTTGATCCAACCAACCCATAATAGAATGCCACGAGCCATCAATACCTTCCATGTTCACCATTGACTTGACAGTAAGCCACACTTGTTGCGCAAACGAACACTGAAAAAACAAATGGTCTCTTGAGTTCCTGTCTCTCGTGCATAACGGACAGCACATAAGCCGCAAATTGGTTTCACTCCCCGCCTCCCAAACAGCTAATCTATCTTGAGTCTTGAGCTTATTCTTGATAACCAACCATAGATGAAAAGAATGCCTTGGAATACATTGGCTAAACCAAACCCCATTCACCCACGTAACCGGTTGTTTCCGACTTCGAATATTATGCCACACCTCTAGCGATCCGAACGGCCTATTGTTACCATCCAAGTCTTTCCAGGTTGTACTATCCTCCATATCCTGAATCAATTGAGGAACAGTTAACCCAATTAACACCGGATAAATATCATACCAAGCACGAGGCCACTTCCACTGGCCATTATCATCTATTAAATCCGCAATCGAAGAATTTAAATGAAATCCCGCATTTGCTATATTTCGAGGGGTAATAAACGAATTAAGCGGACAAATCTGGTTCCAATTATCGCTCCATGCATTAGTCTGAGCACCATTTCGAATAATTTTCCAAACAAAAGGCCGAATAGTAGCTCGAATCGCCAAAATTTTCCTCCAACCCCAACTAATACTACCCCGTGGCTGAACATCCCACAAGCTTCTGCCATTTAATTTATGAGAATGTATCCATTGGACCCAAAGGGACTTCCGTTTAGTGAGAATACTCCAGACATGATTAGCCATTAGGGCTTTATTAACATCTGATATGCTCCGAATCCCCAAGCCGCCTTCATCCTTCGGTAAACAAACCTCTGCCCAAGCCACCTTAGCTTTAGCCCTCCCCTGATTATTAGCATTCCACAAGAACCGACGCATTAGCTTCTCCAGCTCATTTGTAACTCTAGTAGGAATAATGAAGACTGAAGCCCAGTAAATATGCATCGAAGACAGAACTGAAGTAATGAGTTGTAACCTCCCAGCAAAGGATAGCGATTTGTTCACCCAATTATCTATCTTTTTCTCCATTCGATCAACTAGCGGCTTACAATCCTTAAACATCAGTTTAGTTGATATTAGCGGCACCCCCAAATACCGAACAGGCAATGTCCCTTGATTAAAAGGCATAACTTGAAGAATTTCCTGCTTGACAAGATGCGGAACATTGCAGAAATACACCGTACTCTTGGCTGGGCTCGGCTTAAGACCCGAAGCATTAGTGAACTGCTCAAGGGCATCCCTAACTTTCTTGACCGAAATGATATCTCCATGCACAAAAATGAATAGGTCATCCGCAAACGCCACATTAATAATCTTTTGTTTCACACATTGAGCATGGAATTTGAAACCTGTACCAGGGCATGCACCACGCTGAAGAAGTAAGGAGAGGACTTCCATAACCATCGTGAAAAGATATGGGGACATAGGGTCTCCCTGTCTTAGCCCCCTTCTGCCTCTAAAGTACCCATGAAGATTACCTTGAAGACTTAAAGAGTATGTAACTGAGGTTACACAAGCCATAATCCACCCAATCATCTTAGTATGTAACCCAAAACCATAAAGAACACTCTCCAAAAACGCCCAATTGACTGTGTCGTATGCTTTTTGTATATCAATCTTGAATGCACATCTAGCAGGCCCCCGGTTCAGATGGTAATTATGCATTAACTCTTGAGTCAGCAAGATATTATCCGAGATTTTCCTTCCCGGGACGAAAGCCGATTGATTTATGCTTACCAACTCACCCAAACTACCTTTTAATCTATCCGTAATGATCTTGCTAATACATTTATACAAGACATTGCAACACGAAATAAGCCGATAATCAAGCACAGAATCTGGAGTTTCGACTTTAGGAACTAGAGCCAGGATTGTGTGGTTTAATTGTTTCAGGAGCTTACCATTCTCGAAAAATTCTAAAACCGCATTCGAAACGTCATTGTCCACAATATCCCACGCACTCTTGAAGAAGGCCGATGTATAACCATCAGGCCCCGGGGCTTTATTCTCCGCAATACTAAACATAGCGTTTTTCACTTCTTCACGAGTAACCTGTCGGACCATTGTACTCGCATCATTAGAACTCAGCACATTCATACCCAGCTCCTCCATATTAATGCTCGACACTTTATCCTCTTGACCCAAAAAATTTTCATAATGCTGAACAAGGGCTATGGGCACACTATCTCCTTCAAACCGATTGCCTGCTACATCTTGTATAGACTGAATTCTACTACGGGCGTTCCTGAATTTAATCATGTTATGGAAAAAAGCCGTGTTCGAATCACCAGCACACAACCACTCGACCTTAGACTTTTGTTTTAAAAAACATTCTTCATCGTAAGAAGCCGTTTTGAACTGATTAAGATAATCGGCTTCCTTCTCCCTCAAACCGACATCTAACGGGTTAACATCAATTTGCTTCTGAACATCATCCAACTTTTTCCTAAGCTCCAAAACTTTTTCATGCAAATCACCTTGCTTGAACAAAATTTTACGCATAAACGGTTTCAGATTTCGAAGCTTCTTAGTTACCGAAAACATTGTGAATCCCTCAACCCTTTTTGACCACTCCTGCTCCACAAACACCCTGAATTCCGGTTTGGACGTAAGAAAGTTTGCAAACTTGAACGGTTTCTGTCTCACCTTGACCGAGTTCGCCATGTTGAGTATGCATGGAGTATGATCCGATATTCTAAACGGATGATAACGGCCAAAAGCTTCTGGAAACATCTCAATGAATTTCAAATTACCCATAACCCGATCTATCTTTTTTAACAAGCCAAGACCCTTCTTTGGTTTCTGGTTCCACGTATAGTGCAACCCATTGCCCATAATATCAACAATCTCTGTATACTGAACACAATCAAGGAATTCTCTCATGCCAATAGAACTCATCGACGGCCCATACAAAGAATCTTCCACATGAAGGGCCGAATTAAAATCCCCCAATACAACCCAAGGCTTATCATGGCAAAGGCTTTTGTGCATGCATAGATTTTCCCATAAACTTCTTCTTTCCTGATAAGTATTCTTAGCATAAACAAAGGAGCTGAAAAAAGGATCATTACCATTTTTAGGACATATTTGAGTATGAATAATTTGGTCCTCTAAAGACAAGACCATAAGATCCACAACATCCATGTTCCATCCTATGATGATTCTAGTACCACGATCACACACATCACCATTCGACGTCCAAGCCCAATTACGAAAAACAGCTTTACACACCTTAGCTAAATTCGTAACATCCACATGAGACTCCAGAATAGCACAAACAGCTAACCGATTTTCAGACAAAAGCATACGAACCTCCTTTTGTTTCAGGGGCTGGTTCAAACCCCTTATATTCCAGGAAGCTAAACTATCCATTTAAACCGACAAAACCGGGAGTGCTTGCCCCCTCAGAAACTTGACGTTGTTCATGTCTCATGAATTCCGATGATTCTGTTGGAATTGTTTCGACTACCTCCTCATCCGACAACACATGAGTACCACTATCTTTTTTCATGTTTGGCCGCCTCTCATTCTCTGAACGAGTATCACCATCAGTACCTACCTGGTTATTAGAAAGCACATCAAACGAATTTCTAGTTGCAACACTACCTCCCACCTTGTTGTCCATTTTACCCTCCTTTGTGCCTGAGGTACTAGGACCAGCTTTGTTAACTTTCGGCTTATATATGAACTTAGCTTTTTGCTTGATGTCATCTCACATTTGGAGTATTGTTTCTAAGCGAGAGTCCCTATGGGTTGAGTGGGTTCATTCGTATCGGCTAAAAGGCAAAAGTTTCTGGGTTTGCAAATCGCCGTCGAACACATGTTGGTCGTGGAGAAAGCTTATTCAGTTGCGGCCTTTTATTCGAAATCATATATGGTCCGAACTAGGGAATGGTTATAATACGTCAGCCTGGTTTGATTATTGGAGCGACTTGGGGCCTCTTGGTGATTTTCTCTCGCCAAGAACTATTACGGATGCTGATTTTCGTTTGGATGACCCAGTGGCTAAGATATTCTATAATGGTGTTTGGAATTGGCCTGTCGCGTGGAGGGATCTATTCCCAGTTCTCAGTCAGCTTGATCACCTTCAATTAGAACCGTCAAAACCTGACCGATTACTATGGAAGGATGGTGGGGAAATTAATGAATTCTCTCCGTCGACTGTTTGGCATTCGGTTCGGCATAGAGAACCAGAAGTTGACTGGTGCAGTATTGTTTGGTTCGCCCAATGTATCCCTAGGCATGCGTTTATGATGTAGTTGATAATGAAAGGTAAGCTTCTTACTCAAGACAAAATTCTGCAATGGGATCTTGCTCGACGTAAAAACATGAATATGATGTGCTGTTTATTATGCTATGAGAACTTTGATTCTCACTCTCACTTGTTCTTTGAGTGTAAGTTCTCCTCTCAAGTGTGGCTTATGGTTCAAAATAGAGTGGGGATGAGTTATGTGTGTCCGTGATGGGTGGATATCGTCGATTGGCTTCGTGTTCGAGCTCGTTCTAAGAAAGCTGATGTTTATGTTGCTAAGATTCTTGTTGCAGCCGCCGCGTATAGCATTTGGCAAGAGAAGAATGCTAGGTTATTTAAAAATCAATTAAGACCTCCTGAAACGGTTAGTGACATCATCCTAAAAACAGTGAGATACAAGTTGATGGGAGCAAAGTTAAAGAACACTGATAGGGTGCGCAAGCTGCTTGGAGAATGGGAGATTACAAAAGAAAGTGAAAATGATGGAGGCTGATTAGTCTGTAGCTTTTGATTTCCGTCCTTGTCTAGATGTTTGTCTAGGTGTTTTTCTTGGCTGTTTTTTCGTTAACTTTTGTTGGTTTTACTTTCATGGGGCATGTCTCATGATTGAACTAGTGTAGTCTCTCTACACTACTTGTTTTATTTGGTTGTGAATATATAGAATCACCGGGGTAACCCTTTACCCAAAAAAAGTTATTTGTAAAACAATGTTTAAGTGAAAATATGCTATAAATGTAATATGTCTAAACTGAAATGGTTTAAATAGCGCTACGATATGTAATACCATAAAAGCACTTATATATAGGAAGTACCAGCGGTTTATCCACCATGCTTTTATCATATTACACATGTCTCGTTATTTAAATCACTTAAACAAACCACCAATGTAAAATGTTCATGTTTAAACCAACTGTCAAATGTTATTGTATAAGCCATGTCAAATGTTTAATGTCAAAATGTAAATCATATAATGTGTAAACAATGTTATGTAATGTAAGTAAAATGTGATTACTTAGACCAAATGTAAAAATGTACAAAACAAATTATTTTGAATATATCAAAAGTCATGTTTTGCAAAATGCATGCTTTACTTATACAAACACTTATGCGGTAAGTTAAACGCATACATTCAAGCCTTGAGACTGTAGGATAACCTTAGAGTAAAGGTTATCAAAATGTTTTCGGATTCAGTCATTCCTTATATCCAAACAAACCTAGGATATCAGGAATGGGAGTTGTCAAGTCCTATGATACCACTACTTACTACCGAGCGGCGTAGCTAATGTTAATGAAAGTATTTTAGTCCTGTTGAACAAACCAAATGTCATACCAAATGTAAGCATGTTGTGAGAAAACAATGTACTAAGTATGCTAAGTTAACATACAAAGCGGAAAAGTCATGTAAATCAATGTGCTAGCATGCTCAGTAAACATACATAGCAGAAATGTAATGTAAAACAATGTGCTAGCATGTCAAGTAAACATACATAGCAAAAGGAAATGTAATGTAAAACAATGTGCTAGCATGCTAAGTAAACATACATAGCAAAACATAACGAAATCATGTACTATAAGTGTACTAATAAACATAGCAAGTATATGATATGAAAACATGGGAAGCACGAAAGTAACAAGTAGGCACATGTGTTTCACCCCAAAATGTTTGAAAATAGTAAAAGAGGGGACTATGTACTCACTTGAGATTGCCTAGAAGTCCTTGAGTAACAACCAAGCAATGCTAGAGATCACGGAAATCAAATGGCATCTAATATAGGTAACTATGTTAATAAACGGAACTAATCGGAGGATCGGGTAGGATGAGGGTTCGTAAACCAAATGAGTGTGGGAACTCATGTAATAAGGTTTAACAAAGCCTACATACTAAAACGGAACTTATCCTAAGTGCTTACGACCCATTACGACTCGTTTAGGTAGCTTACGCTACTTTAACGCGTCGTTTGCGTAAAACACGTTCGGACCGCCTAACTAGTCCTATGACAAGTAAAATATGCCTTAACATGTCTAATATAGTTGCCAAATCAGTTTAGATGTCAAAAATTATGTTACATATGCTTAGAATGAATTTTGGCGTAAAAAGGGCATTTTGGTAATTTTCCTAAGGCATATATACTACCTATCATACAACTAACTAAACGTCGTGACCATAAGGTATAACCTCGGAAGGTTATCCCCTATACAACTATGGTCACCTAATGTGTTTGGTCGGATCTTAATGATCGACCAAACGGGTCGGGTTCGAAGTATAAGCGATTGATTAGATCGCTTACCTTACGACCCTATATAAGCACTAAACCAAAAGTGACGAGCTAAACATGTTAAAACATGTTTAACGAAGTTTGAAAATATGTTTGATATCAAAACAAACGGTTTTGATACCCTAGAGTAGTTTGGTTACAAAATACGCAAGATACGCATTTTGGCCGAAACTACGACTCGCCACTATGCCTAGATAACGTGGTAATCAGTAGGTATAGTCGTTAGGGACTATAACCATCGTGATTACGCTCACGTTAAGAAGTTCAAACGAACTTCGCATTGACCATAAACTGGTCAATGTAGAAAGTCAAACAAAGTATGACTTTAACGCTAAAAACGTAAAAGAACGAAAGAATGCTTACAACGGGTCCAAGAACGGAAGTTTTGATCCGATTACTCTCAGGTATGAAGCAATTACTTCAACTTAGAGAGATGAAATCAGATCAATGTGGGTTTTGAACAATGAGGGGTGGGGGTATTTATAGTATTCACACAACCGTTAAGATCGTTCGTCGAAATACGTGCCTTAATCTCAACCGTACACATGTGCCCATAGTTTTGTGAAACCATGGGAGCCCCAAATATGGCCCATAGACTTGTAAAAACCATGTGCAATAGTGCCCAACAGCTGGAACAGGCTGGAAATAGCTGGAACACACTTCTGCTGAACTGGGACATGCTTACGGACCGTAAGCAGTACCCATACGGTCCGTAAGGACCCTGCAGGTCAGCCATTTTTGCATTTTGATAGATTTGGTCCCTGTGCGCGTATTGTCGTGTTTTGGCACTTCTAACACCCGTCAAACCCATTTTTAAGCTCCATAAGGATGTTAAAGCATGGGGAACATGAAACATGCTCAAAAATATGTCGGATGTCAGTTCGTTTGGCCGTACGGTTGCGTTGTTCGGTTAATTACGACGGAAGTCGTAACGGATGTGAAAACGATCCAAATTGCGCAACAAATGGATTTTTGACAAGCCAATCACTAAAACATAATATTTTAATGATTACATAAATTTTTTGGATGTCCGGATATATTCAGAACGTAAGATATGCGCGAAAATGCAAACTTATGCACTTTTTGATGCTTTTAGTCCCTGGATGACCAAAAAGTTTATTTTAGCACACCGAACCCCTCAAAGCCTATTTCTAAGATATGTGAAAGATATTTAAGGTGTGTTTAACTTATGATCAAGTTTTGGAATGTCCTTTACAGTACGAATCGGCATACTTTCGCAGTTTATCGAATTTAGTCCCTGTAAGCGAATAAACTTGATTTTGCCATACCAAAGCCTTCAAAACTTATTTCTAAATTATATAAAGGTTATTTAAAGTATGTTAAGCATATATTGATGTTCCAGAGTGTTTGTCGCGTTAAACTGATTACGTTTACGCACCAGTTTGCGTATAACTCTCCAGAAAGCGATATAGAGTTTGAAATTGAATAAAAATCAAAACATGAAAAATGTCAAACATAAACAAACAAATATTGGGGTCAAATAACATTGTTTCATTGATAATTGAACTGTTTACAATGATTACAAGCACAGGTGTCACAAGAGGGCTATTCACAAAGCATTCTGTGATGCGCTCCGGGAAAAAGTCTCGGGCTTAGAGGTATGGATGGTCCTAAGGCTTGCCTACTACTTTGTTATCAGAGCTGGATCGATTGAATCTTTTTCCAGTGCCCATGTTCCTACTACTACTACTTCTGCTGCTATTCTTACTTCCATGGATGGCTATGGTGGTTCTCCAACGGCTGCTCCTACTCCTTTGCCTGGTGCTCTAATCTGAGCTGAGAAATAGGAACTGCACTTCGACTTTATTTATTTAATCTATTCCCCCTCTCTAACCCAAGCCCTAGAAGTCAATGAGGAATGATTGAAGTTCTGCTTCCGCAATGAGAGGAAGTCCTTTTTTCAAGGAAATCACAATGCTTCTCTTATTCAGTAGTTCACTCTTACTTTCTTACCCCGGATCCCGCTCTTAATGAGCCGGAGAGAAGTGCATGAAATGGTGGAGCTACTATTAGTTGCGTAGACTTAAGACTCACTTTGCTTTCACGATTTGACCTTGACATTCCACAAATGAATTCATCTTCCTCTTTGCACTGACCCCATTCCTAAAGTTTGTGGTCTTAAATCATAAACTATCTCTCCCTCTCTTCGAGTAAGGATTTGCTGCTTTCTTACTTATTCCTAAACCTCTTCCTGCTCTTTATCACTTAGCTTTCGTTGTCCAATCGGTCCTTGCTTTTTACCTAATTCCTATTACTTCAAAGCTGGCTAGCTTCGACGTTCCATCGAGTTAGCTAGTTAATATTCGATCGCCCCGGAACACTCAAATCATTCTGCTTTCCTTCACCTCGTCTTCTTTTCTTAGGTCGATTTTCCAAGATTCCTTTTGGAAAGTTCCTGCTTGAAACTCTAAAAGTTCAGGCGATTTGCAAACAAAAAACTTAAAGTAAATAGTAAGCTGAGACGGCACGGGTTTAGGTCTTTCCTTACCAGAAAAGAAGGGAGTTAAATGAAATAAATTCAAGATCGGGAACATCTGCTAGAGCTCGTAATTGGCATTTCTCACTAGGTAGAATATTACCGGGAGTTGAAGACCGACAAACTAATAGGCTTCAGACCAGCAGAGTTGGTTTAAGCGTATGTCCAAAGGCTCTCTTCGGAATGGATGGTGGTTAACTGTCTTGACTTGAGTTCTGATCTAAGAGTCCGATCGCTTCTTAGCCAACCGAGTGAATGAGAAAGAATGTAATTTCTAGCTATGATTCACACCGAGAAAGAAAAAATTGGCACTTTGAAATCTATACCCTCCATCGACCAAGACTCCTTCAATATGCACTTTTATGTAAAGTGGCTTTAGGTGCTGGTCATTGCCTCAGTAGGTCGATACTCGTGCTGAGCTTACTGGTCGTAGTATGTGTCCTTTTCTTTTTGAAGATGGTGACCATAGGACTGCCTTTTATCAATGTAACAGGCTCAGTCTGCTTCTCCCGCTGTTTGTTCGAGAACTTGTCGCTCTTCTTCGAGTTTTTTAGGTTCCTTGGACTCTATCCTTCTATCCTATAGTTATAGTAGATTAATACAAGATCTGCCCTGGTTGTTATGCCTGTACTTTGATGAGCATATTTTCGCCCAATACGATTCAGTCGAGACAGAGTCTCTCCAAGCGTCGAGCAGGGCCTCATTCACTTGATTCATTTGACGAATGCCTAATCCTCCCTTTAGGCGTACAGACATCCTCCCAAGCCAGCAATCTGAAAGTTGAGTCGAATATGAGAATTGAAATGCCTTGTTCTTTCTCTAATAATCTGCAGCCTCATGTACCTGTCAAGGTTGAACAACACCAATTGTAAGCCTCTCTGTTATTATAAACGAAATGGAGACACAGAACCAAGCTTCCAATCTCTAAAATACATACACATAGCTCCCAAGCATCATCCACTGTGATAATGCCACAAGGTACTTACAGTACGGCGGCAGAAATCGGCCATCTAAAGGTAATTCGGTTGATCAAGGGGCAAAGCAGGCCCTATATATCTGAAATCTTGAACCCCAAGCCAATTTGTGAACTTAAAATCATTCGTTGACCGAATGAGTTGAACATAGCAAAACGAATATGTAATGAGTTGAATTGGGAAGAATAAATTGTTTGCAAGAAGGAGGGGGTTCAAGGCAATTCAATTCTTTCACTAGTCTCAGAAGCTCTTTGAGAAGCTGTTGAGAGTAAAGAGGAATGACCTTTTCCCTTTAGCATAGATAATCCATCTTTCTTATTCTTATATATAGCTTACTCGAAGGTTAGCCCCCTCTGCTAGCCTTGAGGGAAGCGAAAGAAGTCAAGCAAGTGAAAGTGAAGTTGACTATAGCTTTTTGGCAAGCGATCTGAACAAAGAAGCATAGCTCAGTGACGACTATCAATTTACTAAGAGAAGAAAGATCGGATTGTAGGCTAGATTCAAGGTATGCCAGTTTCTTGATTCTACTTAACTTTCCAGATTGGCTTAGTGTTACATCTATCAACTGACTGAGCTTCCTTAGCTGACTGGGCTTTTAGCGCTGAGTTTCAAGACAAAGCGAGTTACAAGACTCTGGGACTAAGAGGTTTCTCTTCATCATGGGGCGCATTCGTCTGTCGATTTTAGTCTTAGAGAAATGGATGGTAGTAAGGAGAGATCCTTTCTTTCTGTCTTGACAAACTTTCTATCTTGACGAAGGCTGGAAATGACAAGGAATTGATAAATGCCACTAATCATCCAACTTTGAGATGAAGGACATGGGTGAAGCTAGTCTATTCTTTTTTCTTTTAAATTCAGATAACCTTTATGCTTATAAATGAATCCGTAAGAAGCTATATTCTTCTTGACTTCGTGACCAATCTATCGGATATAGAAGACTTAGTGTGTTTTACAGCTTGAGTCCCATTACATCTGCATCATATCCTGTAGGCGAGGAAGGAAACTAACAGCTTGATAAAGAACTTTAGTTAGATTCGACTTAGTCTTGAGACAAGCCTGACTGGATAAAGAGAGGAAAAAAAAGACAAATCTTTCTATCTTAGTACAACTGAGCCCTGACTTGAGATGAGATTGAGAAGGCGAAAAAAGAGCTATAATTGCCTTACACTGCTCTGAGATCATAAAGCCGTAAATCAGTCATTCTATTGTCATCCCGTCTCCTTCAGCAGATCTTGGAGGGCTGGAAGTCATTGAGTTTTTCAGACAAGCCACCCAGGTCTACTGGCTCACATTTAAGGCCCTTTCAGGTAGTTAGATTTGTAAGTTAGCGGGGATTTACCTATCTGATCATCCTATTCCTCAAGAGTGGACTGAAGTCTATCGGGGGAGGATGTTACAGGTGTTCCTTGGAGAACAAGTCTTTCTATTGAGTTGCATTCCCTTATCCACTAAGAGATCAATAGGCTATGACAGCTTCTTTTTGGGTAAAGAGTTACCCCAGTGATTTTATAACAATACCAAAACAATACAAGTAGGAAGGCTGACAATACCCCCTAGTTCTCTTCGTGACATACCACAAAAGAGTAGACAAGAACCACAACCAAAACAACTAACAAACTAGTACAAAGGAAACTACTGGCTATGGTCTTCAGTCTTCCTCCAAGTACTCTGCCTCATCAATCTTTCACTCCTCCAAGAATCGCATAACATTATCAGCAGCTTTGTATTTGAAGGAAGGCTTTGACAGCTTCTTCACAACCATTTAGTATTCCCGGTGAAGCAGTTACTCTTCCATTAACTGCCCTTCCATTCCAAAACCCTGAAGGGATCAAGACAGCTTAGGGAGGCATAGTCCCCTTGGTTGGGGTCGGTTCTTTCCCTCAAAAAGAATGAAGTCAGATTCGCTAACCTTTCGGCCGGAGCCATTCACACCAACTGATGCCTGATTTCTTCAGTCTCATGCTTCTATAAGGCTTTTAGAGACTCCACCTATTGTGATCCAACAGCCTATACGTTCAAGCTTTCAAGCCCGAGCGAGTCTTCTTATCACCTAGCTACTTCACAGTCTCCTTTCGGGTACTCCTCTTCCTATCTTCTCTCTTCACGAGACCTGTACATAAAAAACGAAGGTCTAGGTAGCTCATTTCCTGCTAAGAAGTCAGATCTCCTTCTTCCTATATTATAAAAAGAATGAATAAGAGCCTTTCTTAACTCTTGAATTGTGTAAGGAATTTAGGAGCTCTCTTTGAATCCAACTAGAAATATCATAAGAGAAGAAAGCAACTTCACCGAAAGGGCAGGTCTTTCTTTTTATTACTGATCTTATCAAGTAGTGCTTCGATAAGCCACCGCCCAATAGAGCTTAGTCATGTGTAGATCGAAAAGGTCTCGCGAAGCTGGTCACCGGTAGGTCTAAGAACGGATTGAAAGCTTAATAAGCTGCAAACTATAGACTAATGATAAAATAGATAGATTATACTAATGGTAAAATCGATGAAAGTGCAAATGATACGGGTTGGATCTTCAGTGAGAATGAATTGATTTCGCAGTGCTAGGGCCTTCATTCCGTTTCTCTTATTCATCGCTCTTCTGATCCTTTTCTATCTTCTCTGTCTTTTTTTTTTGGGTAAAGGGTTTTACCCCGGTGATTTCATTCCAAACAAAAACAAATACGTACAAGTGGAGTAGAAAAACCTACACCAATTCTCTTACATGACATGCCACATAAGAGTAAAACAAGCAAACAAGACAAAACTAAGCATAAACCAACTAGACACTAATACAATCAGGTCTCTTCGAAGGTCTCTACTGAACTCAACTTCCAATCTTCCAAGATTTTCCTCACATGCGGCTTATCCTTATACTTGAATGATAATAACTTCAGCCTCACAGTGTCGATAATGATGCTTGTTAGCACTTCAGGCGGTCTTAATTGATTGTTGAAGAACCTGTAGTTCCTTTCTTGCCATACAAAATAAGCAGTCGCCTTGATGATGAGTTTAGCAATAACCGAGTTTAGTGACCTGGAAGTCGCTTTCGGCAGCAGCCATCCCATGATGTCGTCCCACTTGTTAGGCACCAACTTCATACTAGACTTCTCTTTGATAGCATCCAAAACCATGGAAGAATAAGAACATTGAAAAAACATATGCACATGAGACTCCAGCTCTCGTTGACATAATAAACAACACATCATGTTCATAGAGCCACAAGTGATGTAATTCCATTTTTGAATTCGGTCTTGAGTCCATAATTTCCTTCTAAAGATCAACCAGCAATGAAAAGAATGTCTAGGAATATTACAACCCGACCAAACAATCTTTGACCATACCACTTCTTGTCCTCGAGAACGAGTAGCTTCCCATACCAGCTTAGAAAAAAACGGCATCAGTTTGCCACCATCAGTTTGCCATAACGTAACATCTTGCTTATTAGGAATGAGATTAATATGATTCAGTTGGAATAGAACCGGAAAAAGATCCCGCCAAGCATCAGGCCAAATCCAAATGCCATTATGAACAACCTCAGCTACTTTTGAATAAATCGATAACCCATGTTGAGACATATTTCTGGGAGAAACATAACGGCTGAGAGGACAATGATTGCACCAAGTATCATGCCATAATGACGTAGATTCTCCATTACCAATTTGCTTCCAAAAAAATTTGCGAATCGAGCCCCTGAAAGACAGAATTTTCCTCCAACCCCAAGTTGAGCTTTGTGGCACCTTAACATCCCAAAAACTCCTACCTCGAAGCCGATGAGCCTGAATCCACTCTACCTACAGCGACTTCCGACCCGAGACAATACTATAGATATGAAAAGTCATTAAAGACTTGTTGACATCCGAAACCTTCCTAATACCAGCCTGAATCTTCTCTGTCTTTCGATAGGGGGAATCTCGTTTTTTTATTGATGTACTTTCAAAAGTAGTGGGCTTCATAGGGGTGAAGGCCCTCTCTTTGCTTTTTAGCAAGATGGGCTGCTCCTCCGCTCTGGCCTTCGTGATTGGCTGTGCTTTTCGAGCACTCGTCACTACGGAAGCAAGCCCCTCTCTGGCGCATTGGATGCTTCCCGGACCTTCTCACCAGCCTCACGTGGCAGAAGAGGATTACCTGCAGTACCATCCTGTAGCGCACCGAAGCGCCCCTCCTGTAGATCTTGAGGTGATCAAACCGGTTATAGAAGACGGGCAGCGTTACGACGAACTTGAGGGTCGTCTCAATCAGCACCTCTTGGAGAATAGTGATCAAATCAGTACAACAACTTATCATGATTTGGTGGACAAACAACATATCATAGAAAAAAGCATAAAGGAAGAGCTGCTCCACGATGAGTATAGTGGAGATCGCATTTACACGAATCGGTATGAGATAAGGGAATGTCTCTTTTGTAAAAAGGGAGGAGTTCCACTGAAGGAAAAAACTTTGGATCTTTATTTAAAAGAGATTCAAAGGAACCCTTCTCACAGTATCCCATATCGAAAGATACAAAACTTTGGAACTTTCCTTAGAGACAATTTCCTTAGTCCCCACTCTTCTACATAGTGCGATTAGTGTGTGAGACCGCGATCCACAAACTGACGCATGGGACGTAGCCTTCCTAGCCGCGTGCAGCCTACTTTCTTCGTCAGACCGTAACGTAAGTAACTCAGTGCTCCATACGTGGGAAATGAAAGCAGAATTCGTTCGGATCCTCCCACATGTTCAATCTTTTTTTAGCGGTTTCCCCATAGATCTTTCTGATTAACACAACCTTCATTTTGCTCATTCATGGAGTTGTCTTTAGTACGTCAAAGAAATTTGATTATCCACCGTTAGACAGTAATGTGGGTTGGCTTGGATTACTCAGTGTTGCGCGCCTAGGAGGGCAGCGTGCTTTGGGATGCGGAGGAGCTATTATCGCCCAGTTCCCTAACCTAATGCGGCACCGGGTTTGGACCGCAGGGAACCGTAGCATGGGGGGCTTAGAATCCTTTTGTCGCCGCAAGGCTGGCTAATCGTACGCAGCAGGCTCGAAGACCCCTGGTTCTGGAAGGCACATGAGTCCAAACGCTATGTTGAATGTGCGACCGACACTAGGTAGGTACCTGTGCAGGTGAGGCGTCGGTCGGTCCTAGAAACGGCAGCGGCGGCGCGAGGAGTTAACGACCGAACGTGCTGCAACCTAGGGATCACCACGAAGCTTTTTCGCTCTATATGGATCGGGGGGCATAGCACAATTCTTCTTGGAGGAGGGTTGGTTTGCCCGGGTGACGGATCCTGCCATAATATACTATAGCACCGACACCCGAAGTCGAGCACACATACGACGATCTTCATGCGTGAATAGCAGGGAGGAAAGAAAGGGCGGTATATGATAATGAGAAAAGGCGTCGCGTCTGGGCGGGCGGGCGGAATGGATGAGCGAAAGGTGTCATGCCATGGAGTGGGTAATATCCCGAGTCTCATGTAAGACAACTAAATGCACCTCGAGGTGCTGCCGAGGAACTGAGGGACCTTCTCGAACACAGGATAGGTAATTGAGAGATAGAGCTAGCCTATTTGTTATATGGAATCAATGCTCCAGGCTGAATAGAGCTTACCTACGGCACTTGGCTTTCTCCGGCGCATATTAGCTTAGCTGCGCTTAATAGGCCAGTTTGCCTTCCTCTCTGGCGGCCTCCTTACCTTACCCTTGCTACACTCTCACTACAAGCTACGCCTGCTGAGCAAGATGCATTGCGATTTCCTCTTCTGTGGACGCACCTATGACCCGAGACGGGAAGAGAATGACTTTTTTCTATGGCGAGCTTTCTCTCGTAAAGCCAAAGACGCCCCAAGACAAGTTCCAACTGTTGGGAAGGGGACATGATCAATAGAATCTGGTTGGATCCGGGCTAGGAGAGGGGCGCCCATTCCTAACCACTTTCGAAAAGGTCCGCTCATGCTGGAGGGAGCATCCCCACTTAGTGATCGGTCCGCTAGTTCACACAAATCCGAAGAAGTTATCACGGACGAGCCACATGCAGGGAAACTTGCACGTGTGGTTCTGGCCAGGCTTTCCTGAGGTATCTAATAAGCTTACTTCTCCTCACCGCTGGCGCACCTCTCCTAACTATTGCCCATTTATTCTGGAATAATCTTTTTAGGAGGGGCAATTTTACATAGTTCTGCCAAATCCTTCTATTATTAAGTACGACTGGTACCATTTCAATGTGTTTCGATTCTTCCGAACAAGAGAGGTTTGATGCTTCTGAATCCATTGTATTAATTCCACTTCCTACTCGCAGTATGCTCTTTATGATCTCGGCTTATGATTCAATTGCCATGTATTTAGCTATTGAGCCTCAAAGTTTATGTGTTTATGTGATCGCAACATCAAAAAGAAAGTCTGAATTTTCCACGGAAGCCGGCTCGAAATATTTGATCTTAGGTGCATTTTCCTCAGGAATCTTGTTGTTTGGGTACGACTTGACAACTACCGATATCTATTAATATCTTTTCTTATAATGTTGTTGTTAAATATATATCTATCTATATCGTAAACTATCGGATCGAGTATTACTTAAATGTGAAACTTGCGGACCTCATTGGTTGTGATATTGATCTTACGGGGGGAAGGAAATCAAAGAATACATAGACTGACTTGTAGAGACCCTCTATGTAGTTGTCTATCTAGGGTGATCGATCTACATCTTTCCCCATAGCCCTGGGGCTGTGTCTCGATCTCCTATGTGCGAAATCTAAGGGACTTGTTCCTATGGATATTCCCCTTGGTCTAATTCCACGCCTTATGACGAAAGGGGAGTCGGCGTGGCATAAAGTGAAGATTGGGGGAAGTATAGAAAAATTCCCTTCTGGGGTATTCCGAAGGTGTAACCTAGGCAACAAAAAAAGGGCCCGATACTTCAACTAGAGGAGCGACCTGTTGGTTCACCAAACCCCGACTCAGCGTCACCTATTCTCCAGGTCCGAAGGGATCCAGTGCCCAACTACCGACTTCTCCCGGAATTGCGTTATCGGAGCCGAGCCAGGAATGGTCGTTAGTGGACACCCACCTTCACCGGTTAGAGAGGCCCTCTTTAATACATTAAGAAAAGATGTTCACAGGGTCCAGAAAGACTCGGTCATAGGAGCTTAGACCACCTACGTGCTGGTGAAAACCACCTCGACTGGATCAGAGTAAACAACAATGTCGAATCAGGCCACCCCTTGCCTTGAAAGAATTCACACGCGGCCACCAGCTTTCCCAAAATAAGGGGGGATCTGCTGCTTACTGCTCACGGAAACATCCGACCTATACTACAAGTCGTCCGCCTATTTTTCTGATCTCCTTTCCTTCTATTCATCAGATTTTTGGCTTTGACCCATTTAAGGTGAAAAATCGGGTTGATGTTGGCTAAAAAAAGAGGGAGAGAGGACAGCCTTGGGGTACGCTCACTTTTGCATTTTTGTTTAGGTTCTTGAGATTCTGAATCGCTTTTTTAGTGGGGAGGAAGAGTGCGTGAATGACGATTCTCAGACGACGGAATCTTTCCTCTCTAAATAAAAAGAAGCTAGTTCTCTTGATAGAGCTTTCACGTCTACGCATATCATTTTTTTCCTTTCCATTCTGTTCTTACCATATCATGGGAAGTTGGGCTGGAATCCGTGTGATGGTTCAAAAGTGCTTTCAAAGATTCTTCGCATCCCCAGAGAGATACATTGTTTCCATTGTGACTTGGTCGTCAAAAGGGGCACTACTAGTGTTGTGTACTTTTCATTGGAGCACACCTTTCGCTAGGAAGGGATAAGTTACGAGTACGAAATGCTTTTCACATACAAGTCGGATAGCGCGATAAGGCATTCCAGTTCAAATACAAGTGAGGTAGACAACCTCATGTCATGCGTGAAAATAGTAAGGACCTTGCCTACGGGCTCATTGCGACACTCAAGTACGAAGGAATTCTCCACTTCATTAAGGAAGGTTTCAGAGACAGAGGATCAAATCAAGGGAACGAGGCGACCGGAGGGAGGGTTTGGTATGGTAGTGAGACCAATAGGGAAACATAATAAATAGGGAGTCTGTGAAAGATCCATTGACACACGAAGGTAGAAGTCAGGTGTTTATTAAATAGCATAGCAACTGAATTCGCAAAGACTCCTTCCTTGTTTAAGTTAAGTGAGGAACTCGCCAGAGGGAAAGGGACTGCGACCTTCAACTCCTAAGATATATCATATAATATAGCATGTTTCCCTGAAGAAGGATTGGAGTTATTTTCCTTCGGTCCATAAACGCAAGAATCGCGAGACGGCAGACATCGGCCGATGAGGCTAGTAGGGCCCTAGTCCTGTAACCGGGCAATGATAATTCCTAACTGAGAAGTTACCACGAGCATAACAATCTTATTGGAACTTGAAAGAGAAGTGAATTTGTGAATGCCTAACTGAACGATCAAGATTGGATTTAGAAGCTGAGGCGACCGAAAGGGAGTTGAGCGAAGTGAGGCGTCCAAAATTTCATAGAGATAAACGGTTCAGCTCCCTTCTAAGCCTTTAGAGGATTAGAGGAATCATTGATGAAAGTGTTACTTACTTACTTACGAAGATCGACTGGATAACCTTCTACTGACAGTGTGGTGGGTGCTACTGTCTTATCTTATCCCTTCTTCTTTTACCCCGCTGGTCATTCAGTTCAGTCAAGTTCATATGCTTTCCAACGTGGGAGTAAAAGAGGGTGGTTGAAACTTCATTAATATCATTTCCATCTCGGGCTGAAACCCTAGCTCTCTCTCCTACTGGCGATTTCTTGTTCATCATGAAACCCATGATTTTTCTTTGTGATCTAATGTATAACAGTCTTTGATTAGAGTTTTGATCTTTCAAAATTCTATAACGAACTCATTAGCAATAGTGATCGATCTAAAACTAGGGTTTATTTGCTTGTTTTTCTTCAATCGTCGCCTTAGAGATCAGTTTCAAAGCCCTGACTTATTAAATTGGTTGTTATTGATTGCGATTAATTGAGTTTAATTTAGCTAGATTGATACTCCGATTTAATCGGTTAAGGGTGGAAGATTGATTCTAGGGTTTTAGGATTTAGGGTTTCTGATCGTCTTCTTGTTTTTGGTCTTCTGGTCTTCTGGTTTTCTTGCATGATTCGATTCTGATTTGTTATTCGAGAGAGTTGATGTAACTTGTTTAGGGTTTTACATGTGGTAGTTGTTTTGCTAGGGTTTGCTGGTTTCTCGTTTTTCTTGTCTGCATGGAGAGGGGTAGTGATGGTAGTTTGGACTTTAGTAATTTCAGCTCGTTAAAGGAGGATGACAGTACTAAATCGTCACGTGGTATTGGGTTGAGAGTAACGAACGTTGAGGGTAATCCGATGTTGCCTAGGAGGGGTCTTTACTCGACGCCTGGTCCGTCGATACTGGATGGCTTGACTAGGATCTCCAAACCTGTAGGGGAACAGCAAGTAAAATTCCCCACGTTTGCTGATTACAGGAAACCGTCCCAAGTTAATGTTAGTACAGGAGATGATAGGCGAGTGGAGGATGATCTGAATATCCCAACTGATGAGAGAATTGCTGCAAAGCAGCCGCTGACTTTTGCTAAGGTTGTTCAGTCACATAAGGAGGAGGTCAAGATCAACTTCAGACGTATGGAATCAATGGATACTGTTGAAGGTGTGGATGTTGTGATCCCAGTTTCTTCAGTGAAACAAGTGCATGATAGATTTGAGAATACTCTATATGGTTACTTCTTGGGGAAGCGGCTAGCATATCCGGTGGTAGTCTATTTTGTTAAGAATAACTGGGCAAAATATGGTTTAGCAAGGATGATGATGAATGCCAAGGGTTTTTTCTTCTTTAAGTTCAAATCGAAGCAGGGATTGGAACAACTTATCGAGGATGGTCCATGGACGATTCGGAATGTTCCTATAATTTTAAAAGAATGGTCTCCGTCAGCCACGTTAATGAAAGAGGAAATCACGGTCGTTCCAGTGTGGGTTAAAATGCATGATGTGCCTCTTCCGGCGTTTACAGAGGATGGTTTGAGTTTGTTGGCGTCAAAGATAGGAGTGCCGCAAATGGTTGACTAGTTTACGGCTTTGATGTGTTCAGAATCTTGGGGTAGGAGTAGTTTTGCTAGAGCTCTTATTGAAGTTCATGCTGGAATGGAGTTAAAGCGTAGTGTGATGGTTGCTGTTCCGTCTATGGAAGGTAATGGTTATACTAAAGCTGAGGTAAAAATTGAATATGATTGGGAACCATTAAGATGTCCAACGTGTTGTGTATTTGGCCATGATATGTCTTCTTGTCCAAAGAAAAAACCTGCTGATACGAATCATGATAAAAAAAAGGAATGATGATTTTCAAGATGTTCAAGGTAATTATAAAAAGGGGGGTCAATCGGGCTATCATGTCCAAAAATAGAAGCAAAAAATGATCTATAGGCCGGTTGTAAAGAACAAGCCTGAAGGTGTGGGAGCTTCCTCATCTCGGGTTGGGGTCTCAAATTCTTTTGACGTTCTTCGGGAGATGGATACGTCCAACCAGGTGGACCAAGGGCTGGAAGATGATGTGGTTAATCATGGAGGAGATACGGGTCAGGTAAGTCAGAAAGGGGATCCTGTCATAAAACCTATTAATCCAGAAAAGTCATCAGCTAACTCTAATAACAGTGCTCGGAATCGCACAGAAGAAGTTATAGTTGATGATGTTGCTGTGGATGATTTATTATCTGATATTCCAAAGTTCATGGATGGGAAATTGGAGGGAAACAATGTTGAGGGTGCAAGCACACCTGATAATGAGGTTATTAATGGGTAGCTTTCTTACTTGGAATGTTAGGGGATTGAACCGATCCCTAAAACAAAAAGAGGTTCGACAGGTAATTATTGATAACAAGGTTCAGATTTGCGCGATTCTGGAAACTCATGTGGACGCTTCTATTGTTGCTGATGTTTGTAAAAAGGTTTGTACCAATTGGAGTTGGGCCACGAATGCTTATTGTTGTGCTAGAGGGACTCGTATTATGGTTGGATGGGATGCTAACGTGGTTGATGTCATGGTGCTTTATCAGTCTGATCAGGTTATCCATACTCAGGTCACGTTTAAACTTGACAGAAAGTCTCTTTTTTGCTCATTTGTTTATGCTGAAAATCATTATAAAACCCGAAGGGAGCTGTGGGATGATCTTTGCAAACATTATTCTTTTGTTAGTGATAAACCATGGGCTATTTTGGGCGATTTCAACTCGGTTTTGTTTCTGGAGGACTCCCTTTCGGGAACATCAACGAGTAATATTGGATCAAGGGAGTTTAAGGAGTGTGTTAATTCTATCGAGGTGTTTGATATTAACAGTTCGGGCCTTCATTACACGTGGACAAATAAACAGAAAAAAGGTAATGCGGTGTTTAGGAAAATTGATAGAGTTATGGGGAACACGAAATTTATGGATGAATTTCCGAATGCGGCTGCTTGTTTTCTTCCGTATCGGATATCTGATCATACCCCGTACACTCTTATTCTTCCGAATGTTAAAAAAGATAAAGCTAAACCCTTTAAGTTTGCTAACCTTCTAGCGGATAAGAAAGATTTTATGGTTGAAGTGAAACGGGTGTGGGAGATGGATGTTAGTGGTTTTTCTATGTTTCAGGTTGTAAGTAAACTCAAGTTACTAAAATCCCCCCTTTGTAAGCTTTTGATCAAACAGGGAAATTTGCATGAGAATGTTAAAAATGCCCGCAAATTGTTAGATGATAGTCAGCGAGCGTTGGACTCGAACCCGGGTAATGAGGAGTTGAGCACTAGTCATGATCGTTTGTTACAAAGTTATAAGGATGCTGTAAGGGATGAGGCTCTCTTTTTACAACAAAAGTCTATGGTAGATTGGCTTTCGCTGGGGGACTCTAACTCGAAATATTTTCATAATGTGGTCAAGGCAAAGAATTATCGAAGTAAAATTTTTTCCATAAGGGATGTGACTGGTAATTTGTTTGAGGGAGATGCTGTGCCGCAAGCGTTTGTGGATCACTACATGAATTTTTTTGGTACTAGTGGGAATGTTACTATCCAACCGACCCATGACCTGTTTTGGAATGTGTTAGATTCGGAGAGGGCTGCGAATATGGTTCGTCAGGTTACTAATGAAGAGATTAAAAATGTAATGTTTTCGATGGCGGGAAACAAGGCTCCGGGCCCGGACGGGTATACATCGGTGTTCTTTAAGAGTGCTTGGGATATTGTGGGGATGGATGTGTGTAACGCAGTTAAGGATTTTTTCCATAATGGTCGTTTGCTCAACCAGCTGAATCACACTATTATTTCCTTAATCCCAAAGGTTACTACCCCGTCTCAGGTTACTGATTATCGGCCCATTTCTTGCTGTAACACTTTATATAAGTGTATTAGCAAGATCATTTCAAATCGTATTAAAGAAGGCTTAGGGGATATTGTTAGCATAAACCAGTCGGCGTTTGTTCCGGGTGGAAGAATCTCTGATAATATTCTTCTAACGCAGGAACTTATGCATAACTACCATCGTAATATTGGTCCCCTGAGATGTGCGTTCAAAGTGGATATTCAGAAGGCTTATGATACTGTGGAGTGGAATTTCATAGAGCAAATTTTGAAGGGTTTTGGTTTCCATCCAAAGATGGTGAAATGGGTTATGGCTTGTGTTACATCAACCTCTTTTTCTATGGCGATTAACGGTAGTCTTCATGGGTATTTCAAAGGTAAACGTGGTCTTCGACAAGGAGATCCTATGTCCCCGTATATTTTCACTCTGGTTATGGAAGTGTTAACATTAATTCTTCAATAGAATGTGTCGATTTCTGAAGACTTCAGGTTCCACAATAGATGTGAAAAGGAAAAAAATATTATGTTTTGCGGATGACCTGTTTCTTTTTGCTAGAGGGGATCACAAATCGGCTAAAGTTATCATGGACTCTCTTAACTCTTTTAAAAATATGTCAGGGCTGGTTCCTAGTATGACTAAAAGCACGATTTTCTTTTGGCAACGTAGCAGATTCGGTTAAAGCTAGAATTTTGTCTATTATGCCTTTCGAGGAGGGGATTCTCCCGGTTAAATACCTTGGTGTTCCTCTTATTTCGTCGAGGCTTCAGTACAAGGATTGCAAGAAGCTAGTGGAACGTATGGATGCTAGGATCACGGATTGGAAAAATAAGTACTTATCATTTGCTGGTAGAGTGCAACTAATAAGATCGGTGCTATCATCTATGCATGAGTACTGGGCTTCGGTATTCATTTTACCAAAACGTATTATTAAAGACCTAGAGGAGCGTATGAGGTTGTTTCTGTGGACGCAAGGTAATAACATAAAGGGTAAAGCCAAGGTTAAATGGCGTGTAGTCTGCTTACCGAGAAGTGAAGGTGGTCTGGGTATTCGTAGAGTGGGTGACATGAACATTGCCCTTATGGTAGTGCATATCTGGAGTCTTCTCACTCATCGTGAGTCTTTATGGGTTAAATGGATACATTCATACCGTATAAGAGATAGAAGTTTCTGGGATGTTCCTGTAAAGAATAATATCACGTGGAGTTGGCGCAAATTGCTGGGTATAAGGTCGATTATTCGGAACCATATATGGATAAAAGTAGGAGATGGTACAAATACGTCAGCATGGTTTGATGTTTGGGACGAGGTGTGTCCTATCAGCTCAATTGTTAATCCTAGAAGTATTGCAAATGCAGGGTATAACACGAACACAAGGCTGGCCGATATGAATGTTAACGGGGAATGGAGATGGCCGATATCATGGAGTGTGCGGTTCTCGGGTCTCCTACAACTGCGCGACATACTCTTGATTCCTGGTCAACAAGATAAGTTAACCTGGCGAACTAGATCCGGGACCTTTACTGATTTTTCTACTTATAGAGCTTGGGACGATGTGCGCTTTACTCAAAATGAGGTGGGGTGTTCGAATTTAGTTTGGTTTCCTCAAGCTATTCCAAGGCACTCATTTCTTTTGTGGCTGATTATACAAAGAAAATTGAAAACTCAAGATGTCATGAGCAGGTGGTACTCGGAGAATGCTAATTTCAACCTCTTGTGTTGTTCTTTATGTACGCGAGGGCCAGACTCTCATGAGCATTTGTTTTTTGAGTGTAATTTCGCGGCTCAGGTGTGGAACGGGGTAAGAGATATAGCGGGTATGGCATTTGTTCAGAATAAGTGGAGTGTGATTTATGATTTTTTGATGGATATTGCTAATTCGAAGATGGCTATCAATGTGATCGCCAAGATTGTGGTAGGTGCCACGGCTTACTTCGTTTGGGAGGAAAGAAACAGAAGATTGTTCTCAAGAAAAAGGAGGAATGTGGATCAGCTTGTTGAGGTCATTTTAGCTACGGTTCGATTGAAGCTTCACACGATGCGGTTCAAGAACTCTCTACATATGGCTCGAGTTTTACAAGACTGGGGTCTGCCGCGCAGCCTCCTGTTAGCAGATGATGATTGCGGCTAGCCTGAGTTGTTAGCTTGGGTTATTGTTTGCTTTGTGCTATGTTTCGCTTTTATAGCTTGTAGTTTTGGTTAAATTGGTTTTTACTCTTGTATGGCATGTCATACATGAGAACTGGGGGATGTTTTTTGTTCCTCACTTGTTTTTTTGTGTTGATTGGTATAATATTCACCGGGGTAACCCTTTACCCAAAAAAAAAACGTGGGAGAAAAGGGAGTTGGTAGCATTCCCCTGGCTTTCCATTTCCAATAAGTCAGGGATAAACTAGAAGACTAACTCCTTCCCCTCCTAGGGCTTCAGCAAGGTGTCTATTCTGAGGCTTAGGAGAATGAAGCAGCCCCGGCTGTGAGTGAATTCCGCTCTACTTCCAGGCAATAGGACTAAACCTAAAGTATCTTCTCTTCTCCGGTTCTAGCTTACGTTTGAGTTTCCTCTAACTACAAAGTAATTTCTCAGCTGGAGCAGAAGTGGACGAACAACACCTCCTTTCGTTGCATTAGCACCCGCTTTTCCACATCCACTTCAGGGAGAGAGCAAGTATAAATCATAGCTTTAGACGTTCGAGCCTTTCTTCCTAGGACAGAAGCCTTTACTTGAACTTGAGCGGTTGTCTGGAACTGATGCTACACCTTGGGGCTGCAGTCCCTTCTTCTTAGCGTGGATGTCCCTTTTCAATCCCCTGCTCCTACCATTGAAACAGCTAGGGGCTAGTAAGAATATCAGGGAAGAATAGCTCCCGAAGGGCTTCCTTCTTTATCTAAGCGACTAATAGGCTTGGGTGGCTAGGGCACATGCTATCGAGGTTACGCCTGGTCCCGAAACCACATCTGGCATATACGATTCCTTGATGTAGTTGGATGTGATTATCGGTGAAAGCATAGAAGGATCTCCTGTTAATAGTCACAGGGAATTACACTATAGCTTTAGGACCTGACCTGTAATAGGTGTTGTAAATGTCCTTATTTATTATAGGATAAAGATGATTCACTCACCAAGAAGACCGTCTACTCGAGCAGTAAGAGTTGATTCAATTGCCAACAGAAGACCATCTGCGACAACAAGACCATCAGCAGAAGATGATTGAACAGCGGATGCGTTGAGGAGATCAGCCCTAATTGAAGACCCGTACTCTCAACCAAGAACTTCTATATATAACACCAATCGCGGAACAGGAGCATGCGTTACACACGTCGTCAGCTAGCGGACGCAAGCAGAGTGGGACCTTCTTTTTTTTGGGTAAAGGGTTACCCCGGTGATTCTATATATTCACAAAATCAAAAGAACAAGTAGCATGGAAACCCCATACTAGTTCTAACATGGGACATACCCCCATGATAGTAAACAAGCCGAAAAAAAACAGCAAACAAACATCCAGAAAAAACAAAACAAGAACCACTAGACTATAATCTAGAAATAATACTCTCAAACAGAAGTAGAATATTAGCCTCCATCATCATGCATTGAGTCTCCATGAATATCCCACACTTCTAGAAACCGTCTAACTCTATCCGTGTTCTTAAATTTAACTCCCATGAGCTTGTATCGAACCGTCTGTAGAATCGTAGCGATAATCACATCTGGAGGTCTCGTTTGGTAATGTCAGAGTTTTTTTTTGGGTAAAGGGTTACCCCGGTGAATTTTATATATAAAGAATAAAGAATCACACGAGTGTGCCAGAGAAGCACACTAGGGCTAGACTTGGCATACCAAGACTAGCAAAACCCACAAACCGAAAACATCCACAGCCATGCCAAACAAAAACAACCAAAGAAAAAACCAGAAGCCGAAACAGTGGCAACAAAACAGACATAAACAAACTACATAAGACTCTAGCCCGGATCGATGCTCAAAGTCTTCACTTGAAACTTCCACCGTTCTAACAATAACGGGTTCTTGGAACCTTTCCCCGCCTTGAACGTCATTAACTTCATGCGAACCGTATGGAGGACAATATTGGCAATCAACGTAGCATTCCGCTGGTTTGGAGAGAAAAGTCTATTGTTTCTTTCTTGCCAGATAAAATAAGTCGAAGCGGCAACAACCAGTTTACTAACTAACATTTCTGGCGACTTACCTGTAGGGTGTTGGGAAAACCATGTCATAATAGAGTCCCAGTTAGCATCGACTGTATCCATATAAGCCATCCCCTTTACCATATTCCAAACTTGCAACCCATAAGAGCACTGAAAGAATAAATGATCACGAGAGTCTTTACCATTCCAGCATAGCGGACAACACATGAGATTTAGATTGGTTGCACTTCCCATGTCCCAAATACCCATACGATCCTGAGTTTTCAGCTTATTCTTGATAACTAACCACATGTGGAATGAATGTCTAGGGATACATTGACTAAACCACACCAAATCGACCCAATCCACTTCATCGCCACGCGATCGGATATTCTCCCAAACCTCACTAGCACTGAAATCCTTTTGCTTGTCTTGTCTATCCTTCCAAAAAAGCTTGTCTGGTGCGTTTTGGTCAAGAACCGGCGGCATTAGATTTGTCAAAACCGGATAAAACTGAAACCACGTATCCGGCCATTTCCAACCATTTTGGTGATCTATAAGTTCTGATACAGTAGTATGCATTCTAAAACCCGCCCCATGTATTCGTCTAGGGGTAATGAAATCACGCAGAGGGCTATGTTCACACCAGTTATCATGCCACGCATTTGTTTTACGGCCATCACAAATAGCATACCAAATAAACGGACGAATGGATGACCGAATAGTTAGGATTTTCCTCCACCCCCAACTCATACTTCCTCTATATGGGATATCCCAAAAATTCTTTCCCTTAATCCTGTAAGAATGGACCCATTTAACCCAAAGAGACTCTCTTTTAAGCAGAATACTCCAAACATGGTTCGCAAGAAGCGCTTTGTTCATATCATGGATTCTTCTAACACCCAAACCCCCTTCCAACTTAGGGAGACAAACATTTTTCCAAGCCACTTTAGGATTAGCAACTTTAGCCAAACCTCCACTCCATAAAAAGTTCCGCATCCTTTTTTCAATATCACCAATAATACGAGCCGGAAGCATAAACACAGAGGCCCAGTAAATGTGCATAGCCGAGATGACAGACTTAATCAACTGAAGCCTTCCCGCAAAAGAAAGAGACTTATTCATCCAATGATCGATCTTTTTATCTACCCGGTCCACTAGAATCTTGCAATCCTTATACATAAGTTTAGTAGAAATTAGCGGAACTCCCAAGTACCTAACAGGGAGATCTCCCTCTTGAAACGGCAAAAGGGAGCGGATTTCCTATTTCACCACAGAAGAGACGTTACTAAAAAACATCGTGCTTTTAGCTAAATTCGGGGTTAGACCCGAGATTCTAGTGAACAAATCCAAAGTATCTCGCATCACTTTAACAGAGACCAGATCAGGATTGACAAATAGGAACAAATCATCAGCAAAAGACACATTGATAATCTTCTGTTGCTTGCATTTATCATGGTATCTGAAAGCAGGATGCTGATCAGCAGCTTTATGTAACAGCAACGAAAGAACTTCCATTACTAAAGTGAACAAATAAGGGGATATGGGATCACCCTGTCTAAGGCCCCTTCTACCTTTGAAAAAACCACATAGATTCCCATTGATGCTTAGCGAGAAAGAAGCAGTGGAAACACATGTCATAATCCAACCAACCATTTTACTTGGAAATCCAAAGCTGATTAAGATAGAATTAAGAAAAGACCAGCTAACCGTATCATAAGCTTTCTGGATATCAATTTTGAAAGCACACCTTGGTTTTCCCTTATTTAGATGGTAATTATGCATAAGCTCTTGTGTGAGAAGAATGTTATCAGAAATCTTCCGACCAGGGATGAACGCGGATTGATTTATATCAACCAAACTACCCAGACTGCCTTTTATTCTATCTGCCAAGATTTTGCTAATGCATTTAAAAATGACATTGCAACAAGAAATGGGTCTATACTCCAAAACCGAAGTAGGGGTAGGAACTTTGGGGACAAGAGCAATTATTGTGTGGTTTACCTGCTAAAGCAGTTTACCATTATCAAAAAATTGGAGTATGGCATCTGAGACCTCCTCACCCACTATATCCCAAGCTTTCTTAAAGAAAACCGATGTGTAGCCATCTGGCCCGGGGGCCTTGTTATCACCAATACTAAACATCGCAGCCTTTACTTCATCACGGGTAACAGGACGTGTCATATGGGCAGCCTCAACCGAGCTAACAGTATTGGAAAACAGATCCTCAATAATCAAATCATCGACCTTAGTCTCGGTACCCAAAAACTTCATATAGTGATCAACTAAAGCTTGTTCCACACCTGAACCCTCGAACTGTTTACCATTAGCATCCTTAATTGAGTGAATTTTGCTCCTGGCATTCCTACTCTTAACAAAATTGTGAAAATAATTCGTGTTGCCATCTCCTGCACTAAGCCATTCAAGTTTTGCCTTCTGCTTTAAAAAGGACTCCTCATCATAAGCGGCACAATGGAGCTCCTTTATAATGTCAGATTCCTTGACCCGAAGAGCAGCGTCAAACGGGTTCAGGTCAATCTGTTTGTGGACTTCATCCAGTCTGAATCTAAGATCATTAACTTTAACGTGCAAGTTACCTTGTTTGTGGAGAAGTTTTCGTAACGGATATTTCAGGTTCCGAAGCTTTTTTACCACGGATAACATATGAATGCCTACTATCGATTTGTTCCATTCAGCCACCACACATTCCTTAAAACCATCTTTAGCGGCTATGAAATTAGCGAACTTGAATGGTTTTGGCTTTGCCCGAACATCTCTAGCCATTTTCAGAATACATGGGGTGTGGTCCGACAACCGGTAAGGATGGTAAATCACATGAGCATTCGGGAAATCATCTAAGAAACTAACATTACCCATCACCCGATCTATCTTCTTCAGAATACCTATCCCATCTCTTGGTTTTTGATTCCAAGTAAAATGAAGACCATTACCCGGAATATCCAGCAACTCATTATGTTGAACACATTCAAAAAAATCCCGCATACCTATCGTAGGGGTTGAAGTGCCATGCAAACAATCATCCGTGTAGAGAGCCGAGTTGAAATCCCCCATCACAATCCACGGTTGATTCCTGACTACCAATTTATGCTTTCATAAGTCTTGCCATAAAACCCTTCGGTCCTGGTAAGTGTTCTTAGCATAGACAAAAGACACAAGCAAAACTTTTGAGTCAATTTTAGATATAAAGAGTTGATAATGTCAGAGTTGATATCAAGATGAAAGGGAAAGACAATAAGAAAGATTCAAGATAAAGACTAGAAGAAGGGGTTTTCTTAGAAGAATTCCCACTTGGACTGGTAGTGAGAACCCGATCTCCAAAAGCTAATTAGCAAGGTTCGACTTGACCGGAGCGGATTGCAACTCAAGCACAACTAGAGTTCACTCACCCACATGCTCAATACTTGATGTGATGACTCTAGCCCCATGTCGGCTTCATTGACGAGTCATGATGCTGCGATATAGGATCAAAATCGACTTTCATTTCACTTAACTCATCAAAGCAAGGAGTGGCTACTAGATAGACAATTAGTTCCGAGACTAAGAGATTGGGCTATCAGCCGATATCAGTTGAAGTCAACAAAGAAGGAAAGCCATCCCCCAGTACAACATTTTCAGGTGAAAAGAAGATAGATGACTGAGAGTCACGGGATTTTGAAAGTGCCGCATCTAGCTCAGCAACTTCTTCAAAAGAGATGACGGATACAGAGTGGTTACCACTTGTAGGCTCATTCACGAACTAGGCCATGAGTTTGCTTTAACGAGTGCACGAGCAGAAGCGGAGACAGAGTCGTCCCCCATTTGAGATATTAGCGAGATTAGCTACATGCCACTTAACCTAAAGAAAGGTCCACCTGAGAAAGCCCTTTTTAAGCTGATAGGAGAACTTCACTTACTCAAGAAATTGAGTAGCAAGAATCTTTCCTCAGAGTCACGGAAAAGGTCCAAGCCATAGGAAAGACAACAAATTGAGTGCGGAGAAGGGGAAAGGGCGCTCGAAGCAAATTAAAGGAAGGAAGGTGAAAGGAAGGATGGCCGTGTTCTCTCTCCTTTAGGCGATTTGTTTCTTCTTGTTCTTCACGATTTCCCTTGTTTTTTCTTGTGATCTTATGCATAACAGTCTGTGATTAGACTTTGATCTTTCAAGTGTCTATAACGAACTCGTTAGCATTAGGGATCGATTAAGAACTAGGGTTTCTTTTTGTTTTTCCTTGCAAATCGCCGCTTTAGTAATAAATTCTGAACCCTAATTTATTAATCTAGTTTGCCATTGATTGCGGTTAACTGAGAGTAACTTAGCTAGATTGATGACACTAGTTTAATCGATCAAGGGTTGAGGTTTTGTTCTAGGGTTTAAAGGTTTTCTATTCGTTAGGGTTTCTTTTGGTTCGTCGCCGTGGTTTTCTGTTCTTCTAGTGCACGTGTGTTTTTCTTTTGCATTGTTTGTTGAAGTTACTACTATGGATCCAAGAAACATTCCTGTTCAAGATGAACGTAATAAATCTGATAATTGTCCAAAGGATGATAGGGGTAAGCCACCATTACCTGTTGGAGGTATTGCGTCGGTTAACCCTAGCCGAGATAAGAGTTTGGAGGATCTGGGTTTTCAATCTTTTTCTGATAAGATGTATGGGGATGTTTTCATTAGTTCGAAGCCTCTGGATGTTCAGGACTTGCGAAACAAACCGACCATGTTTTCTAAGCCGCTGAACATTGATGGGAACCCGTTGCTGCCGAAGAGGGGAACACAGCGGATGATTAATGTCATTGACGAGTTGGAAAAGATTTCTGTGCCGGTTCAGGTTGAAAGCAGTAATGTCCAGGGATCTTCGGATGGGGCGGTGGATATTAAAAATCCTTGTTCGTATGCTGACAAAATTAAAAAGAGCACTCCGCTGAAAAGGGAAGTAAACTTTAGGAGATTGGATCCGGTTGAAACGGTGCAGGATGCTGATATCCTTATTCCTCGTGAGGTAATACGGAAGGTACAGGAGAAGTTTGATAACGTTTTGTATGGTTATTTCTTAGGCAATCGGCTTCCCTTCCCTGTTGTGGAATACTATGCCAAGAATGTTTGGTCAAAACATGGGTTTGCTAAGATTATGATGAATTCTGAAGGGTTCTTCTTTTTTAAATTTGATTCTAAGGAGGGGATGATGAAAGTGCTTGAAGGAGGGCCATGGTTAATTAGAAAGGTACCTCTTTTCTTGAGTGTTTGGTCTCCTTCGGTCAGCCTCAGGAAGGAGTGTATCAAATCGGTTCCGGTATGGGTAAAATTTCATAATGTCCCTATTGCAGTTTATACGGACGATGGGCTGAGTTTGTTAGCGTCTAAGTTGGGTACCCCTAAAAGGTTAGATGGCTATACAGCGGATATGTGTGTGGATAACTGGGGAAGAAGTAGTTTTGCCCGTGCCTTGATTGAGATTAATGCGGATAATGAATTAAAGGATTTTATTATGGTTGCTATTCCGAAGCTTGATGAGGACGGCTATATTACTGAGAAGGTGAAGGTTGAGTATGAATGGAAGCCTCAGCGGTGCTCAGTGTGTTGTGTCTTCGGTCATAACGATCAAACGTGCCCTAAGAATATCGTAACTAAAGCTAAACAAGTTATCATTGATGATGAGGGTTTTATAACGGATAAGAGGAGAACGGCTAGAATAGGGGTTATGCAAAAGAAACAGAAGGCCAAGTTTATTTATAAGCCGAAAGCTGGAAACTCTGGTGCGAGCTCGTCGGGTACGAAAATTGATAAACTGGAATCTAGTGTGAATGCCAATGTGGTAATCAAAAACTCTTTTGAAGCTTTATCTAAGTCGGATGGGGATGCGGATATTGCCTCTATTGCTAACGAGAAACCAACGGGGCCAAAGACGGATGTAAGTAATAGGCTGAATAATCATTATGAGGAAGAGGTTGTAGAGGTGGTGCCTACGGAAATGTCAAAGTTTATGAGTGATAATGCTCGAGGAAATAATGCTGAGGGGGCAAGCACTCCCGGGTTTACGGGTTTAAATGGATAGTTTAGCCGCTTGGAATATTAGGGGCTTGAACCGTCCCCTTAAACAAGCTGAGGTTCGGGTTCTTATAGCTGAAAACAATTTAAATATTTGTGCAGTGCTGGAATCTCATATCCATGTTAATAAGTTAACCGGTATTTGTAACAAAGTCTTTAGGAATTGGAGTTGGACATCTAATGGTGGGTTATGTACTAGAGGCACTAGAATTATTCTTGGCTGGAATGCGGATGTGGTGGATATCATGGTTATTTCTCAATCGGATCAGGTGATGCATACTCAAGTCCTCATTAAAGCTGAAAATAAAGTTTTTTTCTGCTCCTTTGTTTATGCGGAAAACAGGTACAGTGATCGTCGATCCCTTTGGGAAGATTTATGTAAATTTAATGCCTTCTCTCGTGACAAACCGTGGGTAGTCCTTGGCGATTTTAATGTGGCTCTTAATATGGAAGATTGTTTATCTGGGCCTTCTAACCATTCTATTGGCATGAGGGAGTTCTACGATTGTGTTAAGGAGACTGAATTACTTGATATTCCGAGCCACGGCATCCACTTTACGTGGAACCAAAAGCCGAGAGAGGGTATTGGAGTCATGAAGAAGTTAGACCGTATTATGGGTAATATTAAATTCCTGGAATGTTTTCCGGATGGTTATGCGCTTTTTAAGCCGACTCGTATATCGGATCATTCACCTTGTATCTTGAAGATATCGTCGGCAGCCCGTATGAAACCAAAACCGTTCAAATTTCCAAATTTTATAGTTACTAAAGTGGAGTTTAGGCAAGCTGTTTCGCGTGAATGGGCTAAGGAAGTGCAAGGTCATGCTATGTTCGCTGTAGTGAAAAAAATGAGAAACTTGAAACCGATCTTTCGTAAAATCCTCTTTCAGCAAGGTAACTTGCATGAGAGGGTTACTGATTTACGGCATAAACTGGACCAGACTCAGCGACAAGTCGATGCTAATCCCTTGGATTTATTGCTTCGTTACGATCTTGCTAAATGTCTTCGTGATTTTCAGACGGCTGCATATGATGAGGAATGTTTCCTCAAACAGAAAGCTAAGGTTGAGTGGTTGTGTGCGGGGGATGCAAACACGGCTTTCTTTCATAAGTGTGTGCAAAGTAGGAATGCTAGAAGTAAAATTTCGAGTATTATGGATGTGCATGGGAACCGGTATGAGGGGGGTCAAGTTCCAACAGCCCTTCTTAATCATTATACAAATTTTTTGGGCATAGATGATCAGGTTGAGAGTTTTGATTTTGGGGATTTGTTTGTTAACACTTTGACCGACTTTTCAGCTAATCATATGGTCCGTGCGGTGACTTGTGAGGAGGTAAAAAAAGCTATGTTTGGAATTGGTGAAAATAAAGCTCCAGGTCCTGATGGTTACCCTTCGACTTTCTTTAAACATTCTTGGGATGTGGTGGGTGATCAAGTTACGAACGCAGTTCTGGATTTTTTCGAGAATGGCCAAATGTTGAAGCAAATTAATCACACTATTATAGCTTTAGTGCCTAAAAAGGAACCCCCTAACACGGTTCTGGATTACAGGCCGATTTCCTGCTGTAATGTCCTCTTTAAATGCATAAGCAAGATTATTACAGATAGAATTAAAGGAAGCTTGGATGGTTTAGTCAGTATAAATCAATCAGCTTTTGTTCCTGGACGTAAAATAACTGATAATATTCTTTTAACCCAGGAGCTTATGCATAACTACCATATTGATAGAGGTCCGTCTAGATGTGCCTTGAAGATTGACATCCAGAAGGCTTATGATACTGTCAACTGGTCTTTTCTTGAAGCTGTCTTGTTGGGATTTGGATTTCATCGGAAAATGGTCATGTGGATCATGAAATGTGTATCTACAGTGTCATATTCTTTGAGCATTAATGGGGAGCTGCATGGGTATTTTAGTGGAAAGAGGGGTCTTAGGCAGGGTGACCCTTTGTCTCCGTACTTATTCACCTTAGTCATGGAAGTCCTCTCTCTTCTTCTTCAGCGTGCGACGAAGGTCGATTCAGGTTTTAAATTTCTTGCGAATTGTGCTAAACAAAAGATTATTAATGTGTCTTTTGCTGATGATCTGTTCATATTTGCTCATGCTGATTGTGTCTCGGTTAAGTTGATAAGGGAAGCTCTTCAAAGCTTTACGAGGATCTCGGGTTTGGTTCCAAGTGCTCCAAAAAGTACTATCTTCTTTTGTAATGTTCCTCCTCGTACAAAGGTTCAGATTTTGAGGTTAATGCCGTTCCAGGAGGGTTCCCTTCCTGTTCGCTATCTTGGAGTTCCACTAATATCTTCTAGACTTGCTTATAGCGATTGTAAAATTCTGGTTGAAAGGGTTCAAAGGAGGATTGATAATTGGATGTCTAAGTCGTTATCATTTGCGGGGAGGCTCCAGTTAATTAACTCGGTCATCTCCGCTATGTATACTTACTGGGCTTCAGTCTTCATGCTTCCGGTCATAATTATAAAGGAGCTTGAAAAGTGTATGCGTCGGTTTCTATGGAATGGTGGGGTTCAAGGTTCTGTTCGTTCTAAAGTGGCTTGGAAGGATATTTGCATGCCTAAGACGGAAGGAGGTTTCGGTATTCGGAGTGTCATGGATGTTAATAAAGCGTTGATTTCTAGCCATATATGGAGTATTATCAGTAATCGTCGCTCTCTGTGGGTTTCATAGATTCATTCCTACAAACTTAAAGGCACTAATTTTTGGGAGGTTAAATGCTCAGCTAATCCGAGCTGGGGTTGGCGAAAGATTCTTGCTCTTCGCAATCAGATTCGTCCTTATGTTTGGAAGTCTATTCAAAGCGGTCGCCAAACTAATGCATGGAGTGATAACTGGTGTTCTTGCAGCCCGCTCCGTGGCTTTATTTCGCCTAGACGTATTGCCAATGCAGGTTTCAACCTGGGTACGACGGTTGCGGACTTGCTCGATGATAACGGACAATGGAAATGGCCAATGGCTTGGTATGATTTATTTCCGGTGCTAATTAATATTTCAGCTCCCATTTTAGTGGAGGATGTCGCTGATCGATCCTGCTGGAAGGATAGTGAAGGTAATCTTCGACATTTTCACTCTTCGGAAGCCTGGAACTCTGTTCGGATGCGAAATGATACAGTTGCATGGGTTGATTCGGTTTGGTTTAGCCAGTGTATTCCTCGTCAATCGTTTCATGTGTGGCTAGTTATTAACAACAAGCTAAAGACTCAGGATAGGATGGCTATTTGGGAAGCGGGTAGTGCCACTAACCTCATCCTCATGTGTTGCCCGCTGTGTTCTCATGATCGTGATACTAGGGATCATCTTTTTTTTCAATGTCCTTATGCTTCTGAGGTGTGGGAATGTAAATAACACATGGAGTTCGGTTATGGATTGGTTGGAGAACAACGCTAGCTCGAGGCATCTTGACAGGATTGTTTGCAAGATTCTTTTAGGGGCTGCTACTTATTTCATTTGGCAAGAAAGGAATAACCGGTTATTCTCGAACCTTCAACGGTTCCCGTCTATACTTCGCAAGTTATTATTAATACAGTTCGTCTGAAGATAATGGGATTCAAGATTGCTAAACACCTGAACCACATGAAGATTCTTGACCGGTGGCAGATCTCGAAGAAGGATTTGATGACGGATCCAGGCTAAGGAGGCGTTGGATTGTTCTATGTTTTAATTGTTAAGTTTGGGTAGTGTTCGGTCGAGTTGTTGTCTTGGTTGTGTTTGTTTTCTTGTCTTGTTTGTTTGGTTCCCTAGTCGGGGTATGCCTTGGCTAGTAGTGTGTGTCGGGTCCTTGACACACCCTGTTCTTTTGTTGGTTATTTATAAAATTCACCGGGGTAATCCCTTTACCCAAAAAAAAAAAAAAAAAAAGGGCGCTCGAAGCAAAAGGAAAGAAAAGTACACCATATAGGTCAGTGGCATCAGCAGTTGAAGAAGTTGACGGCCGGATTCAAGCAAAAATGGGATAACCTTAGAAGGTGAGGTCTCCTTTCTATATGAAAGACGAAGATCTGGCTTTGAAGCCTCCTTGAGTCCGGCTTAGCTTCAGGTACGAGTCAAGAACAGAAGAAGGGGATCGCCACAATCAAGAAGCAAGCTAAAAGTTGTTGTTTAGATGACTTTATGTTATGAAACAACCTAGAAAAAAAAGTAATGATTGGAGTAGCCCGCCCAGTAGAGGCTATGATTGGAGTAGCCCGCCCAGTAGAGGCTTTCTTAGCGAAAAAAGTTATTCATGGATGGATTAGGGGAAAGAGTCTTCACCTTACTTTCAAGTGTCAATCATTTTTATTGAACTTTCTTTCAGGCTAGCTCTGGGCAGGGCGCATACACACAAACTTAGAGTCGGATCCGAGCTCCAGTAGACAGCGAGACAGCCATTGTGGTAAACGGGGGCAAAGCAAGGGAAAGAGAGGTGAGTGACGCCAAGGGGAATTCCAGCATGAAAGCAAGGGTTGTTATCACACGTCCGTCTTGTCTGATTGATTCACCTTCGATTATTCAATCAAGGAAGCAGAGTCAACGGCCTTTGAAGAAAGATGACTTCTATTTTAAGATGATGACTTCTATTTTAAGATGATGACTTCTATTTTAAGATATTGAGTTGGATAGTCAAAAAGCCCAAAGGCCAAAAATAAAAGCAAAAACAGAGGAGATGTCTTCCTCATAGGCCAATGACTATCTATCCCTGGAGTCTTTCTCTCCGTCAAAGGGACTCTCTCTTTCTTGAACAAACACGGCGCTATCAGGACAAAATCCTAGCAGAAGCAGAAAAAGGGGAAGAGAAAGAGGAGCGAACAGCCACTATCACATTGTTAGATGAGCTTCAGTTGCGCCCCTTTGTGAGCGAGGGGATCGAAAGGCCAGCCAAAGGAAGTACGGCTGAGTTTCAAGACTACGAGACTAAGAGTTGGGACTAGCCGCATGTCATCTTTCTCAGAGTCTGAGCCTGACACCTCTATTATTACATCAAACAACAATTGAATTGGGATCAAAGAATTAAGGGATTGGATTTGTCCCCGTCTGTCTTGTGTTCAAAGAAGAAAAACGCCCTTCCTTCTTCAGCTTGAAAGACATCTCAGGAAAGAGCTACTTCAACTGAAGAAATTTCTTTAGTTGCGAGAACCCTCCCTACTCGAGAATAAGGTCAGGAAGTGAAGCGTTTTTTCAGTTTTTCTTTCAAAATCTAGTAAGTGTTATGCGGGGGTGGGGATTCAGACCGATGAGGGACGTAGGAATTGCCCTTAATTGTCCGGAAGGCTGAAATAGCTTTCTCGGGAGCCTCTGGGAGGTCGGGGTATTCAATCCCATGATACTCAAGGAGCAGGCGTCGTATCCCAGGGGTTCTACTAGTACATCGTATAGCGGGTCCAGGCTTGAAGTTATACCAAAAATGGAATGGGACAGTCATTCGAAAATGAGTAAAGAAAAGAAGGGTGTCAAGACATCTATATGACCAAAATGGCCATCTCACGAATTGGATTCATACCAATATCAAGCTACTTTCCTTTAGTAGATCTGTCATCCCCCTCAATATAGTCCTCCTAGAATCAATAGCATTTCGTCGGAATACATCCTGTCTTTTCACCTTAGTAGTCCTATGCATAGTCAGTACTATAGCCCCAATCATGGCTACTAATAAAATCAGACTAGGAACTAAAAACCAGACGGAATAGTAGGTATAAAGTAAATTGCCCAATGTTTCCAAGTTAGTCCAACTTCGTACCTTTCCGGCATAAACCATATATCTCAGAGAGGTCGTAATTCTTTGGGTTGGTAGTAATGGAATGCTTTCATTATCTAAAATGAAGAACATTTCCCACCAAAAGATCAGTCCAATAATTCCACTCACTGGTAAATAGCGCAATACTTCTTCGTGAATCTCCGCTATTTGAATATGGAACATCATAAAAACGAATAGGAATGAAACAACTATAGCTCCTATATGAACTACTGGGAAGATCACAGCGAAAAAGTCGAGACCTAACAAAAGAAGTAAACCTGAAGTGTTGTGAAAGACTGGGATGGGAAACAAAACGGAATGTACCGGATTTTTAGCACGTACAACCATCAAACCAGAGACCAAAGCAAGGCTCGACAAAACAGAAAGTATCATAGTACGTCGTCCTTCCCCGTTCTAGTGCTTGCATACCCATAAGGATACTCTTATATACCCGAATTTCGCCGGATTGTAGGAATGATAACTGATCATTTGATCAGAAAACTAAGAGAGCCTAGGCATAAAGAAACTGGAAAAAGGTTTCTAAGAAAAGTTGCTGAGTATAGGTCTCGTGTGCTTGCTATAGAAAGTACATATACGAGTCACGAGTAAGAGGAAGTGGTAATGGTCGATGGATGTTCATATTTGAGTATTTGCTGACGGAATGCCTCACATCAAGGTGACAGGATTCGAACCTATGGCCCTCTGTACCCAAAACAGATACGCTGACCAGACTGCGCTACACCTCGTCTCACCACCCCGGAGCATATAAATCCACCCGATCGATGAACACTCAAACCGAACTCACCCATCCTTTTGGGCACAGGGACGCGAGAACCTAAGAAACAAATTTTTTTTCTTTTTTTTCTTTTCTTTTTCTTTTTTTCCATTTTGATAGATTTTATATATTTTCTATTTTATATATCTATTTTTAATATGCCTCCAGCAAGATAGGGCGACGCAAAAAAGTCGTATAGTGCAGGAGCGCTCACATTTTTTGGCTTACTCTTGCACTTGAATTTCAAAATCCGGCCTTTGGACCCTTGGCCCGCTTAGAAGTGGATTCGAACCACTGACACAAGGATTTTCAGTCCTTTGTTCTAACCAGCTGAGCTACCTGAACCACTTTCCTAAAAGATGTTTTCTTCATCGAATAGCACCCTACCATATCGCTTGACTAGTAAAAAGCCCTAGTACTAAAAATAGAATAATAATGAATAATAAGAACCGAGAGCCGCCCAGCCCCTGGACAGCCGGAGGGAGCTAGCTTATAGAAAGAAGATAGGCCGATCAAACAAAAAGAACACGCAAAGGTCTCTCCGCTCCTGGTCACTAAGTAGTGCTATCCTGGGGGGGTTGGACTCCACCACGAGGTTCTTTCCCTCACGTCATTTCGCCCGCCCGTTTCACTTCTGTTCCGGAGGAAATGGGATTTGAATCCATGATACAATCTTCTAGTATGTCCATTTAGCAAACCAATGCCTTAAGCCACTCAGCCATACCTTCAAGTTGTTGATCGGAATGGAATTTGATGTGTCGGGTTTGGTTGGTTGCCCGAAGGGCTATCTGATCCGATCAACTGCGTAAGCCGTAGCGCGCTAGCGCGCGTACTATTCCGGGGACTCTATCCAGATCTATGGATTTCCCCAGCATCCAAGCGAGACTCCATCAAAATCTGCCACTCGTTGGGCGACACCTTCTTTTCTACGAACACCCCACCACTGAATGATGAACTTTGCCAGTTTTCGCCTCCGACCTGAGAACACAGGGTCAAGCTAAGCCCTTACCCGCCTGAATGGAATTCATATCTCCTTCGTCTGGTCGAGAAGGGAGAAAGCCCGTGGAAATGGACTATGACTCTTCTATTACATTATGGAGATGTCCATTCTCGTCATGGTCGATCCACATCCTACCCTAGTGCCTGGAGAACCAGGCATGCTTAGCTTACAAAGCTAGCTTACTAACGCGAATCATTTTTATTGATTGCACGAGCTAGCCAGCAAGCCAGCAAAGCCCCCGAAAACAAGATTTACGCAGAAAGGCAGCGAACTCCTTTTGCTCAATAGCTAAGCTAAATAAAGATAAACCAAACTACCCGAAGAGGAATGAAAGATTCAAATCGAGTTCTCTCTAGTAAAGAAGTGGATTTCCTTATTAAATAAGGAAAGGCAATAATAAGAAAAAAGTACAGAGGTCTTGCGAGTCGGTCATTGGGATCGAATCTTCCTGGCAGCGGGCGAGAAGACCTCAGTTGGAGACGGGGCGGCTTTCTCTATTTCACGAAGATGTCATTTTCAAGATAGGATTTTTGGTTGTAAATCATAGTGAGTAGCCCTACTTTCCCCACTTTCAGCTATCCTTTTTTATTTTTTCTGCCTTCCACTTTCGAGAGCTAGACCAGACTTCCTTATCTAGCTTCCAATCTACTAAGGACAGCTGGCTCAGACACTGGCTTTGAATTCAGACTAACTTCTTTCTATGACCAGATCCGGAGCTGCATGATCCGATGAGCTATCAGCTGAGAGACTGGCTTCTCGGTTGTTAGTAACGACTCAAATAGAGCAGCTTGCCTTGCTATGGTGAGTTATAGAATCAATTGAGCGAAACTACCTACTTAGCTGATCTAGTTAGAGGACTTCTTTAAAGAAGGGCTTTAATCCACAAAATTGAGTTTCCATTAGAATGGTGAAAATGCTAATGGTGAGATTGGTTACAGGAGCTAGTTTTTAAAGAATCAATCAATCAAGCTTGGACCCATGCAATTTATAGGCCTCCCTCAAAAGAACCAGTCCAGACAATCATCTGACTCCCCGGAATGAAAGCTTCTTTTACTATTGCTTCTGAGTTCGTATCGCTACAATAGAAGAGGAAATTTCATTGATTCATAAACTCGTATGTAGTCACTGAACGGCACCGCTCGATTCTGCTGCCGAAGATATCCCTCCCGGTACCTGCTTGAGTTAGCGTAAGCGGCTCGTAAGACCAAGGAGGTAGCCACCTTCCGGGTGAGAGGAAAACTAGATCAGGCTAAACGGCGTTGGGAGAAAGAAAGGGATAGAGCTCTGAAATAGTTAACTCAGAGCTGGGGTGGGAACCCAATCGATGTGTCACAAGAAGGCAGTGATGAAGTTGGTGATTGTCACCTAGTAGTGTTAGAGATTCAGATAGAGGAATGCAAACTAGCAAACTGCTCTATCAGCGGAAAGAGAGAGAGAGCCAATACATGACAGGGGGAGAGGTTAAGCAGGTTTCTTAGACGGAAGGTTCTTAGTCTAATTGGAAACAGAACCCGTCTGTTACCACAATGACTATATGCTTAACACACCTTCAGATCGAAGGACTTTTTGGAATGGGAATGGATGAAACGGGGTGGATAAATGGTCGACTCATCAGGCTCAAGATCGGAAGACTACAGGTTCGAATCCTGTCCCACCTAATCACTTGAGATCTTTTTGGGGTGGTAAAAGTTGTGTTACCAGCTAGCGAATGTATGATTCCTAGTTCGATCCAAAGGGTATAAATTCCTTACTCTATCAAGTAAGCAGCTTCGCCCCTTAGTCTCACTATGTTCAACTAAGCCACTTCGTACCTTAGAAAGGACTGGGAGCTCTAGCTCATTGTATGATTCCTAGTTCGATCCAAAGTGTTTGATATTGATAGTGGAACAAAACCAATTGTAAACCCTATCTCTCTCTCCTTAGGCGATTCCTTTGTTCTTCATGAAACCCTAGTTTTTTCTTGTAATCTCCTGTATAACAGTTTGTTATTAGAAGTTTGATTTATCAAACTCCTACTACGAACTCGTTAGCAGTTGTGATCGAATTAGAATTAGGGTTTTGCTTTTTGTTTTTTCAATCGCCGCTTTAGTGATCATTACGAAACCCTGATTTATTAAATAAGCTGTTGTTTTTTTTGGGTAAAGGGTTACCCCGGTGATTCTATTAAAACAAACCGCAAATAAGTACAAGTAGTGAGGATGAGTTCCACACTAGTTCATATACAGGACATGCCCCATATATGTAAACCAAGAAAAAAAAAAACAAATGTATCAATGACACCACATAACCTAGCCTACTTTACATCATGAAAAATAAAGTAGACAAGCAATAGACACCAAAACAAAAAAAAACTCTCAACCTCCATCATCAAAGACGAAATAGTCACAAGCCATCCGCCCCTTAACACGAAACTTAAAGCGTTTATCCATTGTAGAACTTTGTGGAAGATGTGCTCGCCCCTGCTCTTGAAGATGAAGAACGTATACCCGAAGTCATAAAATCATTCGTTTCATTATAGATTTCAACAACCTCCTCCTCGTCCGAATCCTGGTTGTCACTAGCCTTCGTAACCTTCTTCTCCACTCGACCCACAGTGGTACCTCCCTGATCACCATCATCCTCCTTAAGGACATCAAATGGGTTTGACGTTGACACCTGGTTCGAACTCCTCAAGGACTGTTTTGGTTTAGGTTTGATATAATTGGTCTATAAACTAGCTTAGGTTTCTGATTTTTCATGTGGAGGCCTTGGTTATTAGCTTTCTTCTTTTTGGCATCCACAACCTAAAAATCATCACTCTTTTTCCCAGATTCCCCATTCGAAACAACCTGAGGATTCTTTGGGCACGAGCTATCTTCATGACCAAACACACAGCATGAAGAACACCTTAAAGGCTCCCAATCATATTGAATTTTTACCTCCACCTTTGAATAACCATTACCATCTAAGGATGGAATTGCAACAGTAACACTTCTCTTTAAATCAGCCCCCGCTTGAACTTCAATGAGTGCTCTAGCATAACTGCTTCTACCCCAAGACTCTGCACACATCGTGGCAGTATACGAATCCAACATCTTAGGCACCCCTATCTTAGAGGCAACCAAACTAAGACCATCCTCAGTATATGCCGCTAACTGCACATCATGCATCTTTACCCAGACTGGAATAGCTTTAAGCTCCTCTTTCTCCAGTTTGATAGAGGCCGACCACTCTTTCAAAATAATCGGAACATCACTTATCATCCATGGCCCATCCTCTAACATTTTGTCCATCCCTTCCTTAGTTTTGAATTTAAAGAAAAAGAATCCATTCGCATTCATCATTAATCTAGACAAACCGTACTTAACCCAGTTGTTCTTTGCAAAATAATCCACCGCAGGAAACGCTAGACGTTTGCCCAAGAAATACCCGAAGAGTGTGTTTGCATACCTGTCCGTGACTTATTTAACCAAAGACAATGGAATAACAACATCAGCTCCATCCACAACCTCGGAAGACTCCAACTCCCTAAAATTCACCTTCACCTTCTCCTTGGTGTTATTTACTACATTAGCAAACGATAACGGTTCCGTCAGCCCGGCAGATTTAGAATACCCTTGACCAGCCGATGAAGCAACATCGAATTCTGAACTTGGTGCATGTTTCATGCTAGATTGATCGATCCCTTCCCTATCAGAAACCCTAGTTACTGGCCGCAGGTTTTCAGCCGTGTATGGAACTGATATCTTTGTCAATTCATGAATTATGTTAATCTTACGGGGTTCAGTTGGAGACGTCTGCATTGTGCCCCATCTAGGTAACCAAGTATTACCATCTACATCAATAATTCGGCTGGCCAAACCCTCAAATGAGTATGTAGGTTTGCCGCCGTCATTAACATGTGTTTTATTGTCATCCATTCAGGAGAAAAACAATTCTCTCCAATACACACGAAGCAGCCGATCATGCAACAACACCAATCCGACAACTATCTCAACAAACAGGAACGAAAAAAACAAACCCTAAACTAGCATAACCTTACCCCATGAATCTTGCAGATCGAATAGAGAAGACGCTATCCAATGAGTTCGAACCAAGAGGATACGGCGGCGATGGCAGAAACCCTAATTTTGCACGATCACCAATAATAACAGATTTAGTATTAGATAATCGAAGAATCAAACACTAATCCCCAACCTGTTAACTAGCAGATTACGAAGAAAAATTATGACTGCATGAGGGACGAAATCGCCTAGGCTAGAGAGAGAGCATTCGGGTTGTCTACTTCTATTTAAAATGGTTTTGAACCTTGTAAACTAACATTAAATAAGCTGTTGTTGATTGCGGTTAACTGAGAATAATTTAGCTAGATTAATAACGCTTGTTTAATCGGTTAAGGGTTGAATATTGATCCTAGGGTTTAAGGATTAGGGTTTGGTTTGTGCGTAGTACGTTGGTCAGATTCATTCACATAGTTTTCTTTGCATGGTTTGTTTTCTGTTGTGTTGATGGAGAGAGATACGGATCCAGGTGGGGTTGATTACCCCATCATTGAAAACTTACACTCTGATACAGTGCTTGATGATTCTGAAGTTACGCCGGGTACCGCTCCGGTACGTGGGATTGGATTAAGAATTAAGAGTATTGATGGTAATCCGGTATTACCCAAGCGAGGGTTTTACTCAGTTAACAGTGACTCCATTTTTTTATTTGGTAAAGGGTTACCCCGGTGATTCTAAATATCAACAAACCAAATAATACAAGTAGCGTGGAAAACCCACACTAGTTCAAACATGGGACACCCCCATGAGAGTAAGCCAAAACACCAAAAACAAGCAACCAAGAACATCAAAATAAGACAACTAGACTATAATCTAGGAAAACAAATTAAAAATGATCAGCCTCCATCATCGTCCAAATGGTTGGAATAAATCTCCCATGATTCCAGCAATCTTCGAACATTATTTCTCTCCTTGAACTTAACTCCCATTAGCTTATATCGAACACTCTGCAAGATTAAATCACTCAGAACGTCTGGAGGTCTCGTCTGGTTCTTGAAAATTCTGGCATTGCGTTCCTGCCAAACAAAATAGATCGCTGCTGCAACTATGAGCCTACTAATGAAATTAATTGCTGATTTTGAAGTAGCTCGAGCCGCTAACCAGTCCACAATAGCTTCCCATTCTGGAGCGACAGTAGTCATACCCCCCTTGCCACGAACCTTGATCCAAACTTGAGTAGAGTAGTTACAATCGAAAAACAGATGATTATGAGAATCAGTATCCGCGTAGCACATGAGACAACACATCATATTCATATTTTTCCGTCTCGAAAAATCCCATTGCAGAATTTTGTCTTGAGTTAGGAGCTTACGACGCATCACTAGCCACATAAAGAAAGCATGCTTAGGGATGCATTGTGAGAACCATACAAGTTTAACCCAATCCACCTCCTCGGCTCGATGTCTAAGCGTTGCCATCCTTCCACATAAGCTGATCAGATCGATTAGAAACCGTACGAAAGTTATCAAGTTGGATTAAGATAGGATAAGTATCCCTCCATGCCACAGGCCACCTCCAAACCCCATTAACATGAATCTCCTGAACTGTATTTTTTAGAGAAAAACCTGCATTTATGGGGATGATGTCCAGCTCAAAAAGTAGGTCTAACAAAAACCCTAATTCTCTCTAGCATGGCGATTCCCTGTTCTTCTTCGATCCTTGGATTTTTTTCGTGATTGATTGTATAACAGTATGTGATTAGAGGTTTGATCTTTCAAACATCTATAACGAACTAGTTAGCAATCTTGATCGGTTAGAATCTAGGGTTTTTCTTTTTTGTTTGTTTTCTCTGATCGCCGCCCTCGGATCCATTCAGAAATCCTGACTTATTACATAGGTTGTTATTGATCGCGGTTAACTGAGTTTAATTTAGCTAGATTGATACACCTGTATAATCAGTTAAGGATTAACGTTTTGATCTTAGGGTTTCGTAGCTAGGGTTCTGTTCTTGGTGTGGAGGTTTCGGGTATTGAGGTGTGGCTGCATGGGGAGAAGTAGGGTTGAGGAACTGGCTCCTGATAAAGGGGGTACATCTCCTTCACTTGGTGAGGCGAGTGCCAGCCCGGTACGGGGTATTGGCTTGAAAATCACAAACATAGAGGGTAACCCTCTGATGGTGCGACGTGGTATGTACAAGACTAGTAACCCTTCGGTTATCGATGGATTGTATGAAATTTCAAAACCTGTGGATTTGGAGTATAAGGGTGGGAATGATGATGAACATATGGCCGCAAACTTTCCTGAACTGTCTTTTGCAAAACCTAAGTCGACCTATGTTAATCCGAATGCTGGTGAAGTTGATGCTGACAAGAATGTTGCGTATTCTCATGCAAACCCTAATGATACTCAGGAGAGTACTAATTCGATGGATGCGAGTAAGAAAACTGCCAATCCTGTTTCTTTTGCTAACGTTGTTCAGAATCATAAGGAAGTGCCAAAAGTCAATTTTAGGTCGATGGAAACAGTGGATACGTTGGATGGAGTTGATGTGGTTATTCCGTTATCGTCGGTGAAGGAGGTAAATGATAGATTTGCGAACACAGTTTATGGTTACTTTCTAGGGAAGAGGCTTGCGTTTCCTGTCGTGGATTACTTTGTCAAAAACAGTTGGGCTAAATACGGATTGACAAGGATGATGATGAACTCAAATGGTTTTTTCTTTTTCAAGTTTAAAACGAAAAGAGGTCTTGAACAACTAAGGGAGGATGGTCCATGGCTGATTCGTAATGTGCCTATTATTCTGAATGAATGGTCTCCGTCATCCGTGCTGGTTAAGGAGGATATCACAGCGATACCGATGTAGGTAAAAATGCATAATGTTCCACTATCGGCTTTTACTGAGGATGGTTTGAGCTTGTTAGCACCTAAAATAGGGGTTCCTAAAATGCTTGACTCGTTTACTGCGACGATGTGCGCGGAATCATGGGGACGGAGTAGTTTTGCTAGGGCCTTGATCGAGGTCAATGCTGGAAGGGATTTGGTTAGGATGATTAAAGTTGAGGTTCCTGATTTGGATGGTGTTGGGCATTCTATTGCTGAGGTTAATATTGAATATGACTGGGAACCCTTGAGATGTTCGGGATGTGGTGTGTTTGGCCATGATGATAGCTCGTGTCCTAAAAAACCAAAAACTCATGTGCCTGACAATGCAAAGAAGGTGTCGGATGAATTTCAAGATGCTAATTCTAAAGGAAAACATAAAAAACCTGCTCAGCAAGGATTCCATGTTAAAAACCAGACACCTAAACTAGTGTATCGGCCCGTAGTGAATGTTAAGTCCACTGGAGAAACATCATAATCTAGTGCTAGTGTCCGTAAAGGTCCTGCGTTAAAATCTGATGCTAATGTTGGTGTCTCGAATCCGTTTGATGTTTTACAAAATATGGATGCGGAGAACATGAATAAGCCACCTTTATATAGTGGCGAGGAGCAGCCGATGAGGAGAACCAAAGATAATAAAAGTGGTACGGCTGAAGTTTTGGTGGATGGAGTGGAGATTGATAAGCTCTTAGGTGAAATACCTAAGTTCATGGATGCAAAGCTGGATAAAAGTAAACCTGAGGGTGCAAGCACACCCGGTTAAGAAGGTTTAAATGGGTAGTGTTGCTGCATGGAACATAAGGGGGTTGAACCGCTCCCTGAAACAGAAGGAGGTTCAGCAGATGTTGTTGGATAATCACCTTCAGGTTTGTGCGATTATGGAGACCCACGTTGATTCGTCTAATGTGGCTAGTGTTTGCAAAAAAGTGTGTGGGTTGTGGGATTGGGTAACAAATGATGACTGTTGTGATAAGGGAACACGTATAATGGTGGGGTGGGATCCTAATATGGTGGATGTCATGATTCTATCTCATTCGGATCAGGTCATTCACACCCAGATTGTATTTAAGATGGATCGTAAGTCTCTGTTCTGTTCTTTTGTGTATGCGCATATTCAGTATAAAAGAAGGAGAGAATTATGGAGTAATCTTCGTATTCATAGTACGTTCATGCATGATAAGCCGTGGTGTATGCTGGGAGATTTCAATGAGGCGTTGTTTCACGATGATGTTCTTGCTGGTTCATCGAATTTAAGTAAAGGAAATAGGGAGTTTAAGGAGTGTGTTCATGACATTGAAGTGTTTGACCTTAATCGGTCGGGCCTTCAGTTTACGTGGACTAATAATCAGAAAAACCGAGCTACTATCTTAAAGAAACTCGATAGGGTTATGGGGAATGTGTGCTTGATAGATGCCTTTCCAGCAGCTTCTGCTTATTTTCTGCCTTACCGTATTTCTGATCATAGCCCTTGTATATTGAAGCTGCCCAATGTGACTGGAGACAAGCCAAAACCGTTTAAGTTTGTTAACTTGATCACTGACAAAAGTGGGTTTCTGGATGTTGTTAATTCGGTTTGGAGTAGGGATATCCAAGGACATCGTATGTTTCAATTGGTGAATAAGCTTAAGATGCTTAAAACTCCGTTAAGGAAGTTGCTTTTCAAACAAGTGAATTTACACGAGAAGGTTAACGTGACCAGGAAAGCTTTGGAGGATTGTCAAAAGGCCATTGATAGCGATCCCCTAAATGACGACTTGAAGGACCAGCTGGATCGGTTGATGCATGGTTACAAGGAGGCGGTTAAGGATGAAGGTTTATTTTTGAAACAGAAGTCTAAAGTTGAGTGGCTCTCGCTGGGGGATTCCAACTCTAAGTTTTTTCATAATGTTATCAAAGCCAAGAACCATCAGAGCCGTATTTTTACTATTAGAGACGGTGACGGTAACTTGCATGAAGGCGGTATGGTTCCGCAAGTACTGGTGGATCATTATACGGATTTTTTCGGGAGTGTGGGGAACATTAGTATGTAGCCTTCTCCTAATTTATTTCGCAATGTGTTAGCGGTGGATAAAGCGGCTCATATGGTCAGGCAAATTACTGATGATGAAATTAAATTAGTGATGTTCTCCATAGCTGGTAACAAATCCCCGGGGCCGGATGGGTACACTTCGGTGTTTTTCAAGAAGGCTTGGGATATTGTGGGCCACGATGTGTGTCACGATGTGAAGGATTTCTTTGACAATGGGCAGCTTTTGAAACAGTTAAACCATACGGTAATTACTCTTATCCCGAAAGTTTGTACCCCTTCGTTGATTACGGACTATCGACCCATATCTTGTTGCAATACTCTTTACAAATGCATTAGTAAAATCATTACTAATCGTATTAAAGATGGCTTGTGTGACATTGTCAATATAAATTAGTCAGCGTTTGTTCCTGGTAGAAGAATTACAGATAACATTTTGCTGACTCAGGAGATTATGCATAATTATCATCGTAATCAGGGGCCGCCTAAATGTGCTTTTAAGGTTGATATTCAAAAGGCTTATGACACAGTTGATTGGAAGTTTCTTGAACGGACACTGATGGGGTTTGGGTTCCATTGGAAGATGGTTAGTTGGATTATGGCATGTGTGACCTCTACATCGTTTTCTATTGCAATTAATGGGAATCTGTATGGGTACTTTAGACGGAAACGTGGCCTTCGACAAGGCGATCCAATGTCTCCGTACTTGTTCACGTTAGTGATGGAAGGGTTAACGCTGATTTTGCAAAAGCAGGTTTCGTTGTCTAATGATTTCAGATTTCATCATAAGTGCGATAAACAGAGAATTATAAATCTGTGCTTTGCGGATGACTTGTTTGTGTTTGCTCGGGGTGATCACAAGTCAGCTAGAGTCATTATTGACGCTATTAATGATTTTAAGAACATGTCCGGTTTGGTCCCCAGTATTAATAAGAGTACCGTGTTTTTTAGTAATGTGGCCGATGCAGTCAAGAACCGGATTAGAGATATCATTCCCTTTGTGGAAGGTGTGTTGCCTGTTCGTTATTTGGGTATGCCTTTAATCACGTCGCGGCTAACTCATTATGACTGTAAGAAATTGGTGGACAATTTGGAGTCTAGGATCACGAATTGGAAGACGAAATCGTTATCCTTTGCGGCCAGTGTGACAACTCGTATTTCGAACCTATCTTTGTGTAACGCTATGTAATTACGTGAACTTTATTAATTGAATGAATGTATGATATGTTATGTGTTATTATGTATTCGAACCGACCGCACAACACCCGTCCAATCGCACAAGCCCATTTGGGCCGTATTTCTTGTAACCGAAACCAATGGGCAACCCATGATGGGTTCGGCCCACTTCCTTTGCACGCATAACCTTAGGAGGAGGGTGTATACTCCTCATTAGTTGCAAAACTAGAACACACATCAAACCCTAAAAGCTCTCTCTCTTCTCTTGGAAACCCGACGGCAGCCCCCACTCGAAGCCCTTCACGTCGGTTCAATCAACCTATTCGAACATCACGGACGTGGTTGACCACTTATAGCTCAAGTGACCATTTTGTTTATCTGCCGAGCAAACCAAGGTGAGTTCACGCTCTTACCAAGGCATGGGATTCCCGGTGGGAAGGGAATGGGATTGAACGGAATGGGATTGAATAGTTACTCGTACTTACACTGTTACTAGACTAACTACCATCGTCCTCGGATAGCGAAGGGCACTTACGTAAAACCTACATAAACTTGTACTTACCACTGTCCTCAGGTTGTGAAGGACACTTACGTAAAACCTACGTAAACTCATACCTACTACTGTCCTCGGGATGTGAAGGACACTTACGTAAAACCTACGTAAACCCCCGCGTACCACTGTCCTCGGGTTAAGAAGGACACTTACGTAAGACCTACGTAAACCTCGTACGTACTACTGTTCTCGGGTTAAGAAGAACACTTATGGTTACCCCTAGTCTAGTACATACATACATACATGGGAAGCCCCCACTAAATGAACATACAAATGACTTAGTTAATAACGCATGGTGATGCAACGAACTTACTTACTGTGAACTCGCTCAACTAGTTGTTGACTTTCTGTTACATGCCTTGCAGGACCATAGGTACTCATGGAGCTTGCACGGGAGGCGCGGTCGTTGTGGGCACGGATTGTGGATGTTATGATAAACACTTTTATGACATTTCAACTTAATACTCATGTTGGGTTTTTACATTATTGCTTCCGCTACACATTTGATTATGTTTGGTTATGATAACACCTTTCGTATTGTTGAAAGACATTTACTACTTACTTATATGTTCAATATGATTGGTGGCTTGATCCTGGTCATGTCACGCCTCCAAGCGGTGGTACTCCGCGTGTGGATTTTTGGGGTGTGATAGCCAGGCTCCAACTTATCCAGTCAGTTCTGTCTTCTATGCATATTTACTGGGCTACGGTTTTCATCTTACCAAAACAGGTTATCTATGATATTGAAGGAAAAATGCGGAGGTTTCTTTGGGCCCAAGGGAACAATATTCAAGGGAAGGCTAAGGTGAAACGGAGTAAGGTTTGTCTTCCGAAGCAGGAGGGCAGATTGGGTGTTCGTAGGGTGCTGGATATGAATATTTCGCTGATGCTAGCGCATATTTGGAGTCTCTTATCCTTGAGGGAATCTCTGTGGGTAAAGTGGATGCACTCATACCGTTTGCGGTGTCACACCCCGACCACGTAAAACAACAAAACGTGGCGGAAATGTCGGGGAGTGTTGTAACAGAATCATTGTTTCACAACCATGTAATAATTAATTTTGTTTTATTGAATAAATGAACTCATTGTTTTAATACAATCAAATAAGTACAACTATTATCTTTCAAGTTTTAAAGTCGCTAAGGCACGAGTCCATCCTAAGTGTAGCATATATCATCAGTCATCACAAAGCAGCACCTGAAACATGTGTAAAAATAGGTACGTCAGCATAAAAATGCCTGTGAGATACATAGGTTTTATTGATTTAGGATTCATGACTTATAAGTTTAAAGAAAAGGTTTTAATAAAAGTAGTCATGCTCCTTGAAAAAGGTTTTCTTTTATAAATCATACCAAAATTTATAAGAAATCAGATGATACAAAATAATAATACATAGGTAATTAAATAATTAAAAAAATGAGTTTGTATAAAATGTATTGTTTGAAAAACAATATTTTGATAAAAAAATTTATAGTATATATAAAAATATACTTCGGTTTTAAGAAAGTTGAATAAGTAATATATTAAAATATATTTCAGTTCCAAAACCATTAACCCAAGTGTACTAAATAACGCCACGGTATGTAATGCGATGAAAACACTTATATATAAGAAGTACCAGCGGCGTATCTACCATGTTTTCATCACATTACACCCCTCCCGTTATCTAAACACTAACCAAAAACCAGTCATTAAGTAAATAGTATATTAACCATACTTTAGTTGGTAACATAAATAAGTTTTCAGTAGTATATCAAAAGTATACTTTGGATTTATAAATAACATATTAAAGTATGTTTTGGTTTGAAAATAACATATTAAAACTATGCTTTGCATTATGAAGATAACATATCAAACTATGTTTTAATGATTAACAAAATATATGTTGGTTTTTGTACAATATCCCATATGAGAGCATATCAAACTATACTTTTGGGAGTATAACTTAATATACAAAAATAATGTGATTTAAGAATTCATTCAGACCTAGTGCATCAAAATACACCTTTGAGACTATAGAAATACCAAAAAGGCAATCCCTGTTTGGATGGAGCAACAAATTGGTTTCAGACATTCCATGACAACAGGAATGGGGTGTCAAATCCTATAGCGCTATATCATACTACCAACCGGTCTGGTGAACAAAAATAAGTACTATACCAACAATTAATTTTATAATCTTTGAAAATCAGTGTTTAAACCATATATAGTCATTTAGTTTGTCAAAAGATAAGTACTAACATGTATAATCAATTATACTTTGAAATCATGAAAATAACAGATAGGTACACATGCTTCACCCCAAAACAGTTGAAAACAGTAAAAGAGAGGACTATGTACTCACTTGAGAGTGCTTAGAAGTCTTGAACAACTACCAAGCAAGCTAGAGGAGTCCCAGAATCAAACGGCACCTAGTATTGATAACTACATAAATAAACCGGACCTAAATCGGGAGATCGGATAGTATGAGATCTCGTGAACCAAATGAGCGTGGGATCTCATATGATATAGTCTAACAAGGCCTACATATAAAATGAAACCTATCCTAAGTGCTTTCGACCCATTATGATCCATTAAGGTAGCTTACGCTACTTTAACGCGTCACGAGCGCAATGCGCGTTCGGACCGCCTAACTAGTCCTATGACAAGTATTATATGCCTAAACATGTTTAATTATGTTGCATAATCAGTTAAATGACAAAAGTTTGGGTTACATATGCTTAAATACCAATTATGCATAAAAATGGTATTTTGGTAATTTTCCTAAGGCATATAAACTACCTATCATACAACTACTTAAACGAAATGACCATAAGGTATCACCTCGGAAGGTTATTCCCTATGCAACTATGGTCACTAAACATGTTTGGTCGGATCCTAATGATCGACCAAACGGGTCGTGTTCGAAAGTCTAAGCGGGTGTTTAGTCCGCTTGACTTACGACTCTACACAATCACTAAACTAAAAGTGACGAGTTAAACATGTCGAAACATGTTTAACAAAGTTAGAAAACAGGTTTGGTGTCAAAACAAACGGTTTTGATACCTATAAGTAGTTTGGTTACAAAATACGCAAGAATACGTATTTTGGCCGAAACTACGACTCGTCGCTACACCTAGATAACGTGGTAATCAGTAGGTATAGTCACTAGGGACTATAACCATCGTGATTACGCTCACGTTATGAAGTTCAAACGAACTTCGCGTTGTGTTTGACTTTCAGACTCGAAAAGCGATAAAAGAACGAAGGAATACTTACAAAAGGTCCCCGCAAGCTTTGATTTCCCATGTATTCTCAGGTATGAAGTGGCTAGCACTTCAACTTAGAGAAATCTCAGAAAATCAAGTGTGGGTTTTGCAAGTGAAGGGTGGGGGGTATTTATAGGATTTCTAGAACCGTGAGGATCGTTTCTTGAAACCCGAGCTTCGATCCAAGCCCTACACATCATACCCACTGATTTGTGAAACTATGGGCATCAAAACAAGCACATAGAATCAAAGAAACCAGGTGCTAAGGTGTGGAACAGCTGGATCAAGCTGGAAAACAAATTCTGGTCTCTGGCACCTGCTTACGGACCGTAAGAGGTAGTGCATACGGTCCGTAAGGCCCTTGCAGGTCAGCAAAGTTTGAAAAATGGCAGAACAGGCCCCTGCACCTCCAAACTTGGTTTTTGATGCTTTTTGGCACGTTTAAGCCCTGTTAACCCCATTTTAAGGCTCTAAAATGAAGTTAAAGTATAGGAAACTTGAAATGTGCTCAAAAATATCCCGGATGTCGGCTCGTTTGGTCGTACGGTTGCGTTGTTCGGTTAATTACGACGGGAGTCGTAACGGACGCAAAAACGATCCAAATTAAGCGACGAATGGATTTTTATCATGCCAATCACTAAAACATAATATTTTAATGATTACATAAATTTTTGGATGTCCGGATGTATTCAGAACGTAAGATATGAGCGAAAATGCACACTTGTGCACTTTTTGACGCTTTTAGTCCCTGAATGACCAAAAGTTTATTTTTGCGCACCAAACACCTCAAAGCCTATTTCTAAGCTATGTAAAGGATATTTAGGGCATATTTAACTTATGATCAACTTCCGGAAGGTTTGTTACTATACAAATCGGTATAGTTTCGCAGTTTGACACAATTAGTCCCTGCGATCGAACAAACTTGATTTCAACACACCAAACCCTCCAAAACTTGTTTCTAAGTTATGTGGAGGTTATTTAAGGTATGTTAAGCCTATTTCACTATTCCGGAGTATTTGTTTCGTTAAACTGGTTATATTTACGCATCAGTGCGCGTATAACCTTCCAGAAAGCGATTTAGAGCTTGAAATCGGACAAGAATTGATATGTGCAAACGATACACATATTTTTACAAATCCCAAGTATGAAATACAATATTTCATTAGTTTGGCATTTGTTTGATCGTTGAAGTGACACAGGTGTCACAGTCTCCCCTACTTTAGGAAATTTCGTCCCGAAATTTAATTCTAGAGGAAACTTTGTGAAAACAGCTGTGACGGTTTCGCTTTCAAATAAATCCATTGAACCCTTAAGTAAAACTCTGGGCCATGTTAGGATTCTTAGCGAAATTGTCAACCCTCAAGAAGTCCTTGTAGTAACAAAACTTGGGGTTTCGAACTACGGACGAAAGAACGTTTCTCATGAAGACTTATCATAGGAAACTTGTGTGTGCTTGAAATCAGAATTGGGGAGTGTAAGATAAAATGACATTGGTCGAGGTCCAAGACTTCTCCCGTATCATTACTCTTATCACTATAGGTCTTAACACATGACAAAACTTCCTGTGGTTTCTGTGCACTGAATTCCATAATTATGTAGGCCTCCATAATTACGTAATTCCTTGCACAGTCCGCATAGTTCATTTCATAATGCGTAGGGGAAAAATCAATTGAATAAACATGAAGCGATTTGACTAGACCACCAAAGGATCTTTTTAACTAGATCAACGAACGACCCTTTTAACTAGATCAACACATGATCTTCTTAACTAGACCGTCGTACGATCTCCATAAATAGACCACTTAAGGGATCTTTTCAATTATATCATCACATGTTATTCCTAACCAGATTTTCAAATCAATCTGTTTAACTAGACCACTCAAGGGGTTCAATTATAGAATAGTACTTTAAAACCCAAGGGACTTTAACTACAACGTAGAAGTCCATTAAGGAATTAAGATAATACCATTGGATATCCTACTATGAATCCCTCATATGAGATATGGAAGATTTTACAAGGATTTGGATGGATCACACAAAACATAAAACATATAAGAAAACACATAAGCACATAATCACATAATTAGTTAACTTGATCTTTAATTTGTTATCTTTAGACACGGATCATTAAAGCACACCAGGAATCCAATCCGTGGATTTCATTTGGCACTTTAATCATTTTTAAGAATCTTTCTATGGAGATAGAAGGATCTTCAACAGGAGTTTGGCTTTGTTTCTTAAAAGAAACGAGCGTTAAAGGTTCTTGGGGAGATCACAAGTGATCATAATGATGACAGAACCATACGAGTAGTTTGTCTTTGTGTTGACATCATAAGGTTGCATCAAACATTCATACAACCACATCAGTTTTGTAAAAATAAAAACATCAAATCTTTATTTATGTAACAACCGAATTGTCTTGAAATGTCAAAAGATAACAGCAAGAGGAAAATAACAAAACACTAATTGTTCACTGCTGCATTATTGTCTACGTTTGCCTCATTGATGTTAAACGCCCGTCCACGTGCTGGAGGTATGTTAACAAGTCTTGGGCAATTGTTTCTGTAGTGAGTAAGGTCACCACAGTTATAACATGACCCCGGTGGGAATCGTGCTTTAACAGCAACAGGGTTTGCAGCAGCTTGATTTGCATAACGGCAAACATTGATCAAATGTCCCAACCGCCCACAGTGGGTACATTTGTGACACTGCTCTTGCTCTAGATGATGACGGTTGCATTTATTGCACAAAGGTGCGGTACCAACATAATTTTGCCTTTTGCGAGGTTGTGCTGGCTGGTTTGGTGCAACCTGTTTCTCTTGAGCAGTGATGGCGCAGTTTTGAGAAGCCTTACGCTTCTTCTTCTTGGATCCTTCAACCTGCTTTTCCTTTGGCTCAGCTGGAGCAGTCTTGTCAGATGGACTTGGGTCGCCTTTTCGAAAAAGCTTTTTCTTCCTGATGTGGGATTCAGTTAGGGTGGCAGACAATTCAATGGCTTGTCTAACAGTTGAAGGGTTGCTGCCAGTAACAATATCCTGAACTAGGTCAGGAAGACCATTAATGTATTTCTCAATCGCCTTATCCACAGGTGTAACCATAGCAGGACATAGCAGGCTCAATTCCTCATAGCGGTCAGTATAGGCGCGATGCTCACCGCTGTCTTGCTTCAGATCATCAAATTCCCTTTCTAAAGCCCTTAATTCATGACGAGGACAAAACTCCCTCATCATAAGAGCCCTAAGCTCAGCCCAAGTTTGTGCTAATGCGACCTCAGCACCACGGTCCCTCATAATTCCGTTCCACCATGTGAGAGCCCTCTTCTGAAATACACTGGATGCAAACTCGACTTTCCGATTGTCTGGACATTGAACATGACGAAATGTACTTTTGATGCTTTCGAACCACTGTAGGAGCCCAGTTGCTCCTTCAGAACCGCTAAACTTGAGGGGGTTAGCTGAATTGAAACTTTTGAAATTGCAGGGAGCATTCTGGTTGTTATTGGCTTGGTTCACTTGAGCTATAATGTTTGGGAGTGCGGCAGCCATGTGCTGTGCCAGAATATCTGCCATTTCGGCATTTGAGAGCGGATTTTCGCGTCGAGGAGGCATTCTAAAAGGGGAAACAGGAAGGAAAACAAGTGAAAGGATTAGACAAAAAGAATGAGATGAGACAAAATTGATGAAAGCAAAGATGGTGGTCATTTGTTTGTTACTACAAAGCAACAAACAACACATGGTGATTAATCAAAGTAAATGGGTCAAAAATAACGTATCGCGAAGACATGCTCGCCTATAAGTGGACACTCACCGCAAGAGTTCCCAGGTAAGAGTGACTGGTCCGATACTGCGGATTTGTACGAACACTCTAGCCTTAGACAGAAAACTCAGGGTACAGGAACCCACCCTTCCAGTTTGCACGTGTTCACATTATTTAGACCCAACTTTGACGGGATTTTGAAAACTTAAAGGGTTCAAAACCATATAATAAATCATCCTAGAACAGATGATTAGTTTTCAAAGCGGGATAGAAATTTGCGCTCTTATTGTGGTTGTCACCTAAGGATAAGTGACGGTATTGTTTTAAGACTAAACACGAGATAACTCGCGTTAGGGTCCTAGGAAGGTTATAGTCTAGGTCAAAGCATCACTAATAACCTAATTCCCTATAACCATTGGCTCTGATACCAACTTTTCTGTCACACCCCGACCACGTAAAACAACAAAACGTGGTGGAAATGTCAGGGAGTGTTGTAACAGAATCATTGTTTCATAACCATGGAATAATTAATTTTGTTTTATTGAATAAATGAACTCATTGTTTTAATACAATCAAATAAGTACAACTATTATCTTTCAAGTTTTAAAGTCGCTAAGGCACGAGTCCATCCAAAGTGTAGCATATATCATCAGTCATCACAAAGCAGCACCTGAAACATGCGTAAAAATAGGTACGTCAGCATAAAAATGCCTGTGAGATACATAGGTTTTATTGATTTAGGATTCATGACTTATAAGTTTAAAGAAAAGGTTTTAATAAAAGTAGTCATGATCCTTGAAAAAGGTTTTCTTTTATAAATCATACCAAAATTTATAAGAAATCAGATGATACAAAATAATAATACATAGGTAATTAAATAATTAAAAAAATGAGTTTGTATAAAATGTATTGTTTGAAAAACAATATTTTGATAAAAAAATTTATAGTATATATAAAAATATACTTCGGTTTTAAGAAAGTTGAATAAGTAATATATTAAAATATATTTCAGTTCCAAAACCATTAACCCAAGTGTACTAAATAACGCCACAATATGTAATGCGATGAAAACACTTATATATAAGAAGTACCAGCGGCGTATCTACCATGTTTTCATCACATTACACCCGTCCCGTTATCTAAACACTAACCAAAAACCAGTCATTAAGTAAATAGTATATTAACCATACTTTAGTTGGTAACATAAATAAGTTTTCAGTAGTATATCAAAAGTATACTTTGGATTTATAAATAACATATTAAAGTATGTTTTGGTTTGAAAATAACATATTAAAACTATGCTTTGCATTATGAAGATAACATATCAAACTATGTTTTAATGATTAACAAAATATATGTTGGTTTTTGTACAATATCCCATATGAGAGCATATCAAACTATACTTTTGGGAGTATAACTTAATATACAAAAATAATGTGATTTAAGAATTCATTCAGACCTAGTGCATCAAAATACACCTTTGAGACTATAGAAATACCACAAAGGCAATCCCTATTTGGATGGAGCAACAAATTGGTTTCAGACATTCCATGACAACAGGAATGGGGTGTCAAATCCTATAGCGCTATATCATACTACCAACCGGTCTGGTGAACAAAAATAAGTACTATTCCAACAATTAATTTTATAATCTTTGAAAATAAGTGTTTAAACCATAGATAGTCATTTGGTTTGTCAAAAGATAAGTACTAACATGTATAATCAATTATACTTTGAAATCATGAAAATAACAGATAGGTACACATGCTTCACCCCAAAACAGTTGAAAACAGTAAAAGAGGGGACTGTGTACTCACTTGAGAGTGCTTAGAAGTCTTGAACAACTACCAAGCAAGCTAGAGGTGTCCCGGAATCAAACGGCACCTAGTATTGATAACTACATAAATAAACCGGACCTAAATCGGGAGATCGGATAGTATGAGGTCTCGTGAACCAAATGAGCGTGGGATCTCATATGATATAGTCTAACAAGGCCTACATACTAAAATGAAACATATCCTAAGTGCTTTCGACCCATTATGATCCATTAAGGTAGCTTACGCTACTTTAACGCGTCGCGCGCGCAATGCGCGTTCGGACTGCCTAACTAGTCCTATGACAAGTATTATATGCCTAAACATGTTTAATTATGTTGCATAATCAGTTAAGTGACAAAAGTTTGGGTTACATATGCTTAAATACCAATTATGCATAAAAAGGGTATTTTGGTAATTTTCCTAAGGCATATAAACTACCTATCATACAACTACTTAAACGAAATGACCATAAGGTATCACCTCGGAAGGTTATTCCCTATGCAACTATGGTCACTAAACATGTTTGGTCGGATCCTAATGATCGACCAAACGGGTCGTGTTCGAAAGTCTAAGCGGGTGTTTAGTCCGCTTGACTTACGACTCTACACAATCACTAAACTAAAAGTGACGAGTTAAACATGTCGAAACATGTTTAACAAAGTTAGAAAACAGGTTTGGTGTCAAAACAAACGGTTTTGATACCTATAAGTAGCTTGGTTACAAAATACGCAAGAATACGTATTTTGGCCGAAACTACGACTCGTCACTACACCTAGATAACGTGGTAATCAGTAGGTATAGTCACTAGGGACTATAACCATCGTGATTACGCTCACGTTATGAAGTTCAAATGAACTTCGCGTTGACCATAAACTGGTCAATGCAGAAAGTCAAACACAGTTTGACTTTCAGACTCGAAAAGCGATAAAAGAACGAAGGAATACTTACAAAAGCTCCCCGCAAGCTTTGATTTCCCAAGTATTCTCAGGTATGAAGTGGCTAGCACTTCAACTTAGAGAAATCTCAGAAAATCAAGTGTGGGTTTTGCAAGTGAAGGGTGGGGGGTATTTATAGGATTTCTAGAACCGTTAGGATCGTTTCTTGAAACCCGAGCTTCGATCCAAGCCCTACACATCATACCCACTGATTTGTGAAACCATGGGCATCCAAAACAAGCATTTAGAATCAAAGAAACAAGGTGCTAAGGTGTGGAACAGCTGGATCAAGCTGGAAAACAAATTCTGGTCTCTAGCACCTGCTTACGGACCGTAAGAGGTAGTGCATACGGTCCGTAAGGCCCTTGCAGGTCAGCAAAGTTTGAAAAATGGCAGAACAGGCCCCTGCACCTCCAAACTTGGTTTTTGATGCTTTTTGGCACGTTTAAGCCCTGTTAACCCCATTTTAAGGCTCTAAAATGAAGTTAAAGTATAGGGAACTTGAAATGTGCTCAAAAATATCCCGGATGTCGGCTCGTTTGGTCGTACGGTTGCGTTGTTCGGTTAGTTACGACGGGAGTCCTAACGGACGCAAAAACGATCCAAATTAAGCGACGAATGGATTTTTATCATGCCAATCACTAAAACATAATATTTTAATGATTACATAAATTTTTGGATGTCCGGATGTTTTCAGAACGTAAGATATGAGCGAAAATGCAAACTTGTGCACTTTTTGACGCTTTTAGTCTCTGAATGACCAAAAGTTTATTTTTGCGCACCAAACACCTCAAAGCCTATTTCTAAGCTATGTAAAGGATATTTAGGGCATATTTAACTTATGATCAACTTCCGGAAGGTTTGTTACTATACAAATCGGTATAGTTTCGCAGTTTGACACAATTAGTCCCTGCGATCGAACAAACTTGATTTCAACACACCAAACCCTCCAAAACTTGTTTCTAAGTTATGTGGAGGTTATTTAAGGTATGTTAAGCCTATTTCACTATTCCGGAGTGTTTGTTGCGTTAAACTGGTTATATTTACGCATCAGTGCGCGTATAACCTTCCAGAAAGTGATTTAGAGCTTGAAATCGGACAAGAATTGATATGTGCAAACGATACACATATTTTTACAAATCCCAAGTATGAAATACAATATTTCATTGGTTTGGAATTTGTTTGATGGTTGAAGTGACACAGGTGTCACATGCGGCATAGGAGTTTTTGGGATGTTCCACTACGTAATAATACAACATGGAGCTGGAGGAAACTGTTGAGTATACGGCCGATTATACAACAACATATATGGACCAAGATTGGCGATGGGGCTAGGACCTCAGCATGGTTTGACAGATAGGATGATATTTGCCCGCTAAAATCGTTTATTACACCGCGGTTAATTGCTAATGCTGGATTTTCTCTAACTTCTAAGGTAGCGGAGGTTTGGGACCAAGGGGTGTGGAGGTGGTCGACTAATTGGCTCCAGAGATTCCCGGTGCTCCATAGTATGCAAAACATTGTGTTAATCTCGGCTACAAATGATCGATTGATTTGGAAAACTCGGTTAGGGCAATCGGCTGAGTACTGTGCTTCTATTGTGTGGGATGATATTCGGACTCATCATAGTGAGGTTCCATGGGTTAACATAGTGTGGTTCAAGCAGTCTATTCCCCGGCACTCGTTTTTCATGTGGCTCCTTGTTAACAAGAAACTTAAAACGCAGGATGTCATGAGTAGATGGTGCTCAACGGGTAATGCAAATTTTAATTTATTGTGTTGCTCGCTTTGTGTGTTAGGTCCGGACTCATATGACCACTTGTTCTTTGAGTGTGGATATGCTTCTCGAGTCTGGAATGGTGTTAAATCTAGAGCGGGGATGGGACATATCCAAGATACATGGGATGCAATCTTTGGGTATTTGTTTCAGGTTGCGTCATCGACGAAGGCACAAGATATCATTGCTAAACTAATTGTGGGGGCTACAGCTTATTTTGTGTGGCAAGAAAGAAATCTAAGACTCTTTTCGAATAGAAAGAGAACCTCGGAGCAACTTATAGAGGTGGTTTTGTCTACTATTCGGCTAAAGCTTCATACTATGCGTTTTAAAAAGACGAGTCAGATTGAAGGGATGTTGCGAGACTGGAGTTTACCGCGTGGTCTTATAATTGCCGATGATGACTACGGTTAATGTTTATTAGTTTCTGATTGTTCTTGTATGTCTAGTGACATTGGTTTTCTTGTTTGCTTGTTGGTTGTATTTGTGAACTCCCGTATGGCATGTCATGCGTGAGAATTGTGGGACATCCTGTCCCACACTTGGTTTTATTGGTTGTTTGAAATAAATTGGGGTAACCCTTTACCCAAAAAAGAAAAACCTGCATTTGAGATGGTTCTGGGAGTCAAAAAATTACCAAGCGGACCCAAATGGCTCCACAAATCAAACCAAGCTGACGTGTTGCTACCATCACCCAAGTTAGACCAGATAAAATCTCTAATAAACGGCCTAAGCTGTAATAACGTCCGCCAACTACAACAACTAGTCGCCACCGGCTTGCAAATCCAGAAACTATTCCCTTTGAGTCTATACGAATGAACCCATGCCACCCAAAGAGAGTCACGTCTAACCAGAATACTCCAAATATGAGAAGTCATTAGCGCTTTGTTGACATCCCCAATCCTGCGGATACCTAAACCACCCTCATATTTTGGAACACAGATTGATTTCCAAGAAGCTTTAGCCTTCCCCTTATGAAACAACCCATCCGACGACCAAAGAAAGTTACGCAATTTAGCTTCCAATTCAAGAATGATCCGATTTGGAAGGATAAATACAGAAGACCAGTAAATATGCATTGACGAAAGAACCGAATTAACAAACTGTAACCTGCCCGCAAAGGAAAGAAGCTTATTCCTCCAGTTGGAAATCCGTTGATCCATCCTTTCAACAAGAACACTACAATCTTTATACAGAAGGCCAGAAGGTATAAGAGGAACTCCCAGGTATTTCAGCGGCAAAGACCCTTCAACAAAAGGCATAATACTCAAAATATGATTTTTAACATGAGAGGGCACATTGCAAAAAAAAACCCCGTGCTCTTTTGAATACTAGGAACTAACCCAGACATATTTGTAAAGTTTGAAAGAGACGTCATAATACATTGTATCGAATTAATGTCTCCTCTAGCAAACAAGAACAAATCATCCTAGTTCTCTCTCTCTAATGGAGAAAACGGCGACCTACCTTTGTTTCACCTAAATCTCGTGATTTCTTGCTGATTATGAGAATTGGTTTCATTACAATTCACTATAATCTTCATTGGTCCGTTTTTTAGTCATTAGGGTTACGTTTTTCTTCTTTTGATTTCGTTGCACTTGGATTCCGTGGTGTTTTGGATTCATTATATTCTGGTTTGGGTTTTCAAAGAGAGAGTGACGATCAGAGGGTGTATTCAACAATCTGTATTGACGGCTGCTAGGGTTTCTACAAGACGGCAAGAGGATTGTTAGCTGATTGCTTGGAAGCCGCCAATCTGATTTAGGGTTTGTCGACCAGATTCTGAATTAGGGTTGACGGCATTCGTTTGATTAGGGGGTGACGGCTGAAACATATTAGTTTAGGGTTTTGCGGCGCTGATTTTCCTATTCGACAATCCTGTTTCAACGGTAATTCAGGTTAGGGCTGGTATTTTGTTCGTTTTTTTCAGCTTGACGGCGGCTAGGGTTCTGATTCGGTTTTTGTCACCGCTGCCTTTTGCTGAATTTCTGTTGACGGCGATTAGGGTTTGTCAATATTGTAATGGATGATCTTAATTGTTCTGGTGGAAACCAACAAGATATTCGTGGGAAGCCGCGATTATCGTTTGAAGAATTTGCTGCACGGTTTCTTGATGTTGATGGGAACACTTTGCTGCCAAAGCATGGTGTAATGAGTGGAACACAAAGTGACCCTAAGTCTTCAAATATCATTGATGATCTTACCAAGGCCACAGCTCCGGTTCGTTTGGAAAAACGGGATGTTGATAAGTCTGACAATTTTTGGGACTACCCTACCAAGTACACGCCAAAATCAGATCTCTTTGGTAAAGCACGAACTTCGGGGCCTGCAGATCCTGTGTCCTTCGCTCACATTGTAAAGAACACAAAGGAGAAGGTGAAAGTGAACTTCCGGGTGATGGAATCTGCCGAGAAAGTTGATGGGGCTGATGTTGTTATTCCATTGTCGTCGGTTCAACAAGTTACTGATAGGTATGCTAACACTTTGTTTGGGTATTTTCTGGGTAAACGGTTGGCATTTCCTGTGGTCGATTACTTTGCTAAAAATAACTGGGCTAAATATGGTCTTTCCCGGCTCATGATGAATGCAAACGGGTTATTTTTCTTTAAGTTTACTACTAAGGAAGGGATGAATCAAATGCTAGAGGATGGGCCTTGGCTAATCAGAAGTGTTCCCATAATTTTGAAGGAGTGGTCGCCCTCTATCAAGATGGAAAAAGAGGACATTACAGCGGTTCCAGTTTGGGTCAAGATGCATGATGTGCCGTTATCGGCATTTACCGAGGATGGGCTTAGTTTAATTGCCTCTATGATTGGGATACCTAAGATGTTGGATACGTATACTGCCTCGATGTGTGCGGAATCTTGGGGAAGGAGCAGCTATGCTAGAGCGCTTATTGAAGTGCTAGCGGGAGCTGAGTTAAAAAAGAGTGTTACTGTTGCTATCCCATCTATGGATGGTAGTGGGTTTTCTAAGGTGGAGGTCAAGATTGAATATGATTGGGAGCCTCTAAGGTGCTCCTCGTGCTGTGTGTTTGGTCATGATGACAGCTCGTGCCCAAAGAACCCTCAGGTAACTTCTAGTGGGGATACTAAAAAGAATAATGATGAGTTTCAGGTTGTAGAGGTCAAGAAGAAGAAAGTGAACAACCAAGGCATCCATATGAAAAATCAGAAGCCTAAATTAGTTTACAGGCCAGTTGTTAACCCTAAGCCAAAATCGTCCTCTAAGAGTTTGATGCAGAATCAGGTTTCAACGTCTAACCCGTTTGACATTCTAAAGGATGATACTGGTAATCAGGGTGATACCACTGTCGGTCGAGTGGAGAAGAAACCGTCAAGTGACAGGCAGGAATCGGATGAGGAGGAGGTTGAAGAAGTCTACAATGAAACTAGTGCTTTTATGACATCGGGTACTCATCCTTATTCTTCGAAAGCAGGGGCAAGCACCTCTTCTACCAAGTTATCTAATGGATAGGCTGTCCGCTTTTCGTTTGAAGGGGCTGTGGTTTTGTGGCTTCTTTATTTTTGATGATGGTGGTTGAGGATATGTTTTGTGGTTTGCATTGTTTTGTCTACTAAATGTCTTGTCATGATGTATAGTAGACTAGGTCATGGGGTGTTATAGGTTTTTTGGTTTTGTTTTGTTTTACATATATGGGGGCATGTCCTGTATATGAACTAGTGTGGAACACATCCTCACTACTTGTACTTAATTGCGGTTGCATTTTAATAGAATCACCGGGGTAACCCTTTACCCAAAAAAAAAAAAACAAGAACAAATCATCAGCAAAACAAAGATTGATAATACGCTGCTTCTCACATTTATTGTGAAATTTAAAAGACTTATCAATTCGGGCAGCCCGCTGAAGAATGCAAGTCAAAATTTCCATAACCCGCGTAAAAAGATAAGGAGAAAGAGGATCACCCTGTCGAAGACCACGCTTGCCCTTGAAGTAGCCATGCACATTTCCATTAACACACAAAGAATAAGATGTTGTTGTGACACACATCATGATCCATTCAACCATCTTAGCATTGAAACCGAACCCAATCAAAACATTTTTCAAGAAACACCAATCAACCGTATCATAAGCTTTCTGAATATCCACCTTAAAAGCACAATGAGGGGGGCCCGTATTTCTATGATAGTTGTGCAGTAACTCTTGGGTGAGAAGTATGTTGTCTGAGATTTTCCTGCCAGGAACAAAAGCTGATTGGTTTATACTAACAACTTGATTAAGAACATCCTTTATTCGATCCACAATAATCTTGCTCACACATTTGAATAAGACGTTGCAACAAGCAATTGGGCGATAATCAGTGACCAAAACAGTTGAAGAATTCTTCGGAATAAGAGCAAGTAGAGTATGATTAATCTGACCAAGCAATCTATCTGTGTTGAAAAAAATCAATAATAGCCAATGAAACATCACTCCCTACAATCGGCCAGCCAGCTTTAAAAAACGCAGCAGAGCAGCCATCTGGACCTGGGGCCTTGTCATTACCTAAACATGGCTTTCTTTACTTCCTCCACTATAACCGAACGAGTCATGTGAGAAGCATCAGCCGGGTTCACATGTTTAGTAAATAGATCAGGAGTTGGATACATAGATAAATTATCTTGGCATCCCAAAAAAACCTCATAGTGTTTAACAAAAGCATCTTGAACGGCCTCACCTTCGTACTCCACCCCAGTCATGTGAGAAGCATCATCCGTGTCCCGAAAGGTAATGAAGAATAAGCATCTTTAATAGTGACTCCATTTTGGATGGCTTGTGTCACACCCCGATTTCCACACGTTTCACCGGTGGGCCCGGTGGGGGATTACCGTGACGTAGTTGGTAACAATACAGTCAAACAACACAATATTTAAATGCACAGCGGAAGCAAAAGATAGATATATTTCAACTGAATATAATTGTAATATCGTGTATCACAAGTAGCTGAAATAATCCACAGGGGATCAAAATAAAATAGGAATAATGTTCAACAGTTTGACGTCCAAGCTTGCGAGACTTATTGTGGACGCTAGGAGAAAGCCAGCCTAGTTCGTTTAGTACCTGCAGTTAACCTTTTTGGAAAAATACGTCAGTTTACACTGGTAAATACATTCAACCGACACTTTTGTAAAAGGTTTGATAAAATTGATTTGAATGCACGTGGCACAAACTTTTATAACTTGGGATAATTATTTTAATATAATACTTGTAAACGAATTACATGTTTCTTTGCGTTCAGTAGCCCGTTCCGTAGACCGGGTTAAAGACTAATAGACATTTTTCATATGCAACTGTCAGGTGTAATACCCACAAGGTTAATCCTTAAGTGAGTTACCATTTTTCATATGCAACTTTCAGGTGTACGCCTACACCCCGTGCTTAGGTCGTGGCCATCTCGTAAGATGATGCCAGGGATATCCGGGACATGGTCATTAACCTCCCAAAGGCTTTAAGCAAACAAATCAAATTTCTAACGGGTCATATTGATAATACTTAACCATTAATCGATTAAGGTCAATTGCCCGACCAAGCAGTATTTTATATACCGTACCCCAAGCCCGTATAGGGAAATAAGTTAAAAGTATTTACCTTTGCAAGTATAATTCACAAACAGCTAATGCAAGTAGCTTTTACCGGGTCTCCTATTCTGGAACGAAGGTTTATAATAACCTATTAGAATCCTAACGGGTCTTTGATTAAGCTTTAACTTAGACCGTTTAGTTTTAACGAAAGGTACGGTTCGAACGCACGATTAAGCGAAGACCGGAATAAAATGTGATTTAGACCTGACAAGTTTGAAGACTTGTTTAATATGGGTAATCCAATCACATTCTGGATTTTGAGATAAAAACGACAAGGTTTGACCCGTTTCGGCTAATTTATGTAAACTAGTTACATAAACCGAACCGAACGCGTAAATGGCGTAACGGGTAACCGTAAGAGTCCTACACAGGTTTCCTAAGTTAATATGCTCTAAAGAGGTTGTGCTATCAGTAGGACACCTTCCATTATGCCCATAACGAGTTTAATCCCAATATACGCCCCGAAGGGGTATTTTGGTCGCTTTAAAGATTATAAAAGAGATTTCCGGGTTATACAGGAAATCTGAGTTTTCTGAACAGGTTATAAAGTTCAAAATACTTTATTTATTATATGAAATCAGTAGCAATTGGATTCGGGTTAAAATACCATGTAGAAGTCATTTTAGGTCCGAAAAGGGCATATTCGGTATTTACCGAATCAACGCCATAACCGTAGGTTATGAGCAGGTTAAAAATAATTAAAAATCTTTAAAAATCCCAAAATATTATTTTACATCAGTGTGTAAAAGTTTTGGTGTCGAAATTCGGGTTTAGATAGGCTTTATGCTAATTGCGCCGTTTAATTACTAAAGTTTTTCTTAATTGCGCTATTTAGCATAACTCCTATTCTAGACCTCGGATTGACATGAAATTTTAGGGACATGTTTAGAAATCAGTAACTAAGGTTACTGTCCTTTCATATATCCAAAATTCTCGTTTTAAGGTCAAAAGGGCATTATGGTCAACTTTAAGCATATGACGGAAAATGTGCAAACGACTCGGACAAACAACGAACCAGCCACAGAGGGTTATACCATCATGTAACCTGGTCCTAAGAGAGTCCTAAGGCATATCTAAAACATACCAAAACGGGTCAGAACTGAAGTCAAAGCAAAAGTCAAGGTTTTGCGACTTTCGGTCCCGAACCGGGTCAAAGCAGTAAATGGTCGGATCAAACAAGCTTAGACCAGTTATAATACTTATTATCAAGTTATATGAGTGATGAAACAGGTTACATGCCATCTACATTGTTAATTATGCATTAAATCGAAAATTAGCATTTTGTTGACTTTTTCTAAGCAACTTTGACCCGACATTTGGACTAGTTAGAGTGGGAATCAGAGGGTGCCCTTTTAAGGGTTTAATGCCCACATAATTACCAACATATAACTACCTTTGATTCGACTAATCACTGGACCATTTGTGATTAATCGTTAAGTCAATCGTTAATTACGACGGATTGACTTTTAAGCTAAAACTAAGCAAAAACTAAACTAAGAAAGGTTAAGCACACTTACAGAAGTCTAGTACACGACCAAAGATGCTAAGAGAGGATTCTTGAGCTCCAGAAGTGATCAAGAATGCTGAATGAAGGTGTGGTTACAATGGTTGAACATGAGGGCCTTTTATAGTGATCTTGGATGCTTAGGATCATTACAACTATGTCTACAATGGATCCCAGATCATCAACAAGTGTCCCTGAGTCCTAGGGGTCGTTTAGGGGGCGCCCATGCTGATAATAATGGCTGAGAGTCGGTTAAAACAGCAAACAGTGCTTCTGTCCACGTTTTCTGCATCTGGGCACTTTGACGCGGCCCGCGTAAAGTCCTTCTAACCTTTACGCGGCCCGCCTGAATCCTTCTGACAGACACAAATCATTCTACTGCTGGCGCGGCCCGCGTAAACCCTTGCTAACTCTTACGCGGCCCGCCTGAGACCTGCTGTAAGATTTTTCAAATCTTTTTACATTATTCCAGTTGGCTCTTGGATTTACGGAGGGGTAACTTTGCATTTTGGGGCCTTTCTTATTTACGTATAAGGGCCTCGCGACTTTTACCCAACTTATTAGCCCTCGGTTAGTTTATTACTACCCGAAAAGTCATAACTTTCAATGTTGACGCTTTTAACACCTCGCGTACGAATTCGATCATAACTTTCTCATTTTATAACGGAACTTGATGAAATTTATATCGTGCATTCTAGTGAGCATATTTTACTGTTACAAAGCCTCGAGTTTGTTAAAGGGTCACTCAGAGGTACAACTTAAACATGTTGACACATTTAACCCCTGTAGCTTGTAATCTCTCACTTTCTTCCACATTTCGTTCCGTATGATCCATGATTCAATCGTTTGAAGGTACGAGCATCATGTAGGGTTACTGTAAAGCATATTTATCCCTTGTTGACATTCTGAACCCTTGAATTCACATACTTTCAATGTTTGTCAACTTCAGTCCCTCTATAGTATTTATTACCACGTGCAAACTTATGACACGTGTCAATACATTATAGGACGCAAAAATTCGAGGTGTTACAGCTTGACTGCAATATCTAAACCTGTGAATGGGAATCCAAATGTCTCGAACAGTGGAAGTCAACATCAGGTTAACATGGTGGCCCAAGATCAGGATGCAAAGGATTTCTCTTATGCGGATAAGGTAATGAAGAATAAGGTGTCGTCAAGACCTGTTAACTTCAGACAAATGGATCCTTTGGAGACGTGCCAGGACGCTGATGTCATAATCCCCAGGGAGGTGGTCAGAAAAGTTCAGGAAAGATTTGAGAATGTTTTATACGGTTACTTCTTAGGTAATTGACTCCCGTACCCTATGGTTGAATACTTTGCTAAGAACGTGTGGTCTAGATTTGGTTTCTCTAAGCTAATGATGAATCCTAGCGGTTTCTTCTTTTTCAAGTTTGATTCTAAAGACGGGATGATAAAAGTGCTTGAGGGGGGTCCATGGTTAATTCGAAAGGTTCCCTATTTTTAAACATCTGGTCCCCTTCGGTGAGTCTAAAAAAAGATGGTATAAAAACGATTCCTATGTGGGTTAAGCTTCATAACGTTCCCATTGCAGCTTATACTAATGATGGATTGAGTTTATTGGCATCCAAAATTGGTGTTCCGAAGAGGTTAGATAGCTATACAGCTGATATGTGTGCCGAGAACTGGGGCCGAAGTAGTTTTGCTAGAGCCATGATCGAGGTAAATGCGGATAAAGAGCTCAAAGATCACATTATCATTGCTATTCCGAAGCTGGATGAAGAGGGTCATGTTATGGAAAAAATTATTGTGGAATATGAATGGCGGCCCCAACGTTGTTCTTTGTGTTGTATCTTTGGACATGATGATCATAGTTGTGCCAAAAATACAAAAGGTAAGTCAAAGCAGGTGACAATAGATGAAGAGGGCTTTATTACGGATCAGAGAAAAGTTGCAAAACTTGGTGTGGGACCAAAGAAACAAAAACCTAAGTTTGTCTACAAACCAAAATATAACAAGAAGGACCCTAGTACTTCAGGTACAAAGTCTGTTTCCAGCACCATTAACAGGGCTAGTAATCTTCAAACAAAGAATGCTTTTGAGGCTTTAGCTAGTGTGGATGGAGAGGAGATGGAAACCCGGGGTAACCCTTTACCCAAAAAAATAGCTACAAAGGCGACGGAGAAAGTGTCGCGGTTTACTGAAGAAGTTTTGGAAGTTATTCCAAAAGAAATGTCTCGGTTTATGAGTGGTGTCAATAGTAAAGATAATTCTGAGGGGGCAAGCACTCCTGGTTCCAATGGTCTTAATGGGTAGCATCATGTCTTGGAACATTAGGGGTTTGAACCGGCCTCTAAAACAAAATGAGGTTCGCACTCTTGTAGCAGAAAATAAGTTAAATATGTGTGCTATTCTTGAGTCCCATGTGGATGTTTCGAAGCTTGCTAAAATTTGTAACAATATTTTCCGAAAATGGAGTTGGACATCGAATGGAGGTCTTTGTAGTAAAGGTACTAGAATCATTTTGGGATGGAACGCGGATATGGTTGATATTATGGTGTTATCTCAATCTGATCAGGTGATAGATGTTCAGTTCCAATCTAAAGTTGACAAAAAACTTATGTTCTGTTCTTTTGTTTATGCGAAAAATACATACCAAGAGAGGAGATCTCTTTGGGAGAATTTATGTAGACACAAGAGCTTCTGCCATGACAAGCCTTGGTTAGTTATGGGCGACTTTAATGATACTCTAGATATTGAAGATTCGTTGTTTGGGCTGTCCAACTTTACGATTGGTATGAAGGAGTTTAATGAATGCATTCGCTATACGGAGTTGTTTGATATCAAAGGTCATGGTATGCATTATATTTGGACACAGAAACCAAAAAAAGGAGTCGGTTTACTTAAGAAGATTGATCAGGTTATGGGCAATGTGAAATTATTAGAGTTGTTTCCAGATGCGTTTGTCATGTATCAACCTTATCGAATGTCCGATCATTCTCCTTGTGTCATTAAATTGGATGATTCGACTGCTAATCGGCCTAGGCCATTTAAGTTTTCTAACTTATGGGGTGTCATAGGTTTATTTGTTTTTGTTTGTTTTACATATATGGGGCATGTCCCGTATATGAACTAGTGTGGAACACATCCTCACTACTTGTACTTATTTGCGGTTGTTTTTTAATAGAATCAGTGGGGTAACCCTTTACCCAAAAAAAGTTTGCTAACTTTATCACATCCAAGCCAGATTTCAGGAAATGTGTTGAGCAGGAAATGTTCTCTGTAACAAAAAAACTTAGAAACTTAAAGCCTCATTTGCGGAGAATTCTGTTCCAACAGGGTAACATTCATGCTAAGGTTTTAGATCTTCGAAAGAAACTGGATGATGTCCAAAGTTTAGTTGATAAGAACCCGATGGATGAGGAGTTACGGCAAAAAGAGGTGCAATGCCTCCAAGAGTTTCAAGGTGCAGTCTATGACGAGGAGAGTTTTCTTAAACAAAAATCCAAGGTGGAATGGTTATGTGCAGGGGATTCTAACACTATTTTTTTCATAACTCCTTAAAATGTAGAAATGCAAGGGGTAAGATCCATTCTATTACGGATATTCATGGTACTCGTTTTGAAGGTGACCAGGTTGCAGCAGCGTTAGTTACTCACTACTCGAATTTTCTGGGCAAGGAGGATATCATTGGGACGACAAACATGGAAAACCTGTTTGTTAATGTTTTAAGTGCTCCTATTGCGGAGAATATGGTGAGGCAGGTGACTCGGGAAGAGATCAAACAAGCTATGTTTAGCATTGTAGAAAATAAGGCGCCAGGCCCGGACGGGTACACATCTGCTTTCTTCAAGCACGCTTGGGATATTGTTGGTGATGAGGTGACAAATGCTATTCTCGATTTCTTTGAAAATGGTAAACTCTTGAAACAATTAAATCACATAATCTTGGCGTTGGTCCTGAAAAAGGATACTCCAGATTCGGTCTTAGACTATCGTACGATTTCATGCTGCAATGCTTTATATAAATGTATTAGCAAGATTGTTACGGATAGGATAAAGGGAAGTTTAGGGTCGTTGGTGAGCATAAACCAATCTGCGTTTGTGCCAGGGAGAAAAAATTCTGATAATATTCTTCTCACCCAGGAGCTGATGCACAATTACCATCTGAATAGAGGCCCACCTAGATGTGCGTTTAAAATTGACATCCAAAAGGCTTACGATACAATCAGTTGGTCTTTTCTGGAACAGGTTCTTATCCGGTTTGGGTTTCATCATAAAATGGTGGCTTGGATTATGACTTGTGTCACTACGGTCTCCTTTTCCTTGAGTATTAACGGTGAGCTGCATGGGTATTTCAAAGGTAAACGAGGTTTGATACAAGGGGACCCCTTGTCTCCGTATCTCTTCACTCTTATTATGGAGGTCCTTTCCTTATTGCTTCAGCATGCTGCTCCAACCAGCTCATCATTTAAATTCCATGCCCATTGTGTGAAGCAAAAAATAATAAATGTCTCTTTTGCCGATGATTTGTTTATCTTTGTGCATGGAGATATTGGTTCAGTGAAAAAAGTGAAGGACGCGCTTGAGACCTTTACTAGTATTTCTGGTCTGGTTCCCAGTCCTCCGAAGAGCACAGTCTTTTTCAGCAATGTTCCGCAAATAGTTAAACAGGAAATTCTTAGAATGACGCCTTTCCAAGAAGGTGTGCTTCCGGTTCGGTATCTTGGGGTTCCCTTAATCTCCTCGAAGCTGAATTTTAAAGATTGTAAACTTCTTGTGGATCGCATGGAGAAGAAAGTTGATAGTTGGATGACTAAGTCATTATCGTTCGCGGGTCGGCTGCAATTAATCAGTTCTGTTCTCCCGTCTATGCACATATACTGGGCATCAGTATTTATTTTACCGATTTCGATCATAAAGGAGCAAGAGAAAAGAATGCGGCGTTTCTTGTGGAATGCTAGTAGTCAAGGTAAAGCCCGCGCTAAAGTGTCGTGGAAAGATGTATGTTTGCCTAAACATGAGGGGGGTTTGGGATTAAGGAGCATTTCGGAGATGAATAAAGCTCTTATATCCAACCATGTATGGAGTATTATCAATAATAGGCACTCGTTATGGGTTCAATGGATTCATGCTTACAAGTTAAAGGGTAATTCGTTTTGGGAGATTCCAAGTCGGGGGAACATGAGTTGGGGATGGAGAAAGATTTTGTCTATCCGAAACATTGTGCGTCCTTTCATTTGGAAGACTGTTCACAGCGGTGCTCAAACTAATGCGTGGAGTGACAACTGGTGTCCGGCTAGTCCGATCAGGTCTTTTATTACGCCACGAGCTATTGCTAATGCTGGTTTTACGATTAATTCTACTGTGGCTGACCTGGTTGATGGCAATGCCCAGTGGAGGTGGCCTCAAGCGTGGTTTGACATTTATCCGGTTCTCATAAATGTTAATGTTCCAAACCTGATTCATAACCAACATGATAGGACTCATTGGAAAGATTTGGATGGCACTTTTTGTCTGTTTAGTTCATCGGCGGTGTGGAATAATATTCGAAACAGGAGTAATCAAGTTTCTTGGGTCAACATGGTTTGGTTTAATCTTTGTATTCCGAGACACTCGTTCCATCTTTGGCTAGTAATAAAAAACAAGTTGAAGACCCAAGATCGGTTAGCAGTATGGGAAGCAGGGAGTGAGACTAATTTACGTCTTATGTGCTGTCCGCTATGTAAGTATAATATTGACTCTCGTGATCATTTATTTTTTCAATGCTCTTTCTCTTCGCAAGTATGGAATAGCATCAAGGTGATGGTTAACATGGGAGCTGTAAACGATTCTTGGGATTCTATTTTATCATGGATGGATAGCAACTCAAATTCTAAGAAGATTGAGCATATTGTTAGCAAGCTGGTGGTTGCAGCGGCCACGTATTTCATCTGGCAAGAGAGGAATAATCGTTTATTTTCTACTAGTTAAAGCAGTGTATCTACAATCATTGAAAGGATAAGGAACACGGTTAGATTAAAAATAATGGGGTTCAAATTCGGTGGGGATGCAAGCCACAAGCGGATATTGAAGACATGGCGGATTCCTTTGAATGAAGATGAGGGCGACCCGGGTTAGCGTCTAGGGTTATTTCTGTTAATGATACATGTGTTTTTTGGGGTCTTGTTTTGGTTTTTTGTTCGGGTTATGTTTCTTGTTTGGTCTTGTTTCACTTGTTTTACTAGTCTTGGTATGCCAAGTCTAGCCTAGTGTGCTGTTCTGGCTCACTCGTGTACATTATTGTTCCATTTATAAAATTCACCGGGGTATCCCCTTTACCCAAAAAAAAGCAGCTTCGCCCCTTAGTCTCCCTATGTTCAAGTAAGCCACTTCGTACCTTAGAAAGGACTGGGAGCTCTAGCTCATTTCTATTTCCAGGGGATTATATCGAGAAAGATAAAGGAGTAGCGCAAGCTAGACGAGTAGAAAGAAGGTCTCTAGAGGGAGTTTGAGTCCTGATGCTACGCTAATTCTTTGAATTCTATTAGTTTACTCAAGAATTGCTCAATAAATCTGTTGATTTGAAATCAAAGGATGGTCTACGATCAGCAGAAGAGTCGAAGAGAGGGTTTCTATTTCTATATCCCCACAGGACTCTGTTTAGACGCTCTCTTTTCATCCCTATAGGGATTGATTGAAAACTATCCTTAGATTAGCGCTTGTGCTATTCCTTTAGTCCACACCTCTGCTCTGGGGACTACTTTCAAAGAAAAGGTCTATTCTAAATAAGGAAAGAAAGCCACGAGAGCTGCTTGTCCAGCCAGTTAGCAGCTAAGGAGCTACTCTTGAGTTCCTTCCAGTCGGGAAAGAGTTAGCTTAAGCTTAAGACCGGTCAAGTCAAGTAAAGGGTAGGGCAGATGTAGTCGATATAGGTTTACGCGAGACGGATTTAGTCGATGTCGATACGGATTGAGCGCTGCTTTCCCGCTTGTAGACGCTGCTGTAGTCTTTGGTGATTCGTCACTACGAAAGAAACTGGCTTTTGCCTCTTCCATACTGGGCTGGGGTATTTTCTCGCTTTATGGCTTCTCTTCTAATTTAAGCACATCGATGAAGGAAGAGAGGCCATAAGTGGCTATTGGATAGAGAGCTTTTAGAACACTGTAGATCCGTCCATACTGCTTTTTATGCTGCCTTCTCGCTTGCCTGCATAGGACGACAACTTTCAGCTATCAATGAGTCAAAGCCCGAGGGTCTTAGAGAAAGACCAATAGAATGAGTTTTGTGACACTGAATTACGCCTTCTTTTCAAGCCTTTCTCTTTCAAAGAAGGCACAGCCAGTGAGCTAGGGTTCTGTATCAGTCTCCATCCTTGTTTTTCTAATAAGGCCAGATTTCAATAAGATCTATTTATAAACCAACCCCTTCCCTTTTTATGAATAAGCACATATGATCCTAGCTCTTCCAATCAATTTGCTTTTCATTCCCAGTCTGTCTCCATCAAGAATTCCTAAGGAGATTCTATTTATTAGTTCTTTACTTTCTTTACTCACATAATCCTTCTGGAGTTTCTGTCGAAGCACCTTCCTTTTATTCTAGAAGGGAGGGTCTACGCCTTCCTTTTATAATCTCTCTTTTCTTCTATCTGATCTTCTTTCAAACCATTTCATGATTCCTTTACTATAGATTTACGTCCTTGCTTAGCCGAGCAGGTTCGAAGACCACTAGGGATTCGTTGAACATCGTTCAACTCATTTTGTTAGCTTTGGATAGTACGTAAATCCTCATTCATCATTATCAATAAATAGGATGGAATTTCCTGGTCGCATTCGATCTAGAGAAAGTCTTTGCCTAGCTAGTAAGAGGATAAGGAAAAGTGCTAAGCTTAAGCTGGTGGAGCATTTCTTTGAAGGCGATCTACAGGGGCCTTATTTATTTAATTTAATTTTTTTTACTCTTTTACTATGAAAAGGGGTAGGTGTTCTAGACGCACTATAAGAGGAAGGGGCCAGTCCTTTAAAGAACGACTCGTGGAACTCCTACCATATATACTAAAGAGGGCACACTTCGGGAAACATGGCTTTGATCGTAACAAGGTAGCCTTCCCTTAGGCTGGATCGAATAGAGTAGCGGCTTTCAATAGATAGGAAGACTATCATCACTATATGACTAATATTTGAATGGCTCCTGCCTAGCTTCCTTCCAGTGATTAGAGTCTTCTGTTTGCAGTTTTGAATCTTGCTATGAGTGCCTTTACCCTTCTCTAAGAAGCCATAGGACTTTGCTATGAGGGAGGAACCCTTTCTTCTAATGCTTCCTCCTTACTCTTCTAGTATTGGTTTCATGCCGTATTTCACTCAACCAGCCTCAAGTTTTTATTTATAATCCTTCTTACGGTTATATCCTCTTTGATATGTCCTTCAGGTATAGGGGAGTAAGTAAGGTTTTCATTCCTTCCTTTCAATGCTTCCTCCATGCCTCTAGTACTGTAATATGAGGGAAAGCTCTAAGAGGAAGAATTCTAAATCCTATTGCATCTATAAGATGGAGAGGTAAAGTCCTTCCTAGGAGAGTGAAGCAACGAAGGTTGGAAGTAAGAACTCTAAACTTTCTCTTTAGGTATCCCCCTCCGTACCCTGTGTGAAGGAGCTGTAGAATCAGTCCTAGCTATCTAATAATGGCAGCTGGGATTACAGAGAGTAGCCAACCGAGTCCAGTAGCACAGTCCTACAAGCCAACGGTTGCTAACTTTCCTTCAAATAAGATCGATCCCAGCTGGCATTATTCTTTAAACCACCTTTTCTTGATGTAGAAAAATCCCCTTTATTTGAGGGTAATACAGAATTAGCTCTATCTTATCCAATGGGAAACTTTAGAGTTCATCCTTTAGCTGTCCAGGCAGTGCAGTACTTCCTCTCGAGATATTGGTGTATAGATCCTTCCCAGCCGGACAAGGAGCCTGTGTTACTAATTGGCTTGATAGTTCAAGTAGTAAAGGAGGTCTGTGGTAGTCAAGTATTTTTGTGGCTAGAGGAGAAAAGCACTGAATCTTAGTACCCTGTAAGCGTGAAGTCAGGCTTTTCTAACTCCTAGTCGGCTAGTAGAAGGATAGAGACTAAAGAAAGTTAGTTTACCCGATGCAAAGTCAAGAGAGAAAGGTGGTAGCTCTCCATGCAAGCTATTCTAGCAAGTCTTATGTGGAGGAGGAGTAGCACTAGGCAAGTAACTTATTTCACTAGTTGAGATACACAGATTACTCAAGGTTGTACGAGCTGTAATAGTAGTTGAAAGGACCTTTGAATACACATTGGACCTTGGAAATCACAATCTTAATGGGCCTATACTAGAGAATCTTGCTGACTTGGCTCAACTACAATGCCTAGTTCTTTCTCACAATATTCTATCCGGGTCGATTCCTTCCAAGTCATCTTTGTCTTTTTCTCAGGTTAATATACCTGATCTGAGCTATTCTCAACATCGTGGAGTTTTTTATCCGTCTTACAATAGGTTGTCTGGGACCATACCTGGGGAACTGTGTGGTCGTGGTAGATCTTTTGATAAGCAATAACATGCTTTTTGGATCAATTCCAAGATCACTCTCTCGCCTGACAAATCTTACAACGTTGGATTTATCTGGGAATTTGCTTACTGGTCTCATTCCTCCGAAGTTTGGCGATTCGCTTAAGCTTTAAGGCTTGTATCTGGGAAAGAATTAGCTTTCTGGCACCATCCCTGAAAGGTTGGGGCGTTTGAGCAGTTTGGTAAATCTGAACTTTACTAGTAATAAGAATTTATCTGGTCCAGTACCAACAAGTTTTGGGAACTTGAAAGGGCTGACTCATTTAGATTTGAGTTCTAATAAGCTCAGTGGTGAGCTTCCTTCATAGCCTTCATAGATAGAGTAGAGAGAAATGGGAGTAAGCCTTTGGTATTCTGTTCTTATTGCTTAGTTCCTGTCTATCTCTATCTATCAAAATAGACCCTATTTTAAACGGAAAAAGATCAGTCCATATAACTAGATCGGAAAATTCACATACATGAAGGGGTGAGGCTTGAGTGTACTTTCTATTACAAAAGTAGAGTAGAAAGAAGACTCACTACTCAATTCGAAGGCGACACGCCTTGCTGCCTATACGAGGATTTCCCTTCTTTGCTTCTTTTGTTTGAAATAGGACCGGGCCAGGTAGAATCCTGTTGGAAAGACAGAAAGAAACCGCCGGAGTGGGGGATTGTCCTGTCCTCCTCACTAACCCCAAAGAAGGTGGCTCTGCCACTAAGCAGGCCGGTAGAGAGGGCACCAAATGCCTAAACAAGACAAGAACCAACTATATGCTTAACACAAAATTTTTGGTCCTCCCTCTAGTGCACGGGGATCGGCCCTACGCACCGGGGGTGAATCGTAGAGGTCACTTCAGCTTGTTGTACCAGAGTGGTTCAACAATGGCTTGTAGCATTTCCTATTGATTTGTCTAGGGGATGGGATGTAAAAGAAGGCTTTATCGTCTAAAGGCAGGGGTGAACTTTCTCACTATACCTCGCTCTTTTTTTATCCCGCCTGCTTTCTTATCCCTGTTCCGTAAATTTCGTACGTAGACAGTTAGTTGCTCTGACTAGTTTTTTAGTGCAAAAAAGGACCAACGACGACCCTATCCTAAAGGAGAAGAAGGAGTAGGAGCAGAGCGGAGAATCTTTTTTGATTCCAGCCGAGAAGACTAGTAAAAGGAAGGATCAAGAATGTTATATATTTCAGGAGCTAGACCAGTTGCCGATGAACAAGTAAGAATTGCCTCAACAAAAATAGATGGAATTGGGCCTAAAAAAGCCATTCTGGTTCGTTATCGATTAGGTATCAGTGGGAACATAAAGATAAAAGAATTAACTAAGTATCAGATCGACCAAATTGAACAAATGATAGGTCAAGATCATGTTGTTCATTGGGAATTGAAGAGGGGAGAACGAGCAGACATCGAACGATTAATTTCTATTTCTTGTTATCATGGAATTCATCATCAAGATGGATCACCCTTACGCGGTCAACGAACTCATACTAATGCTAGGACTTGTCGCAAGCAAATTCATAAATGAAAGAAGTATACCGAAAGCCTTGGTACTTGTCTGATCAATCACACTGATAGCTTCAATAGTTCACTGAAATTTTATTTGGGGATTTCACCGATTACTAATCCAGTATCGGTATAGTAGGCCTCCTTGGCCACTCCACTCACTGGCTTCGTCCTTGAAGCTACTGCTTCCAGGCTTCGCTCTCGCTCATGACTGGTATATGGATCTCTCTATGTAGTGATCGGCCTTCTAGAAGCTTCGCTAGAAGCGACTAGTCGCTTCCCGAATGCCCCTTTCCTTCGCTACTAGAAGAGTCGCTAGCTTGCTTGCATTCTAGAAACGGTGGCTTCCGCGCCCTTCCTGCCTACTGAAAGGGATGTGAATGATCATGACAGCTCTTAAAATCCTATTCAGTCTGATTAGATATGTCACTGAAAGAAAGTGATTATGTTCCCTCTCTTTTTTTAGGATTCCGAGGACGGGCCGGCCCATCCTAACATCATTTATGAGGAGCCGGATGATGAAGCCTCCTCTTCAGCTAAAGATGTCTCTGACGCAACTCTCCTGGCAAGAAAAACTTGATCTATTTATCTTTTTTTGCGGGTTCGGTCAGGAGGAACAAAAGAGAGATGCTTTCTATCAGTCAAAAGCAGATACCCAATGCTCCTACGGTTCGCTTACCGAGGAATAGAAAGGAAGGACCCGGGGCCAGGGCAAGTTGGGTTGGGGTATGGAGCCCTAAGCGCGGTGGGGGGGGGGTTGACAAAGGACGTGCTCGTACGGTTCATATAAGGAAATTAAAAAGTCATTGATTGTTGGGAACTTTCGCTCCTCTATATTCGAAATATGCCTTTCTAGGAGCATTACGATCTGCAGCCTAAATTGTCCCTTATGAAGTCTCTAATGGTCTTATTCTTATTGTGCGCCTTGTGAGCGCGTTTGGATCTGCAAAGGAAATTGCTCGAATGTTCCCCTAACCCAACCCGGGAACGGACCGGAGAAAACCGCAACATGGGGAATGTCCGCGTCTCGTCGCAAGGCTCATTTTGAGTTGTGGGTCATAGGGCAGGCAGCTTTATCTGATCAAGGGCCGGGGCACAAAGGTCCTAGTACTATCCAGGTGCGAAGAAGCCCGGAGGTGACTGTAATGAGCAGAAATCTCACTCACCGGCCTAAACGACGAGCAAACCCTCGAACGTGAGAGCAAGGGATCACCCAACGAATGGACGAGCTCAAAGGGGGGAGGAGAGAGGGGGCAAGAACCATGTCTTCAGAGAAGTGGCGGTCTGAATCTTATCTGAACTGCGAGAATAACTGACTAAGCCGTGCCATAAGGGGTCATTCTCCAAACGGGACGCCCTTTAGGTTGTTAAAGTAGGTTCGGTGACAGATCGGCTATAGGAGTACTCCTAGATATAAACCAGGGAAACAAAAGTGGAGAATACGGCGATGCCGCCCGTTTTCATTTCGTGGAAGTCCCCGGCAGAGGAAAGGGCTGTAGGTGATGGCGCGTTCTGCTTCTTATCTAGAGAGGGGCGCTGAAATCCTTTCTATGGGCTCATGCGTGGCAGCTGGTATAGATGAACAAAGGTAGACCGCTTGAACGGGACCTATTCTCTTAATAGGGGGCAAAGCGGAATAGAAAAGCACAGATGAGCCACATGCAGGGAAACTTGCACGTGTGGTTCTGGCTGGGGACCCTGGTATACTGAACTAATATGTGTAGGTCCCCGTAATTCGAGTGAGATTATCATGGCGCAAAAGCAGATATGGTCCGGTATTCCCTTGTTCCCTGTATTGGTTATGTTCTTTATTTCTTGTCGAGCAGAAACTAATCGAGCTCCGTTTGATCTCCCAGAAGCGGAAGCTAAATCAGTTGCAAGCTATAATGTAGAATATGCGCGGGATGCGATCCTTAATAGTTCACTGTTGGCGGAAGCCAATATCCCGGGGTCCCGGGGACTCATTCTGACTGAAACAAGGGGCGGGTCTTTACCAACTAAAAAATATGCTATTTTAGGGAAGCCAAAAAACATGAGCGCCTAGCGCGAGCCTTATTGAAAAGGCCCTTTACTAAAAACATAGAAGGTAAGGCCGGCTTTCGAACTGTAGCTTTACAACCATATGGCTTAGATAGGCCCTTATTATTATATTAGTAAGATAGGTTGTGTGACAACCCGAACTTTCAAGGTCAACGTCGCCAAATCTAGTGTCCATTGGTTTGGTGTTATCTTTCTTCATGTCTCAGTCTACGTTATAGTTGGATACACCATATGCTAAGCTGATTATATATGCTTGACTATTCATGTTGCGAAGGAATATGTATATGAGCGTATAATGAATGAACATATGTTAAGCTATTGGATCTGATTCTCGGTGAATATATTTATATATACGAGTTAATGTACATGAGTTTAGTGTTCATACGAGCCCAATGCACAACACACTTGGGTTAAGGGCCGAACACCCCTCCTCTATGTTTATTTATTCTCGGCCCAGTTCCCTTAACCCCCAAACCAAGCCCAACCGAGCCCCCAGCCCATCTCCTCTTATGTATGCGTGAATGCATATAGAGGGGCGCAAGTTCTCTTTTCAAACTAATGCAAACCCTAGCTGCTTTCAAGAATCACGACGGCAGCTTCTTTGGCAAGCTCTCTTCCTTGAAGTAGCATCTCCATCGTATTATCATACCCTCCTCGACTTCTTTGGTTAGTATGGTCATACTTGTTTTAGTTTTTATCAATTGCTCTTGGTGTAATGCAAACATTGTTGACTGATCATGATCTGGAGTTATGTTAGTAACATATTTTGATGTTGTTTTAAATCGTTGAATGTTAATCCACTAACTAGGGTCGTATTTGATGGATAGTATATTGATTCTGATGTTAACAGACTTAGTGATCTAATCAAAAGAGGACCATTATTGATTCGTTAAGATGCTTAGTATGATTTAGAGTTTTTGTCGATAAAACTTATGTGATGATTCAACTCATGATCGTGACCCACATGATGATTAAAAGTGATTGTATGAATTGTTATGATTAAGCAAACGATTGTTGTAGCCATCGTAACTGTTAGAATGTATTAGGGTTCCTGTGTTCTGTAACTGATGACGATGATCATGCTTACCTGGGGAACTTTCACTTGAGGAAGGTTAAGTTTCCTCGTGAGGAAGGTTAAGGTTCCTCGTGAGGAAGGTTAAGGTTCCTGGTGAGGAAGGTTAAAGTTCCCCGTGAACCTTCGTCATGCCATATGACGAGGAACCTTAAGGTTCCTCGTGAAATTTATAAGTAACATTAGTTCATTATGTTAACTCTGTTAGTGTGATAACTCTGTTAGTATGTTAACTCTGTTAGGTATGTTAACTCTGTTATGCATGTTAAGAATGTAAACCCAGTTAGTCTATTAACTGTGTTAAGCCTATTAACTCTGTTAATTTTATTAACTCTGTTAAATTATGTATGCAACTCTGTTAAGTATATAACTCTATTAGTTTGTTAACTCTGTTAGTTAACTAACACTGTTAGTGTATTATTCCTGATAAGTATGCTAATTCTGTCTAGTCTGTTAACTTGTTAAGTATGTTAACTTTGTTAAGTGTCACACCCCGACCACGTAGAACATACAAAACGTGGCGGAAATGTCGGGGAGTGTTGTAACAGAATTAATTGTTTCAAATCCATGGCAATTGAAGTTTTGTTTTATTGAATTAAAGGTGTTACAATGTCTTAACAAACAAGGAAATACAACATAATTAACTAGTCTTGCATCTTTTATTGTCACTAAAGCCCGAGTCTGCCTATGTGTATCTTGATCATCTTATGCAACAGCTCCTTAAAAACACATGTGAAAATAGGTACGTCAGCATAAAAATGCCTGTGAGATACATAGGTTTTGTGAAAATAGGTTTCATGACTTATGTTTGAGAAAATGTTTAGTCATGAACCTTGTAATTTGCTTTGTCTTGTAAATCATTTGAAAAATGATAAGATCAGATGATATGTATAAATAAGTGAATAATGTATGGTTAAAGGAATAACCATGTAAAATGAGTTTGTATAAGATAAGTTGTTTGTAAATCAATGTCTTGTGGAAAATATGTTATTTGTATAAAATGTTCTATGTCTCAAACTGAAATGATTCAAATAACGCTACGATATGTAATACCATACAAACACTTATATATAGGAAGTACCAGCGGCGTATCCACCATGCTTGTATCATATTACACACGCCTCGTTACTTAATCACTTACTCAAACAAAACTACCAAAGTAAAATGTTCATGTCTAATGTAAATCATGTAATATGTATCCAAAATGTAAGCATGTGATGAATAACAAATGTACTAAGTATGCAACAAATAGACATACGTAGCATGTGACCTGTACTAAGTATGCAACAATAGACATACGTAGCATATGACATGTACTAAGTATGCAACAATGGGCACACCTAGCATGAAATGTAATGTAAAACGATGTACTAAGTAATGCACACAATGGGCACACCTAGCATGAAATGTAATGAAATCATGTACTATAATGTACTAACGAACATAGCAGGTATATGATGTGAAAACAGGAAAACTTGAAAGTAACAAGTAGGCACATGTGTTCCACCCCAAAACGTTTGGAAAACAGTAAAAGAGGGGTCTATGTACTCACTTGAGATTGCTCAGTAGTCCTTGAGTAACAACCAAACAATGCTAGAGATCGCGGATATCAAACGGCACCTAATTTAGGTAACTATGTTAATAAACCGGACCTAAATCGGAAGATCTGATAGGATGAGGGTTCGTAAACCAAACGAGTATAGAGACTCGTGTCATATGGTTTAACAAAGCCTACATACTAAATGAAACCTTAATCTAAGTGCTTTCGACCCATTACGACCCGTTTAGGTAGCTTATGCTACTTTAACGCGTCGTTCGCGTGAAACACGTTCGGAACGTCTAACTAGTCCTATGACAAGTGTTATATGCCTAAACATGTTACATAATCAGTTATGTGACAAAAGTTTAGGTTACATATGCTAAATTACCAATTATACATGAAAAGGGTATTCTGGTAATTTACCTAAGGCATATAAACTACCTATCATACAACTACTTAAACGATGTGACCATAAGGTATAACCTCGGAAGGTTATTCCCTATATACTATGGTCACCTACTGTATTTGGTCGGATCCTAATGATCGACCAAACTGGGTCGGGTTCGAAGGTATAAGCGATTTATCAGATCGCTTACCCTACGACCCTAGACAACGTGGTAATCAGTAGGCATAGTCCCAAGGGACTATAACCAACGTGATTACACTCACGTTGCGAAGTTCAAACGAACTTCGCATTGACCATAAGCTGGTCAACGCTGAAAGTCAAACAAAGTTTGACTTTCGGACTCGAAAAGCAATAAAAGAACGAAAGAATACTTACGAAGGGTCCCCGAATGCTAACCTCGATCCGAGTAGCTCAGGTATGAAACAATAGTTTCAACTTAGAGCTCCTCAAATCAAGATTCTAGTGAATTTAGCAATGGGGGTGGATGGGTATATATAGTATTCGGACCACCGTTGAGATCGTTTCATGGAAACCGTGCTTTAATCGCATCCGTACAAGTGTCGGAAAGTTATGGTGCCTAAAAATGGTTCTTATCAGCTGACTAAGCATGTGTGAGTGTGTGGTTGTGGATTAAACAGCTGGATCTGCTGTTAAATGCAGTTAATCTGGTCCAGAAGGCGGACGCGGCCCGCTTCAGGATCTACCAAAACTCAGGCGGGCCGCCTGGGAGTTGCAGATCAGAAACATGTTTGAAGAATTACAGTTTCAGTCCCTGTTGATGTTTTAAGCCATTTTCGACACTTCTAAGGCCCGTAAAGCCAACTTTAAGGCCCTAAAATGATGCCTAAACATTGTGGACATGAAACATGCTCAAAAATATGTCGGATGTTGGTTCGTTTGGCCGTACGAACGCGATGTTCGCTTAATTACGACGGAATGCGCATAAGCGCGTAAAACGATCCAAATGACGCGACGAATGGATTTTTCTTATGCCGAACACTAAAATAAAATATTTTAGTGCTTACATAAATTTTTGGATGTCCGGATGTATTCAGAACGTAAGTTATGCGCGAAAATGCAAACTTGTGCACTTTTTGACGCTTTTAGTCCCTGAATGACACAAAAGTTTATTTTAGCATACCGAACCCCTCAAAGCCTATTTCTAAGCTATGTAAAGGATATTTAAGGTGTGTTTAATTTATGGCCATGTTCCGGAATGTCTGTTACAGTTCAAATTGGCATACTTTCGCAGTTTGTCAAGTTTAGTCCCTGTAAGTTAATAAACTAGATTTTGCCGTACCAAACCTTCCAAAACTTATTTCTAAGTTATGTAAAGGTTATTTAAGGTATGTTAAGCCTATTTCACTATTCCGGAGTGTTCGTTGGATTAAACTGGTTATATTTACGCATTAGTGCGCGTATAACCTTCCAGAAGGCGATTTAGAGCTTGTAATCGAACAAGAATTGATAAGTGCTAAGGATACACATATTTACACAAGTCCAAAGTATGAAATACAATATTTCATTGGTTTGGCATTTGTTTGATGGTTGGAGTGACACAGGTGTCACATTAAGCCAGTTAACCCTGTCAAGTATGTTAATGAATAACCCTGTTAGAACAAACTGTGAAAGACATTTATGTAAGGCTTGAATTGCATGAATTTGATTCACTGCTTATGTGATACATGATGATTGCTTAGGCACACTTTGTGACATGGATTGTATGTGAAACCTTTCGAACGAAAAACTAATTGTGTATACGTGCATACTATAGCACTTGACTGATTATTTGTGAGCACGTAATTTAGCATACCGAGCAAACCAAGGTGAGTTCACACTCTTACCAAGGCATGGGATTCCCGGTGGGTTGGGAATGGGATTGAATGATTACTCGTACTTTCATCACTACTGGAATACGTTCCACTGTCCTCGTTCTGGGAAGGACACCAATAGATACAACTAGACTAGTAACACATGGGAAGCCCCCACTAATCTTCGCAAACATGTCTGGGAGGCCGCGATACGAATACTAATCTTCGCAAACATGTCTGGGCGGCCGCGATACGAATACAAATACAACTAGTCTAGAACACATGGGAAACCCCCACTAATCTTTGCAAACATGTCTGGGAGGCCACGATACGAATACATATACAACTAGTCTAGAACATATGGGAAACCCCCACTAATCTTCGCAAACATGTCTGGGAGACCGCGATACGAACTAATACGATGCATAGCTTATAAAGCAAACATTTGATTTACGAAATGAATACTATAACTAAACAACCAACTGTGAACTCGCTCAACTTTGTTGTTGATTCGTTGTTACATGCCTTGCAGGCATTTAGGTGCTTAACATTGGAACTTGCTGTCTGGGAAGCTGGAGTGGTCATGGGTCGAGATACATGGAAATACAATACAAGACTAATGGCTCTTTACATGTGGTTTGTAAACACTTAACGAATGATTTATGCTTCCGCTGTAAACTGTGAATTAATGTAACGTTGTAACCCTTACTGTTAATCAATGAAAGTTTTATTTACATGTAACTATGAGTTCAATGTGATTGATGGCTAAGATCCTGATATGTCACACGCCTCGCGGGGGTTTTCCGCATGTGGTATTTTGGGGGTGTGACAGATTGGTATCAGAGCCATTGGTTATAGTGAACTTGGTTTTATTTAAAAAGGGGTAAAACGTTTTTGTAAAACCAGACTATAACCGAACAGTTCTAAAGACGTGAATACGACCATGACACTCAGCTCCAGATTGCAAGGTTCGTCTCTCATATACTCATTGTACTGCATAACTATTGAACACCTACATATGATATTGCATGTGATTGCACGTTTAACACAACAGTATGAATTCATGTATACTTGCATGTGTCATGTGACTAATAGGGTGGTATTTCCCTAAACCTTCATGACTTACGCTTCGTGATACTCTTCATTTGCTACTCGAGTTGGAGGAACCATTTGACACAAGTTAAGAGGAGCTGAGATGAGCATGCAAATCACAATATTATTGTGGGTGCACACATAATAATACAGTGGGGTGCATGTGAATCCCAGTGAGGCTTAACAAGTGAAAAAAGGGGTTCCGTCCCGTTAATTGATCAATGAGAAACATAACAAACCTATAGGGGTCATAGCAGTAATTGTCCCCTACTCAAACTCAAACGTGAACTTTTCATTTATCTTGGGATCCCTTCGAAACTCGATGCTATCGAGTGTTACCTGAACACCCCTCTGAGCTCAGCGAACCGTGTAGAATGTTAGGTGCTTATACGAATGTCCATGTGTCGGATGTCGTAGCGTCGAATGATTGATCGATATCTTTCTCACCTTTCCTCGCTTGCTGGAACTTAACGTATTGACGCCTCAGATTCGGAAGTGCGATCACTTCTGCAACACTCCCGCAACATACTGTGTATTACTCGAACCACTTGCAACATCGATGGACAGGAGGATGAGCGTAACACACTACCGACCTCAGTACTTTGGCGACCCTGATTACCGGCAATGAGCACCAGCGAATTTGCTTCAATCGAATCCTTAACCCTTGTCAGCGACCCATGGGAGTCAACTCTTACAAATCAATTGAGGCATAAGTGATGATAATCGACCTTAGTGTGGTATGCGTAACTGCCAGCACAGTGAGTAGCGCTTTAGGACGTGGCTCAGGATGTGAAAAGATGAACTATGATGGTGAAGAATCGTAGGGCTTCGTTTCAAGCAACGACATTGGGGGTAGCAGTCACAACGACAACAAGGTGCTCGTAACCCTAGCTATCAGAAAGGAAATAAAGGTGCCTACAACATGGATTAGCCGTAGAAGTTAAGAGGTCAACGATCAAAGAAACAACGACAGTACTTGAATTTTTTTTTTGTAATGGAAACAGCAACACCAGAAATGATGCTCTAGGAGGGACATTTAGAATTGGCATGGGCGACGTCAGGATTTTCATGGCATGGTAGCTAGTATGAGTAGCAATCCGCTTCGTCTTTGTTCCGTTTGACCCTGATGCTCTTAAGAGTTTGAACCTGTTGTGGATTCGGCCGATGGCAAGACAATGGAAACCTCATATGATCGTTGGGATGCAAACATGACCTTGTGGGACAAGTGTTCGGCATCGACCTTTCTTCTGTGATTCTTGATATATGTACCCCATGAGGAGACAATTCTACGTATCCCTCTCCTTTGTGGAGGATTGTTATCTGTTCCAACGCGTCAGGGTGGCGCAATAGTTAGTGTATGTCAGCATTCATAACCAGGAGTGTCCACGGAGGAATGACCACCCTATGTGACAACTGTTATAGACGTAAGGATAGGAAAAAGAGGATCGAGGATCCACCAGCTATTCGTGATTACCCTCCATGTGCTGCCAGAGGAACTTCCAGGATTATCCCTACAACTGTTAGGAAGGAACTCAGTTTGACCTCGCGCCGGATGCAGTTCTAACTACTCGTACCCCTTACCGTTTTGCACCAGGAAGGTTGCAGGAGTTATTTAACCAACTACAGGGATTGTCGGACAGGGGTTTTTGCTTTAAAGAGCCCTCGCTATACCCATGAAGAGAAGCCTTTTTGTATGTGTACTGATTAGCGAGAACTCAACAAGGTGACAGTCAAGAACAGTTTGCCTCGACCACGTATTGAAAACCTGTCGACCAGTTGCGAGGAACAAGCTTCCATTCGAGAATTGGCTAGTGAACGAACTATCGTCAGATGGTAGTCCAAGGGGAGAATGCTCTTAGAACAGCATGTCAAATGTAGCGCAGCCATTTCAACATTATGCACCATGATCATCAAGTTGACCAACACACCAGCAGCTTCAGGGATCACATGAATCGACCGCATTTGTTGACAACATTCTGAATCCTGACCAGGAGAATGGAACGCCATGGGTGGCATTTGTATCTTAGAACTCCTGAGGGAGGGGCCACTCCGCTCAAAGTCTTGTTAAATGTAATTTTCGGGGTTCGAGAGGTACCTTTGGATATATAATCAGCAAAACGGAAATGCACATGGATCTCGTGAAGATCCGACTTGATTGGAAACTGATCGACACCAAAGAGTTCTTCGTGGATACAGCAATTTCTTAGTCTCACTTGATACTATCGCAGATAAATCAAGGGATGATCGAAGGTCGTGCAGCTTAAATCTTCCCGGCACAGCAGGGTGCTGTGTTCGTGAAAGACAGAACAGGAGGACGCCTATTCAGCTTTTGAATCCCAACTCTGCAATGCACTGAGCATTGTTTTTACCCGAGGGAGCGGGTGATTCAGTGGTATATCCTTATGGTCTGAACCAGAGTCTCAACTGCACGTCGACGCAACACGAGAAAGTGATGACATATGTGAAAGAAGTCACAAAGGGGAACGGCGCAACACACTCGACTGACGGTGAAAACCATGGCTTTGGGATTTTGGATGGAGATATCTCTTGGACGGTACCAGGTGTGTTATTTAGACCTATCACAAGGGCCTCCCATGAACCAATGTTCGAAAGAGTTAAAGCATGCAATGACATCGCTGGATAGAAACCTCAGGATTAACACGACTGCGAAACCTGAACGTGCACGAGCTCTGCTGCTCGCTATCGACTCTAACTTACCAGTATCAAACTTGCTCTGTTCAAACTGGAGAACTGAAGGAAGAGGAATTTTCAAGTCGAAACCACGCGGGGCATGGAGAAGCAACCTTTGACCAGTCGGACGATACTCGCTACTTCCTGAAATGAATGTGGGTCCCATTACACGGCAACTACAGGGAACTCGCGTTGAGCAAGCACACTAGCTTCGACATTCTAGCCGTCTGGGTTTTGATGAGAGGCATTAGGATTTATAAACCTTGTACTAGTAATCGGACATGAAGGCTCATCTAGTTAAGTATGTGAATGATGGATCGACTTGTGGATAGTCAAGGCGTAGCATCAACAACCAGCAACACTCGCATGGAAATAAAAACAGACTGCCATGGATTTGGTCGATAGTCTACTTATAACTCGAAACGGAAACATCACTTGGATACTCATTGATTGTTTTGCACAACCAGCACACTTTCTAGTCATCAAAGAAACGGATAAGTTTCTACACTTGCAGTCATCTATCTAAAGGAAGCGGTTGCTAGGCACGGGGTGCCAACCTTCATTTCCTCTAATCGCAACCCACGATTTGCATCTGATTTGTGGCAAGCGGTGCACAAATCCTTTGGCTCGCGTTTAGACCAGAGCACAGTATATCGTCCACAGACGGATGGGCAGACTGAACGCACCATCCAAACTTTTGGAAGACATGCTTCGAGCACGTGAAATCGACTTAGACAACGGTCGGAGAAGACACCTCCCTTTAGTAGAGTTTTCGTATAATAACAGCTACCCACCAGTATTCCGGGCGCTCCGTTTGGGACATTGTACGGACGTAAATGCCGATCACCTCTTTGCTGGGTAGAAGTTGGTGACAGCCAAATCACTGGCCCAGAACTTGTGGTAGACACGACTGAGAAGATTGCTCAACTATGACAACGAATGGCGGCAGCTCGTGACTGTCAGAAAAGCTACGCTGATAAGCGTAGGAAACCACTCGAGTTCCACGTTGGGGATCGAGTGCTACTCAAAGTCTCACCTTGGAAAGGTGTAGTTCGTATTGGCAAACGAGGCAAACTTAACCCGCGATACATTGGACCTTTCGAAATCATAGGGAAAATAGGCAAGGTGGCCTACAAACTGAACCTACCAGCAGAACTCAGTGGAGTTCACAACGTTTTCCACGTGTCAAACCTGAAGAAGTGTCTGTCAGATGAAACCCTCATAGTTCCTCTGAAGGAGCTCACTATCGACGATCAGTTGCGATTCGTCGAGGAACCAGTTGAAATCACAGACCGAGACGTTAAGGTTCTCAAGCACACCAGAATACCTCTTGTTAGAGTTCGTTGAAACTCCCGTCGTGGCCCAGAGTTCACCTGGGAACGAGAAGACCAAATGAAACTCAAGTATCCCCAGTTGTTCGAGAACAGTGCAACCACTACTGAGGCTGAAGCTACTGCGGAATTTCGGGACGAAATTCCAAACCAACAGGGGAATGATGTGACACCCCAGGAAAACCAGGAAAACAACGCAACACAACTAGCTTCCTCAGTAACTACGTGCTAAATTTCGGGACGAAATTTTGTTCAAGTTGGGGATGATGTGACAACCCGAACTTTCAAGGTCAACGTCGCCTAATCTAGTGTCCATTGGTTTGGTGTTATCTTTCTTCATGTCTCAGTCTACGTTATAGTTGGATACACCATATGCTAAGCTGATTATATATGCTTGACTATTCGTGTTGCGAAGGAATATGTATATGAACGTATAATGAATGAACATATGTTAAGCTATTGGATCTGATTCTCGGTGAATATATTTATATATACGAGTTAATGTACATGAGTTTAGTGTTCATACGAGCCCAATGCACAACACACTTGGGTTAAGGGCCGAACACCCCTCCTCTATGTTTATTTATTCTCGGCCCAGTTCCCTTAACCCCCAAACCAAGCCCAACCGAGCCCCTAGCCCATCTCCTCTTATGTATGCGTGAATGCATATAGAGGGGCGCAGGTTCTCTTTTCAAACTAAGGCAAACCCTAGCTGCTTTCAAGACTCACGACGGCAGCTTCTTTGGCAAGCTCTCTTCCTTGAAGTAGCATCTCCATCGTATTAGCATACCCTCCTCGACTTCTTTGGTTAGTATGGTCATACTTGTTTTAGTTCTTATCAATTGCTCTTGGTGTAATGCAAACATTGTTGACTGATCATGATCTGGAGTTATGTTAGTAACATATTTTGATGTTGTTTTAAATCATTGAATGTTAATCCACTAACTAGGGTCGTATTTGATGGATAGTATAATGATTCTGATGTTAACAGACTTAGTGATCTAATCAAAAGAGGACCATGATTGATTCGTTAAGATGCTTAGGTATGATTTAGAGTTTTTGTTGATAAAACTTATATGATGATTTAACTCATGATCGTGACCCACATGATGATTAAAAGTGATTGTATGAATTGTTATGATTGAGCAAATGATTGTTGTAGCCATCGTAACTATTAGAATGTATTAGGGTTCCTGTGTTCTGTAACTGATGACGATGATCATGCTTACCTGGGGAACTTTCACTTGAGGAAGGTTAAGGTTCCTCGTGAGGAAGGTTAAGGTTCCTCGTGAGGAAGGTTAAAGTTTGCCGTGAACCTTCGTCATGCCATATGACGAGGAACCTTAAGGTTCCTCGTGAAATTTATAAGTAACAGTAGTTCATTATGTTAACTCTGTTAGTGTGATAACTCTGTTAGTATGTTAACTCTGTTAGGTATGTTAACTCTGTTAGTCTTTGGGATGATTTATGTAAGCATATGGCTTTTTGTCATGATAAGCCGTGGGTGGTGATGGGAGATTTCAACTCGGCTCTCAATATTGAAGATTCATTGTTTGGGTCTTCCAATTCGTCTATTGGTATGCGTTATTTTAATGATTGTGTTCAACAAGCCGAATTATTTGATATTCAAGCTCATGGTTTGCAATATACTTGGAGTCAAAAGCCTAAGAGTGGAGTGGGTCTTTTTAAAAAGATAGATAGAATTATGGGTAATGTTTCTTTTATTGATCAATTTCCGGATGCTTTCGCTTTGTTTCATCCGTTTCGAGTGTCGGACCATACCCCGTGCATTTTAAGAACGTTGACTTCATATGGGAATCAGCCGAGACCTTTTAAATTTCCGAATTTCATTGTGACGAAACCTGAATTTAAGGAGGCCGTTCAAAATGAGTGGATAAAAACAGTTGAAGGTGTCATTATGCTTTCTGTTGTGAAGAAAATGAGGAATTTGAAACCTATGTTGAGGAAGATTCTGTTCAACCAAGGTAATTTACATGTTAGGGTGAATGAGTTGAGGAAATCTTTGGATGATATTCAGAGCCGGATTGATCAAAACCCGTTGGATGTTCGGCTAAGGCAAATGGAGACTCAATGTCTTCAAGACTTTCAATCAGCGGCTTACGATGAAGAATGCTTCTTAAAACAGAAATCTAAGGTAACATGGCTTCGTGCGGGAGACTCTAATACTCGGTTTTTTCACAATTCTGTGAAAGCCAGAAATGCTCGTACTAAAATATGTAGTATTACGGATCGGATGGGAGTTCGGCATGAAGGTGATAATGTTGCTGATGTCCTAGTCTCGCACTATAAGGAGTTTTTGGGGTTCGATGGTACGGTTGATAATGTTAACATGGATAATCTCTTCGTTAACGTGTTGAGCAGGGAGGTTGCAGATCAAATGGTTACTCAAGTTACTCGTCAGGAAGTCAAAAACGCCATGTTCAGTATTGGAGAGGATAAGGCTCCGGGGCCTGACGGGTATACGTCAGCTTTTTTTAAACATGCGTGGGATATTGTGGGTAATGAGGTCACTGATGCGGTGTTACAATTTTTTGAAAACGGAAAGCTTCTAACTCAGGTTAATCACTCTATTCTTGCCTTGATTCCGAAAAAAGATGTTCCTGATTCAGTTCTAGACTACAGGCCGATTTCTTGTTGCAATGTGATCTATAAATGCATAAGCAAGATTATCACGGATCGATTAAAAGGAAGTTTGGGAACTCTTGTTAGTATCAATCAATCTGCATTTGTGCCAGGCCGAAAGATCTCTGATAATATCCTTCTTACACAAGAGCTAATGCATAATTATCACCTTAATAGGGGTCCGGCTAGATGTGCGTTCAAAATTGATATCCAGAAAGCCTATGATACGGTTAATTGGTCTTTTCTCGAAGAGGTTTTGAATCGATTTGGGTTTCATCATAAAATGATTGGGTGGATTATGACTTGTGTTTCTACAGTCTCGTACTCGTTGAGTATCAATGGCAATCTTCATGGTTATTTTAGAGGCAAACGAGGGCTACGACAGGGTGATCCTATGTCTCCCTATTTATTCACGTTAATCATGGAGGTTCTCTCTCTTTTGCTCCAACAGGCTGCTAGTTTTCCATACAAATATCATGCTAATTATGCCAAGCAAAAAATAATTAATGTGTCGTTTGCTGATGACCTATTTATTTTTGTGCATGGTGATGTTATTTTGGTTAAAAAGGTTAAGCAGGCTCTTGAGACGTTTACTAACATCTCTGGTTTGGCTCCTAGTCCAGCGAAAAGTACAGTTTTTTATGCAATGTTCCTCAGTCGATTAGACAGGAAATTCTGGATATCATGCCGTTTCAGGAGGGTGAGTTTCCGGTTCGCTATCTGGGGGTCCCGCTCATTTCTTCCAGACTTCTTTTTAAAGATTGCAAAGTCCTTATTGATCGTATGGATAAGAAGATTGTTAACAGGATGACAAAGACATTATCATTTGCTGGCCGGCTTCAACTTATAAACTCAGTTCTTTCATCTATGCATATATATTGGGCCTCTGTTTTCATTATCCCCACTCGTGTTATCAATGAGCTTGAGAAAAGAATTCGTAGATTCTTGTGGAATGCGGGTTCGGAGGGTAGAATCCGTGCAAAAGTTGCCTGGAAAGAAGTGTGCTTGCCTAAAGAAGAGGGGGTTGGGCATTCGATGCATTTCGGATGTGAATAAATCGCTCATGGCCAAACATGTGTGGAGTATTATAAGTAAACGTGATTCTATTTGGGTGAAATGGATTCACGAGTACAAACTTAAAGGGAGGAATTTTTGGGAGGTTCCTTGTCGGGGTAGCATGAGTTGGGGATGGAGGAAAATTTTGTCCATTCGGAGTATTATGAGACCTTTTATCTGGTATTTGCTCAAAAGTGGTATGCAAACAAATGTTTGGAGCGATAATTGGTGCAATGTAAGTCCGCTGAGCTCATTTATTACTCCTCGTGCTATAGCAAATGCAGGGTTTAACTTGAAGTCATCGGTTGCGGATGTCATTGATGCGAATGGGAATTGGAGATGGCCCCAAGCTTGGTTAGATTTGTTTCCGGTTCTAATAACTATTCAAACGCCTCAACTGGTTGAAAATGCCCTTGATCGTTTGGTTTGGAAAGATTTGGATGGTAATGTTGGTGACTTTGAATCGGCCCAAGTATGGCACACCATTCGGAACAGGGATAACATTGCGAACTGGGCTCATATGGTTTGGTTCTCTCAATGTGTTCCACGGCACTCGTTTCATTTGTGGCTGGTGATTAAGAACAAACTGAAGACTCAGGATCGGTTAGCGGTTTGGGAAGCTGGGAGTGCAACAAATCTGAATCTTATGTGTTGCCCGTTGTGTAAAAATGGTAGAGATAGTCGAGATCACTTGTTTTTTCAATGTGCTTATGCGAATAAAGTTTGGACAAATGTGAAGAGCATGGTGAACTTAGATAGTGTTGATCATACATGGCAGTCCTTAATGGTTTGGATTGATCAATATTCCAAGTCTAAGAAAGTGGATGATATAGTATGTAAATTGGTCATTGCTGCGGCTTCCTATTATATTTGGCAAGAGCGGAATAGTCGGCTTTTTAGCTCATCTCATTTGACGGAGACACAAGTTGCGGAGAAGATTAAAAATTCGGTTCGCTTAAGACTTATGGGCTTCAAGTTTCGGCTGGAATCGGCTAGGAGGAAGATATTTAGCATCTGGAAGATTAGTGATAGCAAGGAAGATCAACCTGATCCGGGCTAGAACTTTAGAATTAGAGTAGAGTTCGGCCGAGTTTTTTAGCCGTGGTTGTGTCTAGTTCTTGTTACTTTGTTTGGATGTTTTGTTTTGTTGGTTGTTTGTTTGTCTTCCTAGGCTTGGTATGCCAAGCCTAGTTGGTGTGTCGCTTTGACACACCCTTGTTCTTATTGGTTCATTTATAAAATTCATCGGGGTAACCCTTTACCCAAAAAAAAAAGAATGTAAACCCGGTTAGTCTATTAACTGTGTTAAGCCTATTAACTCTGTTAAATTATGTATGCAACTCTGTTAAGTATATAACTCTATTAGTTTGTTAACTCTGTTAGTTAACTAACACTGTTAGTGTATTATTCCTGATAAGTATGCTAATTCTGTCTAGTCTGTTAACTTGTTAAGTATGTTAACTTTGTAAAGCCAGTTAACCCTGTTAGAACAATCTGTTAATGACATTTATGTAAGGCTTGAATTGCATTAATTTGATTAACTGCTTATGTGATACATGATGATTGCTTAGGCACACTTTATGACATGGATTGTATGTGAAACCTTTCGAACAAAAAACTGATTGTGTATACGTGCATACTATAGGACTTGACTGATTATTTGTGAGCACGTAATTTAGCATACCGAGCAAACCAAGGTGAGTTCACACTCTTACCAAGGCATGGAATTCCCGGTGGGTTGGGAATGGGATTGAATGATTACTCGTACTTTCATCACTACTGGAATACGTACCACTGTCCTCGTTCGGGGAAGGACACCAATAGATACAACTAGACTAGTAACACAGGGGAAGCCCCCACTAATCTTCGCAAACATGTCTGGGAGGCCGCGATACGAATATAGATACAACTAGTCTAGAACACATGGGAAACCCCCACTAATCTTCGCAAACATGTCTGGGAGGCCGCGATACGAATACAGATACAACTAGTCTAGAACACATGGGAAACCCCCACTAATCTTCGCAAACATGTCTGGGAGACCGCGATACGAACTAATACGATGCATAGCTTACAAAGCAAACATTTGATTTACGAAATGAATACTATAACTAAACAACCAACTGTGAACTCGCTCAACTTTGTTGTTGATTCGTTGTTACATGCCTTGCAGGCCTTTAGGTGCTTAACATTGGAACTTGCTGTCTGGGAAGCTGGAGTGGTCATGGGTCGAGATACATGGAAATACAATGCAAGACTAATGGCTCTTTACATGTGGTTTGTAAACACTTAACGAATGATTTATGCTTCCGCTGTAAACTGTGAATTAATGTAACGTTGTAACCCATACTGTTAATCAATGAAAGTTTTATTTACATGTAACTATGAGTTCAATGTGATTGATGGCTAAGATCCTGGTATGTCACACGCCTCGCGGGGTTTTCCGCATGTGGTATTTTGGGGGTGTGACAGGTTGGTTGAGCGCATTTTGACCCTTTCTGTTAGTAAGGTTGTCGTATCGATCAAGGCGAAACTTGAGTTTGATTGAAGGGCGCGCGTTAGCGCTTTACTTAGAAGATAGAAGGGGCTTTTCTTGTTTAGTAAAGTCTCGCTTTTTTATAGGAGTAGATGCGGCAGGGGCATTCTTCATTCGAAACGAATGAATGTCAGGTCAGGGCTTTCTGCCTTGTTATCAAAAAGGGGGTTGGGTAAAGCAAACTCCCTCCTTGAACGAGCACGAGCTTAGTCAAGTAGAACCGGGTTGCGCTGCTGGATGCTCCGATCGAAAATAAATAAGTGGGGCCATGCCGGTACGACTGAATATGCGTTAGAAAGGTCAATCCCTCCCTTACGACACAAAAAAGAGGGCCGAACTTCTAACAGCCCGCCCGTTTCCATAGAACAATATCGTGGCAACGTAGACCTAAGTGAAGTGGTCATATTGGATCCTTGGGAACCATCACAAGTACGGCCGACATCTATTTATTTAAACGAGAATGACGTGTCGTCCAGCGGAGCCTAGAAGAAGATGACTCGCGCAGACAGCTGACTCCTTTTCAATAGAAAAGAATAGCCCAGCCAGGCGATTTTGTTCCTTCATACAATCCTAGGTTTTTTTCATGATCTCTTTGTATAACAGTCTGTGATTAGTGATTTTGATTCTTCAAATGATCTATAACGAACTCGTTAGCAAACTAGTGATCGATCTAAACAAGGGTTTTTTGGTTGTTTCTTGATTTTAATCGCCGCCATAACCTGCTGATTTCGAATATATTGTATAGTGTTATTGGTTTGTCGGTCCTTCTGGTGAGGCAGAAACTTTGACTTAACGATTTCCCTATATGATTTTGCTAGAATCACAAGTTAGGGTAAAGCTAGTCTAGGGTTTTTGTTTTGTTTTGGTGGTTTTTCTGCTGATCGCTGTTTCTTGGTGCTTGGGAGATTGGTTTCGTTTCAAAGGAGAGAATTGTTTGATATCTGATTAGGGTTTGCTGCCGATCCGTGTGATTTCTGTTAGATCATTCTTGATTCCTGATTTACGTCTGCATGTGATGTTTTGGATTCAACCATGAGTTCTAAACCTCCCAACATCCACGAGTTGTTTGGGAAACCTCCGACCACGGGTAATGAACCTCCTAACATTCATGTGCTGTATGGGAAACCTTCGACCGTCCTGAAGGATTTGGGGAGTAGAATTCTGAATATTGATGGTAAACCTTTGGTGCCTAGACGAGGAGTTGTGACAAATAATCAGCAGGAGCCTCGTGTATTGAATGTTATCGATGAGTTGCAGAAAATTACTGTTCCTGTTCAATCTGAGAGGGATAGTATTATCTCGGATAAGCTAGATCAACACGAGGAGCCTGTGTCTTATACTGAAAAGGTGATGAAGAACAATCCTAGGTTTTATTCGTGATCTCTTTGTATAACAGTCTGTGATTAGTGATTTTGATTCTTCAAATGATCTATAACGAACTCGTTAGCAAACTAGTGATCGATCTAAACTAGGGTTTTTTGGTTGTTTCTTGATTTTAATCGCCGCCATAACCTGCTGATTTCGAATATATTGTATAGTGTGATTGGTTTGTCGGTCCTTCTGGTGAGGCAGAAACTTTGACTTAACGATTTCCCTATATGATTTTGCTAGAATCACAAGTTAGGGTAAAGCTAGTCTAGGGTTTTTGTTTTGTTTTGGTGGTTTTTCTGCTGATCGCTGTTTCTTGGTGCTTGGGAGATTGGTTTCGTTTCAAAGGAGAGAATTGTTTGATATCTGATTAGGGTTTGCTGCCGATCCGTGTGATTTCTGTTAGATCATTCTTGATTCCTGATTTACGTCTGCATGTGATGTTTTTGATTCAACCATGAGTTCTAAACCTCCCAACATCCATGAGTTGTTTGGGAAACCTCCGACCACGGGTAATGAACCTCCTAACATTCATGTGCTGTATGGGAAACCTTCGACCGTCCTGAAGGATTTGGGGAGTAGAATTCTGAATATTGATGGTAAACCTTTGGTGCCTAGACGAGGAGTTGTGACAAATAATCAGCAGGAGCCTCGTGTATTGAATGTTATCGATGAGTTGCAGAAAATTACTGTTCCTGTTCAATCTGAGAGGGATAGTATTATCTCGGATAAGCTAGATCAACACGAGGAGCCTGTGTCTTATGCTGAAAAGGTGATGAAGAACACTCTACCTAAGCGTGAAGTTAACTTTAGAAAATTGGACCCTATGGAAACTCATCAAGAAGCTGACGTTGTGATTCCAAGGGAGGTTGTTAAAAAGGTACAAGACAGGTTCGATAATGTCTTATTTGGTTATTTTCTGGGGAATAGACTGTCGTTTCCGGTAGTTGAGTATTACGTTAAAAATGTATGGTCGAAGTTTGGATTCGCTAAAATTATGATGAACTCGGAGGGCTTTTTCTTTTTCAAGTTTGATTCAAAAGAAGGTATGAACAAAGTTCTTGAGGGTGGGCCTTGGCTAATTCGTAAAGTTCCTTTGTTTCTTAACATCTGGTCTCCATCGGTTAGTCTAAAAAAGGAGGGCATTAAATCTGTTCCTGTGTGGGTTAAGCTTCACAATGTTCCTATTGCTATCTATACTGATGACGGTTTAAGCTTGTTAGCGTCGAAGATTGGGGTGCCAAAAATGTTGGATAGCTACACAGCAGATATGTGTGCTAATAGCTGGGGTAGGAGCAGTTTTGCAAGAGCCTTGATTGAAGTTAATGCGGATGAAGCGCTTAAGGACCATATAGTAGTGGCAATTCCGATGCTTGAGGACGATGGGTTTATTATGGAAAGGGTTACGATTGAGTATGAATGGAAACCGCAGCGCTGTACTGCGTGTTATATTTTTGGTCATAATGATCAAAATTGCCAAAAAATTCTAATGCAAATCCCAAACAAGTAACAGTAGATGATGAAGGGTTTATTACGGATAAAAGAAAGGTTGCGAAGTTTGGAGCTATGCATAAACAACAGAAACCAAAATTTGTTTACAAGCCAAAAATAAACAAGTCGGGTGCTAGTACATCAGGAATGAAGAGGGATACCAGTTCGGACTCTAATACCATTAATATAAAAACCTCGAATGCCTTTGATGAGATTCTGGGTACGGAGATGGAGACGACAACAAGGCTGATAATAAGGATGGTATGAATGGGAAGGCGTATAGTCCGTCACAGGTTATTGATGAGATTCTAGAAGTTACTCCGACGGAAATGGCTCAATTTATGTCTAACGATCAGCATGCTGATGTTTCTGAGGGGGCAAGCACTCCCGGTAATACTGGTTTAAATGGGTAGCATAATGTCCTGGAATGTTAGGGGCTTGAACCGTCCCCTAAAACAAAGTGAGGTTCGTACTCTTGTTTCTGAGAATAATTTAGATTTTTGTGCAATTCTTGAATCGCATGTGGATGTTATTAATCTGGCTAAAATTTGCAAGTTTGTGTTTCGTAATTGGAGCTGGACTTCTAATGGTGGCCTTTGCAGTCGTGGCACGAGAATTATTTTGGGATGGAATGCTGATAATCTTGATGTTATGGTTCTGTTTCAATCGGATCAACTTATTCATACTCAGGTTATGTTTAAAGCTAGCAAAAAAGTTTTGTTCTGTCCGTTTGTGTATGCTGAAAATAAGTATCAAGATCGTAGATCTCTTTGGGATTATTTATGCAAACATAAGAGTTTTTGTCATGATAAGCCGTGGGTGGTTATGGGAGACTTTAACTCGACTCTCAAGATTGAAGATTCGTTGTACGGGACGTCCAACAAACCTATTGGCATGCGTGAATTTGATGATTGTGTCCAACAAGCTGAACTGGTTGATATTAATGCTCATGGTTTGCAATATACTTGGAGCCAGAAGCCTAAGAGTGGAGTGGGCCTCCTGAAAAAGATCGATAGAATTATGGGTAATGTTACTTTCTTAGACCAGTTTCCTGATGCTTATGCAATGTTTCACCCGTTTCGTGTGTCGGACCATACGCCTTGTATTCTTAGAATGGTGGGCTCAAATGGTTATCGGCCAAGACCCTTTAAATTTCCGAATTTTATTGTGAGAAAACCTGAATTCAAGGAATGTGTTAAACATGAGTGGATGAAAAGAATTGAGGGTGTCACTATGCTTTCGGTTGTGAAGAAACTGAGGAATTTGAAGCCTCGGTTGAGGAAGATCATATTTAACCAAGGAAATTTGCATGCCAAGGTGAATGAATTGAGGAAGAAGTTAGATGGTCTACACGTTCAGGTGGATCAGAATCCGTTGGATGGTCAGTTACGCCAATTGGAGGCTCAGTGCCTTCAAGATTTTCAATCGGCTGCCTATGATGAGGAATGCTTTCTAAAACAGAAGTCTAAGGTAGAGTGGCTTTGTGCGGGGGATTCAAATACAAAGTTTTTTCACAACATGGTGAAAGCTAGAAATGCTAGAACCAAAATTTATAGTGTCATGGATCTTATGGGGTCTCGACATGAAGGTGATGGTGTTGCTGATGCTATGGTCTCTCGTTATTCTGATTTTTTGGGTGTGGAGGTCCCGGTTGAAACGGCTAACTTGGACAACCTTTTTAGTAATGTGCTTAGCAATGATGTTGCGGATCAAATGGTTCGTCAGGTTACTCGTGAGGAGATCAAGACTGCGATGTTTAGTATTGGAGAAGACAAGGCCCCGGGGCCTGATGGGCACACTTCTGCTTTTTTCAAGCATGCTTGGGATATTGTCGGTAATGAAGTGACTGTTGCGGTCTTATAGCTTTTTCAGAACGGTAAGCTTTTAAATCAAGTTAACCATACTATTCTTGCTTTGATTCCGAAAAAAGATACCCCGGATTCAGTTTTAGACTATAGGCCGATTTCATGTTGCAATGTTCTGTATAAATGCATAAGCAAGATTATTACGGATCGTTTAAAAGGAAGTCTGGGATCCCTTGTTAGTATCAACCAATCAACATTTGTGCCGGGTCGGAAGATATCTGATAATATCCTTCTCACTTAGGAGTTGATGCATAATTATCACCTTAATAGGGGGCCGGCTAGATGTGCTTTCAAAATTGACATTCAGAAAGCCTATGATACAGTCAATTGGTCATTCTTGGAAGATATCCTGATTCGTTTTGGGTTTCATCATAAAATGGTGAAGTGGATTATGACCTGTGTATCCACAGTCTCTTACTCGCTATGTGTTAATGGTAATCTACATGGTTATTTTAGGGACAAACGTGGGTTACGGCAAGGAGATCCAATGTCTCCCTACTTATTCACTTTAATTATGGAGGTCCTTTCGCTTTTGCTCCGACAAGCAGCCAGTACTTCCTATAAATATCATGCCCAATGTGCCAAGGAAAAAATCATTAATGTGTCGTTTGCTGATGATTTATTTATTTTTGTTCATGGTGATACTGTCTCTGTAAAGAAGGTAAAGGAGGCTCTTGAGACTTTTACTAATATTTCAGGATTAGCTCCGAGTCCAGCGAAAAGCACTGTCTTTTTCTGCAATGTTCCTCAGTCAATTAGGCAGCAAATTCTTGCTATTATGCCGTCTCAGGAGGGTGTCCTTCCTGTCCGTTATCTTGGGGTTCCCCTCATTTCTTCGAGACTTCTATATAAAGATTGTAAGGTCCTCATTGATCGAATGGATAAAAGGATTGTTAACTGGATGACTAAGTCCTTGTCGTTTGCTGGCCGTTTGCAGCTGATAAACTCGGTTCTCTCGTCTATACATATCTATTGCGCGTCAGTTTTCATTATCCCAGCTCGGGTTATTAGTGAGCTTGAGAAAAGAATTTGTAGGTTCTTGTGGAATGCGGGTTCGGAAGGTAGGATCCGTGCTAAAGTTGCTTGGAAAGATGTGTGTTTGCCTAAAGATGAAGGTGGTTTGGGTATTCGAAGTATTACTGATGTTAATAAATCGCTAATGGCGAACCATATTTGGAGAATTATCAATAAACGGGAGTCTATTTGGGTGAGATGGGTACACGATTACAAGCTTAAAGAGAAAAGTTTTTGGGAGGATCCATGTCGAGCGAGTATGAGCTGGGGATGGAGAAAGATTTTGTCTATTTGTAATATCAATCGGCCTCACATATGGTATTCTCTCAAAAGTGGATTACAAGCTAATGTTTGGAGCGATAATTGGTGTTCATTGAGTCCTCTTATTTCGTTTATCACTCCAAGATCCATTGCTAATGCTGGATTCAATTTACAGTCTATGGTTGCGGATGTTCTTGACCAAAGTGGTAACTGGAGATGGCCCCAAGCTTGGCTTGATTTATTTCCGGTTTTAATCGCGATTCAAGCTCCTAGTCTTGTCTCTACTGTTCCGGATCGTCTGGCTTGGAAAGATTCGGATGGGAAGATGTGCGACTTTCAATCGGTTCAAGTTTGGAACACTATTCGGAATAGGGATCATCATGCGCTGTGGGCAAACATGGTTTGGTTCTCTCAATGTGTTCCGCGGCATTCGTTTCATATGTGGCTGGCTTTCAGGAATAAATTAAAGACTCAAGATAGATTGGCAGTTTGGGAAGCTGGTAGTCAAACAAATCTTAATCTGATGTGCTGTCCGTTGTGCAAGTATGATCGTGATAGCCGGGATCACTTGTTTTTCCAATGTGCATTTGCGGCTCAAGTGTGGAGTAATGTTAAGGGAATGGTAAACTTGGAGAGTGTGGATAATACATAGCAATCGTTATTGATTTGGGTGGAGCAACATTCTAGTTCCAAGAAAGTTGATGATATTGTTTGCAAATTGTTGATAGCTGCAACGACTTATTACATCTGGCAAGAGAGGAATAATAGGCTTTTCAATAATAATCAGATGACTGTATCCCAAGTGATTGAGAAGATCAAAAGTTCAGTTCGATTAAGGCTGATGGGGTTCAAATTTCGTGTGAATTCGGCTAGGGAGAGGATTTTCAGGATTTGGAAGATTAAAGATATCAAAGATAATGAAGCTGATCCGGGCTAGTAGTCTTATGTGTATTGTTTAAGTTTTGGTTTTTGGTTGTTTGTTTTGGTTGTCACTTATTTTAGTGTTGGTTTTGGGTTGTGTTGCTAGTTGCCCTAGGCTTGGTATGCCAAGTCTAGTTGGTGTGTCCCTTTGACACACCCTTGTACTTATTTGATTCATTTATAAAATTCATTGGGGTAACCCTTTACCCCCCCCCCCCCCCCCCAAAAAAGAAAAGAATAGCCAAACCAACCCAGCTGCCTAGTCAATCTCAGAAAGAAGATAGGCCTGCAAACCAGAGACGTACGACCACGGTCCTGTCCTTACCAGCACCGGGGGTGTACTAATCAATGAACCCCCGAAACCTACTTTCTTTTCTGACAAAATCAACCAAGCCTAACCGGTCACGACATGTTGTTGATATTGATTGAGTTGGAGGGACCTTCGATAACTGAATCCATCCATCAACCTAGACCCCAATAACCTTCGTAACCAAAGTGTCACGAAAACATCCAAAGGTCACCATTGGATTCTTAGGGGGCAAGGAAGAGGCTGTTATGTTAGTTGTAGCGCACCTTCCCTCTTTATAACACTTCGGAAAGATTTTGCATTGCATTTCTTATGATGACCTAGTCGAGAGAGTACGATACATCGGTGTAAAAGATTGATCCCTTTGGATCTTGGTCCATGATAGCCTTTTTATTAATAGAACTGAAAGAGTTGAAAAAGAAAGAGATTCATTAGCTAAGGAATCTGACAGGTATCGGTATCAAACAGAGAGGGCTATTCACAAAGCATTCTGTGATGCGCTCCGGGAAAAAGTCTCGGGCTTAGAGGTATGTATGGTCCTAAGGCTTGCCTACTGCTTTGTTATCAGAGCTGGATCGATTGAATCTTTTTCCAGTGCCCATGTTCCTACTACTACTTCTGTTGCTATTCTTACTTCCATGGATGGCTATGGTGGTTCTCCAGCGGCTGCTCCTACTCCTTTGCCTGGTGCTCTAATCTGAGCTGAGAAATAAGAACTGCACTTTGACTTTATTTATTTAATCTATTCCCCCCTCTCTAACCCAAGCCCTAGAAGTGAATGAGGGTGATTGAACTTCTGGTTCCGCAATGAGACGCTAAAGTCCTTTTTTCAAGAAAATCACAATGCTTCTCTTATTCAGTAGTTCAATCTTACTTTCTTACCCCGGATCCCGCTCTTAATGAGCCGAAGAGAAGTGCATGAAATGGTGGAGCTACAATTAGTTGCTTAGACTTAAGACTTACTTTGCTTTCACGATTTGACCTTGACATTCCACCAATGAATTCATCTTCTGCTTTGCACTGACACCATTCCTAAAGTTCGTGGTCTTCGATCATAAACTATCTCTCCCTCTCTTAGAGTAAGGATTTGCTGCTTTCTTACTTATTCCTAAACTTCTTCCTGCTCTTTGTCGCTTAGCTTTCGCTGTCCAATCGATCCTTGCTTTTTACCTTATTCCTAAATTTATTCCTAAACTTCTTCCAAGCCCAGTACGAGGATGACTTGTGCCTAGGGGTGCAATGAATTCTTTCCTTTTTTCGGTATGCCGCTCCGCGAGCTAGGATAAAATGATCAGATGTCCCTTTCGTTTACAACAACCTTAACCGCACAAGCCTGGGCTGGGCCTACCTCCACCCTTAGAGGAGCCATATTAGGCGGAAGCTCCACGTACGGTTTTGAAGCCGAGCCTTTCCAGCAATGGGGCCTAGGGACCGATATGATGATTGGTTTAGGTAGGGCGTCCAGCCTACTACGGGCACCTGTAGGGATTAGTGTGTGAGACCGCGATCGAAAAACTGACGCATGGGACTCACCCTTTACTTGGGAATAAAGAGGAGAAACATAGCATGTCACAAGAGCGAGGTGAGGTTTGGAAGTCTACTGCGAGAGGGACGCCTCGTGAGCCGGGCTTTTAGAGATGACGCATTTTGGCGAAGCCAAGTCAATTTCGGGCCACCAAACCCTGCAACTGATGAAAAGGCCCTATGGTATGGAGTAAAGGGAAGCGTGTATGTTGTCACACTCCTTGCCTTCCAAAGGTGCCTAGAGGACGGGCTAGACGCAGCTGAGCGATGACCCGGGAATGGATTCCCCACCGGGGGGCGGGGGGCAGGAGACGGCCATCACAAGGCACATCACGACCTACAGGCAACACCGGCGAGACCTGGGAAGGCAATCCGATTGGGAGTCAGAGGATCCATAGTACCTGCAGCCTCCCGGACTTCATCTTCATCATTTTTGAAAGCGGGGGGAAGGGATCTTTTTTCTGCAACGGAAAAAAACGGAGCAGATTTGACTCGGCACAACCTAACGATACATCTAATACCAATGATCTGTGCTGAGAATGCGTTGCTAGATCTTTATTCTAGAAAGCTATACAGGCAACAACGAGCGCGGGTTGTCCCGGGGCTTACCTTTCATTACTTCTTTCACGACGAGAGAACCGCTTCTGCATCAGTTGAAGTGGTGGAAGGCCCCCTGAGTCAAAGGGAGAGCTTCTACGCCTCTCTCCAAGAGATACGATTCGGTATCTGGATCGGCTGAAGGAGAGTGAGAGTTCGAAGTTGTCGGTAGGTCAATATCCGGGGGTTGCTTTCCCTTAGTAATAGTCAATAAGAGGCCCAGAACCCTATACGGGGCAGTGAGAGGAGCTGCTTCTTCTATTTATACTTGCCCATTAGGACCCTTCCCCTATGTTAGCCAGTTTCGAATCTGGACCATTCCACAGCAGCGGTTGCCGCTGGATCGGAATGGGTCTAATCCTGATATGGGTATTGGCGCCTTTGATTAAAGAATGTTCTCCGCCTTTTTCCTCCACCTACCGGGCTAGGTAATTGTCGAAATGTGCTTCATTGGAACGTAGCTAATCGTCCTTGCTTTTAGAGAATTGCTGGCTCTGCCTCGGCCTTTCTGCCTATAGTCTAAGGAACCGGTAGCAAGAGAGCTCTAAGAAGTGGGGGCGACCTCATAGTTTTATAATGATTCTTTCACTCCTATCCCCTCATAAGAGGAGGATGCCAAGAGTTTCGCTCAACGGCCTAAGGACTACCTGACCTGCTGACCTTCCTGCAATTCAATTCCCTAATGAAATCAACTACCCGTATAAGTGCACTAGCTGACTTCTCTATTGCATAACGCTTCTCACCAGATTTCATAATCACAGCTAAGCTGCCTACTGTGAGGATCTAGCCATTGCTTCATGCTTACCTTCCTTCATAAGAACAGGCTAGGATTAGTCCAGATCTAGCCTTAGTGTAGTAATACCATCAACAGGATGAACTATATTTGAAGGAAGCCATCTATTCAAGTCTTTATTGAATTCGATATGCATAGATTCGATTCGGAGAAGACATTCTTTCTTGTAAGAACATGGCAAACTAACAGAAGTCATTCAGAACTGGCAAGCACCCAGAAGCACTAGACCAATAAGCTAGATCTCCCTACGGGGCATTACACGGGATCACTTGTTTTTCCAATGTGCATTTGCGGCTCAAGTGTGGAGTAACGTTAGTAAACTTGGAGAGTGTGGATAATACATAGCAATCATTATTGATTTGGGTGGAGCAACATTCTAGTTCCAAGAAAGTTGATGAGATTGTTTGCAAATTGTTGATAGCTGCAACGACTTATTACATCTGGCAAGAGAGGAATAATAGGCTTTTCAATAATAATCAGATGACTGTATCCCAAGTGATTGAGAAGATGAAAAGTTCGGTTCGATTAAGGCTGATGGGGTTCAAATTTCGTGTGAATTTGGCTAGGGAGAGGATTTTCAGGATCTGGAAGATTAAAGATATCAAAGATAATGAAGCTGATCCGGGCTAGTAGTCTTATGTGTATTGTTTAAGTTTCGGTTTTTGGTTGTTTGTTTTGGTTGTCACTTACTTTAGTGTTGGTTTTGGGTTGTGTTGCTAGTTGCCCTAGGCTTGGTATGCCAAGTCTAGTTGGTGTGTCCCTTTGACACACCCTTGTACTTATTTGATTCATTTATAAAATTCACTGGGGTAACCCTTTACACCCCCCCCCCCCCCAAAAAAAGAGAGAAAAGAATAGCCAAACCAACCCAGCTGCCTGGTCAATCTCAGAAAGAAGATAGGCCTGCAAACCAGAGACGTACGAGCACGGTCCCGTCCTTACCAGCACTGGGGGTGTACTAATCAATGAACCCCTGAAACCTACTTTCTTTTCTGACAAAATCAACCAAGCCTAACCGGTCACGACATGTTGATATTGATTGAGTTGGATGGACCTTCGATTACTGAATCAATCCATAAACCTAGACCCCGATAACCTTCGTAACCAAAGTGTCACGACAACATCCAAAGGTCACCCTTGGATTCTTAGGGGGCAAGGAAGAGGCTGTTATGTTAGTTGTAGCGCGCCTTCCCTCTTCATAACACTTCGAAAAGATTTTGCATTGCATTTCTTATGATGACCTAGTCGAGAGAGTACGATACATTGGTGTAAAAGATTGATCCCTTTGGATCTTGGTCCATGATAGCCTTTTTATTAATAGAACTGAAAGAGTTGAAAAAGAAAGAGATTCATTAGCTATGGAATCT